>OX104070.1:23981252-24127362 GCA_944474145.2 Dicrocoelium dendriticum
AGATGTGGAAAGGTCCATGGGGCTCGAGAGGTAATGGGGACAGAGCGTTCGCACTTCTCGTTCAATACCGGTAACGTCACAGCAGTCTGAATGAATTCGGAGAGCAGGGGACCGATCAGACGAGACTGGATTAGTCGGCACACTTAGAGTAAGTAGTGCCGGAGTCATCACGGCAGTCAACTACTCATCATGGGCCGCACCTATTGTCGCAGTGAAGAAAGCGAATGGCAAGGTACGCGTTTGCGTTGACTTTTCTGCTGGCCTCAACGCCGCGCTGGATGACCACCAGTACCCATTACCTGTACCGGAAGATATTTTTGCAAAGTTGAATGGTGGTAAGTACTTTGCTAAGCTTGATCTATCCGATGCTTATCTGCAAGTGGATGTTGATGAAGTCTCGAGGGAGTTGTTGACGATCAACACTCATCGTGGGTTATTCCAATACAACCGCTTGCCATTTGGTGTGAAAACTGCGCCAGCCATCTTCCAACAGTTGATGGACACCATGCTAGCGGGCGTTTCTGGAACCGCTGCATATCTGGACCATATCATAGTGATGGGTCGAACACCGGAAGAACTCTTCAACCGCTTGGATGAAGTGCTTGTTGTATACAGTCATACGGTTTCCGGATCCGTGAGGATAAATGCACATTTTTCACACCGCTCTTTAAATACCTCGAGTTTATCCTCGAAAAGGATGGACGTCGACCAGCCCCGGCAAACATCGATGCCATGGCTGGCTAGCCGAACAACCTCCTCGTGGTGCCAGCTGGGTGGTTCGGGTTTGACCCGTTCCAGCAAATAGTTCGGCGGCAGTGTTCCAGGACGTGGTGGGTTTTCGCCTGGCAAGCGTTCTCCCTATAAAAAGCCACAAATGTCTGCTTAACAACACTGTGACGTGGCGGTCGTGACTCGCCACAAAATAAAGTCACTGCCCCGTGGGTATCCGAATAATCCTTTCCAACGCACGGACATCCATCTTCTACTCGAGCATTGCCGACGATATGAGAGTGAAAATTAGAGCAGCACAGTTACAAACAGGAACCTCACAGTTACACACCCACACACACACACACTGCTACGTAATTACATACCCCCTACACAAACATACACTGGTACGGCAAACATAACGTATTCTTTCACATTCTTGACCGCGCATTGTTGTCATAATGATCATGCCTGTAAAGGCGTGCCTCGCCTTGTCGAGAATAAAAGCTTTATTCATTTATTTATTTATTAGAAAAATGCCTCCACCCACAGATCATCAGCCACTACAGCGCCTTTTTGCCTGAGATGCACCGCTTGCGTGCCCCGCTAAACAAGCTACCAGCCAAAGGACAATTTTGGAACTGGACAGCAGAATGTCAGAATGCCTTCGAACGCGTCAAGTCACTGTTGTCTTCAAACTTGCTTTTGACACATTTTGATCCCTCCAACGAGATCGTCCTAACCACAGATGCATCAAGCCATGGGATTAGTGCAGTAATTGCACACACGTACACCGATGGATCTCAAAATCAATCGCCCATGCCGCCAGAACACTTACGAAGGCCGAGAAGAACTACAGTCAGATCGAGAAAGAAGCATTGGCCATAGTGTACGCGGTAAAGAAATTCCACAAAATGCTATACGGCCGCCGCTTTAAGCTTCTGACAGATCACAAACCCTTGCTCGCTATCTTTGGTTCGAAAAATGGCATCCCGGCCTACACAGCCAACAGACTACAACGTTGGGCCCTTACCTTAATGGGGTATGGTTTCCAGATCCAATATCAGTCGACAGCTTCCATTGGCCAAGCAGATGGACTGTCACGCCTAATTGATACCCGTCAGTAAGAACATGAAGACACAATCATTGCCTCGGTGGAGATTGAACCAGACGTCAACTTTCTGGTAACTAATGCACTGCACTCTCTACCAGTTACCGCAGAAGCTGTACGGAGCGAAACACTTCGGGACCCAATACTCAAGAACGTTACTCAGTTTCACAAAACTAGTTGGCCACGTTCATGTCCATCCGCCGAGTTGCAACAGTATTTTCAGAGGAGACACTCACTCTCTATTGTAAACGAGTGCATACTATTTTCGGAAAGAGTGGTCAGCCCCAAGGCACTTCAGGAGCGTCTTATTCGACAGTTCCACGCCGGGCATCCTGGAATCAACCGGATGAAGGCGCTTGCCCGCAGTTATGTATACTGGCCCTTAATGGACAAACAGTTATAAGAAATAGCCAGACGCTGCCAAAAGTGTGCCGATGTCTTGAAAGCGCCACCGAAAGCAGAACTCTGTTCATGGCCAATAGTTACTAAGCCGTGGTGCCGCATTCATGTCGACTTTGCAGGGCCGATCAACGGGGGATGTTTCCTCATTATAGTCGACTCATACAGCAAGTGGCCAGAAGTAGTTCTCATGGATAACACAACCACCAATGCCAACATATCGAAACTGCGCCAAGCCTTTAGCAGATTAGCGGTCCTGAGAAAATGGTCACTGACAATGGCTCATAGTTTACTTCAGCAGCGTTTAAGGAGTTTTTCAAGCAATGCGCCATCCAGCACGTTCGCTCGCCGCCGTTTCACCCACAGTCGAATGGCCAGGCAGAAAGATTTGTCGACACATTCAAGCGAGCTCTCCACAAATCAAGAGGGGAGGGACGTATAGAGGAGGTGGTTGACCGGTTCCTTTTCCTCTACCGATCAACACCGAATCCACAAGGGCCAGGAGGAGTCTCTCCAGCACAGGCCATGTTCAACCGTAAGCTCTGCATGCCTTTCGACGCCATCCGACAGGGCTCGGTGTCCTTTGTTGGTGAAAGAAACCGCAGAATGGAACAGGAGTTTAACCGGCGGCATGGAGCAAAGAAGCGATCATTCACGCTTGGACAGAAGGTGCTAGTACGTGACTACCGGGAAGGCCATGAGAAATGGACGCCAGGAACGGTCAAAAGCAAGCGCGGAAACGTCATATATGACGTGAAGCTGGGCGCACAGGTCTGGCCGCGGCATGCAAACCAGTTACGGCCCACATTGTGCCAGCCAGCACAGGAAAGGCCTACTGACCTCCCGTTCGATATACTGGTGGAAACTTTCAACCTGCCGAAGGTAACAGTGGACGACAGCACACAGCCGAGCAACGCATCCAGAACAAGAACATCGGAACAAAGTTCTCGGGCACATCTGCCAAGGAGGTGGACCGACAGGCAGAGAACACCGTCCCGAGGACTGACAGTTAATCCCAGGCTTTCCTCTTACACCTCGGAACATACCTCAGGAGGGGAGGTGTCCGGGAGCAGGTAAGAATTGCCTTGGAAATTCCCTATTTTAGCGATTAATCCATTATTAACGATTATCACATCAATTTCGAACGTTCCTGAATGTTCTTCTTCTACACGTGATCAAAATCCACCTGCCCTCTCGGCAAAGGATATGGGGAACCACTAACCTTGGCAGCTGACCTTCCAATTCTAGAAGTCGAAGGTCAGTAGAGACCTATAAATACAGCCAAGGTCCGCAGTTGTTGTACAGTGTTTGTGGGCTGCGATTAATACGTTATTTGTCAGGGTCATTGGCGTTTTTTTCCTTCGGTTGGGCTAGAAGTTTTGTGGAGCAGTGAATTGTTATTTTTGGAGTTGCGTCTAGTGAGAAGATTATAACACACAGCCTCAGCCCAGCACTCTTGAGCTACCAACATGTTAGTCAAACAGGAGTGGCCTCTGCGGAACCCATGTTGAGACGGGCTGAGCAAACTGAACTTAGCTAAGTGCTTCTCCAGAGCATTTCTTACCAGCTTCTCTAATACTTTCACTAGTATACTTGTTAGACCAACCGGTCTATAATTTTCAGGTAGGTGCTTACTACCCTTTTCAAAAATAGGGCACACGATAGCATCTCTCCAGTCAGCAGGTAGGGAGCAGCTACGAAGAGACTTCTCAAAGATACATTTAATCGGTTTGCACAGTAACTCATCCAGCTCGCACAAAAGTTTGGGATGGAGGGCACTTATCCCGGCAGCTTCAGGTCACGCAGGAGCTCCAGTACCTGAACTTCCGAGATAGAAAGGTCCAACAGAAAGGAATCCACTGGTATCTTTGCCTGCAATTTGATATTAGGCAACGGAGATTCATGAACAAACGACCTAGCATACTGTTCCGCAAGTAAGCAGGCCTTGGCCTGATCGGTTGATACTTCGGTGCCCTCAGGACCAAACAGCACAAGGATAGGCGAATTCGCATTGCATCTCCGTTTGACATAGCCATAGAACCGTTTCGGATTTGTTGATGCGGACCGAGCCAGCGCTAGTTCATACCTCAAGCGTGCAGCCCGAGATGCTGTTTACATGCATTTCGCACGCCTAGGTAGCGATGACAGGTACTTTCTGAGGGAGCTAATACATAAGTCCTCCAACACTTGGATCGCCTACTGAGCATCCTGCGCACCAGAGTCAAACCAAAGGGCTTTGCCCCACTTTATTCCTCGCTGAGATTGGAATGTGGGGGAGGGAAATCTCGAAAAGGAAGGATTTGAACTTGTCCCAAGCAACCTGGACGGTATCATCTTCTGGAAGAATACAGTGTTGATTTGCAACCTTTTCCTTGATGGCTTGAAAATCAGCGCGCCAGATATTTGGCCTTATGACCATACACTCTTCACGTCCCCGATTTAAGGCGCATTTGAATAATACGCAAACGTGATCACTAGAGCCCACGGGGGAATCATACACTACATCTCGTACAAAGTCCAGCGATTTCGCAAAGATGAGGTCTAAAATGGGAGGTTTCTGGCCCTGCATAAACCTAGTTGGCCTCTGTACAAACTGATGAAGGGATGCTTGTAAGGATAGGTCAAGAAGATCATTAGAAAAATGTCCAGACGCTGAAGTGCAGAAATTGCGCCAGTCAACCTCAGGAACAATTAAATCACGCATAAACAGACATCTATATGTCGTATGAATACGAATGAAATCAATGAGCCCGCTTGACGCACTTTCGGGGCTTCTGTATACTAACACAATTTTGAATTGCGTGAAAGAAGCGCAAACGTTTACCGCAAGAGCCTCGGCAGTTACATTGGAGGAATTGAAGGGATATGTTCGCAAAATAGTCAAGGTGGATTTGAGGTACAAAGCAACTCCACCTCCGCGACAGCATGAGGCGCTATCAGCTCGCAGAAGGGTATAGCCAGGCAAACATATTTCACTGTCCAGGATGTCGAAGAACAGTCACGTTTCAGTGAAAGCAAGTACGTCTGGCCAGGAACTTTCTACAAGAGTGCCAATATCGCACATCTTGTTTCTCGGACTACGCACGTTGCTGAGGACCACTTTAAGGAAATAGGGATCGTGAGCCGGGGATCGGGTGCTACCAAAACGGGCTCTGAAAGTGCGGAAGTGGACCTCCGGCTCATCACCCGAAAACCCACCAATCGAAGACCCGTTTCACCCGCCTCGCGAAGGGCTTTGTGGTCCATTATAACGGCCTTTAATTTCAACCTATCAGTCAATAGGAGGTCAGGTTGAATACTGACCCCAGAACCTTTGAGTTTAAAAGCGAAACGCAGAAGCGTATTACGCTCGTCCGGTGATGAAAGAACGACTCTCGGTAAACGGGGTTTTACGTCCAAAACATCAAGCGGCACAGACCCAAACCTAATGAGTTTCCGAACAGTTACGCCAGGAAACCCGGGCGGTAGCGGTTTGGAAAGGCAAAGCTTAAACCATTGTAGGTCATCAAGCATTCGCTCCTTTGGAAGAGCGGCGGTGGACTCTGTGACACCTCTAAAAATGACACTGCTATCAGTGTAAGCGTCACTGCGGCAGGAGGTGCCTACTTCACGCACCAGTCACAGAGGCCTGCGACTGGGTGGCTGGTTGCATGGATGCAGTAGCTGCATAGAAAGTGGCTTTGGGAGGTGACGTCGAAGAACTCAATACTGAAGGGTCTGCAAGTGACGTGCTTACCTAATCCTCTGTAAACTCCGATACTACTGCATTTTGAGTTTACAGCTTTCCTTTCATTGTTCGGCTTGCGTTTTGCTGGCATGGTCTGTAATATTCCGTCACTAGCTGTGGAACCGCGTACTCCTTCCAAATGTTTAGCGCCAACTAGCTCACAATCGGTTGCTGGATATGGTGTTAGGTCGACGTGCGTGTTACTATCCGCTGTCACCTGGCCGAGAACAAAGGATGGAGTCAGGCGATCTACTAAACCTTCAACTTTCCCATCCAAAGTTGTCAACAGCAAAGAGAACACTTTCCATATTTGTCAGTCTGGAAACGAGCGAGTCGAAGCAATCCTTCGTGGTAACACAGCGCTGAGCTTTAAGCTTAAAACAATCTTCACAGCTATTAAGGAACCTCTCATTGCTTGCCAAGAAAGCATACTGATCAGCAGGCAAACCGGTGCATGCCTCATGGAACCACCTACCGCAAAGATCGCATTGCATACCACCCGAAAAGTCGGTAACAGGCGTAGAGCATCTCTCTAAGCCGCATAGATAAACTTAATCAGCTGTTTTAAGACCCGGAGGCACACCCACAACTCTGCTAACCATCTTGACAGTAATGAAGAAAAGGTAAGAACAACGAAAAGGTGAGGACCCGTTTGCGAAGGCCTACAATGCAGACAGCGAGAACAAAGTCGGGTAATACCGCGAGAGAAACGTACGCACCGATTTGAACTCACCGAGGGCAACCGATGTCATGCACTTTTCAAGCAGGACAGTGTCCACATAAGCGTTTTCTTGCAGATGAAAGAGTATTCAGCGTATGCAAGGAGTAACAAACCGCAAGTTGTACGGAAAATGAGATTGCGAGTAGGTTAGGACTTCGGGGTCCCTTTTAATCGCAGAAAACAGAGTTCGTCGAAGAAGAGCTCGAACGATGAAACACGACAGGTAGACCGTGACCAAATGGTCCGGTAAGTTGGCACTTCCAAGTAAATAAATAAATAAATAGTATATTCTCGGTAAAACGAGACACACCTGTAAAGGCGTGATCAAATATGCATACAAGCATAGCTTCTGTGGAACGTTAAAACATTTCGTTTTAATGAAAGTTATAAAAGAAAAGATGTCGTCCGTATGAGTGAGCATACTGTCAGGTAATAGTCAGATCAAGGACCATGATGGCACTGTGGCGCGCAAATTCCGTCAAAACACAAGTTGGGGGTAATTTCGCCAGGTAGTGATCCGTGAGCACAGGAGTCTAAACAAGGTTTTGTTGCAACCAATAACCATTACGAGATAGAGATGATCTGTGCTCCGACAAAGCATTCTGCATAGCAGAATTAGTTGCACAGCTTCGATGTAGAAGGCTGAGGACTGCGTCAGTGTGAAAGGCATAGCTGTGACTTTATTTTGTGGCGAGTCACATCCGCCACGTTGCAGTGTTGTTAAGCGGACATTTGTGGCTTTTTATAGGGAGAACGCTTGCCAGGCGAAAACCCACCACGTCCTGGAACACTACCGTAGCTTTCGTTGAACAGTAGTGCAAGTCGGTTATGCATCGTATCGACCGACTTTGCATTCTATTATTCGCAGTCGGTTGACAACCAAAAGTCTTCGTTGGTTGGCCGAATGGCTTAGTACTGATACGGCAGCAGTCGTTGAAGCCGGTCAATGATGCAAGGTTCGAAGAGTCGAATGATAATGATGCAGGTGAGTAAACACATTGTTAATAGAGGCCAGCTCTTCTATTATATTCTTGCTCGGCTCGCAAACCATGTCCAGCTATCCTCGCTGGACTTGTCATGGGGTCGGTGAGTGAAGTTGTTTCTTGTGGCTGAATATGTCCTTAATAGGTAAAAACGCCATTCTCCGCAAATTGTAAGTAAGTGTAACTGTTTCCATAGCCAAGTGAAAATTCCATGGAAGACCATCGGAATAGCCACGTATACGTGCGCAACGCTGTCCGTGAAATGACATCAGAATAGCTCCAGGTGACTGGCAAATAGAAATGTTTGAGGCAGTGAAGGTAATCACGCCAGAGGTGTTTGTCTTCGATTGTGGAACGGGGGATCCATGTACATATATTATTCCAGGTGAGTAAATTGTTCTCTGAGTACGAGGCAAGCTAAACCCATTTGTTTATACCCCATGAATGTAGCGCCTCTGGAATGGCGGAATGAGCTCCATTTGGACCAGTGTGTGGGTTTTTCATTTCCTGGAGAAAGGACCAAGCGTTTTGAGGATGGGTAGGCCAGTCCCAGTGGATAAACCTTCTTGTTTTGGCGGATGTACCTGTGGGAATCTCGGGAAAAGCGGGCAACGGACAAGAGGTGGCCAAACAGAGACAGCAATGAATCAAGAAGCACTAACACAGACTGGTGGCGCTCATCGGTGCCTTTGATACATTCAAACTTATGCAATTTTGTTTAGTATACATAATTCGCAAGCGCGTTCTGTACATTACGTCGCTGGTGTGACTCAGACTACAGCTACTACGTGGGAAGAAGGTTCTGCACGCGCAGGGTCAAAAGACCGATATAACAAAGCGTTTTAACAAAAGTTAAGCGAATGATGCGATGGTTTTAGAGAAACAGGTAAACCGATGATGATGGCAGAAGCCAGAATGCGAGAGGCATCTTAGGTGAAACTGAGGACAACTAGGTTGAGTCCGAATGCGGGAGCAAGATAGGTAGAGCAACATTCCAAGAGGAAAAGGAATTTCAAGTACTTTCGGATCCCAACAAGACTGACAGAGGTCAAATTTCTGTGCAGTGTTATTCAACTAGTGTTATCAAACAAGGATTTCAGTGGAGAAAATCTCGAACGGTGAATTACTGTAATGTGCAATAATCCAGGGAGGCACGAACCCTGTCAGCACCCGGAGCGTCGTATCCGCTGTAAAATGCTGACAAGGGCGAACTGCAAGGATTGAGACGTAAATTCTAGTACGCAACACTTAGGCTCTATAAGGAGGAATCAGTGTAAAGGAAAAAGGTAAAAGAAAAGTTAAAGTCAACCGTTCTCTACAGGTTTTTGTCCATCTTCAACAATTGCGCAGGAATGTCCTTCTGAAAGGCAAACGGAAAGGAAGGCGCAGTCAGAGCAGAGAGTGGCTAATTTTTGACATGAAAAATAGGCCTGGAGGGACTATGTAATCCGGTACAGCAGGCTAAATGGTTATGTTTCATAGGTTCATAGGATTGTAGAGAGCAGAAGGCGAAATCCTTTGTCAGCTCCATCGCTTCCCGGTCATTGTGTGGAGGCCGCGATTCGATGTTATGCGGTAATCCACAAGGGACCTTGCCAGCTGCACTGGAAGCTACAAGGGCCCATCGTACTCAAAAGATAAGAGTCTAACATTCGCTTGAAACATTCCTCAGTCTGAGCATCGAACACATGCTTCGGCAAGTTATTCCAATCGTTGACTACGCGAGTTGATAGAGCGAGGGCAGGATGAATCCGGAGTCTTCTGGGTTTAAACAGTTTCCAGTTGTGTCCTCGAGTTGAACTGTTTGGCTTGGATTGAAAGCACGCCTGCAACTCCGTCCCCATCTCTCCTCTCAGGATGCGTCTGGTGAAAATCAGGTCACCGCAACGTCGGCGATAATCCCTGGTGAACAGATTCATCCGCTGACGTCTCAGGGGATAAGGTAAGTCCCGTAACTCCAAGATGTGTTTCGATCCACGCCGTTGGACCTTCTCAATGAGGTCACATTCGAACTTGGTGAGAGGGAAGACGGCAGGTAATCCATATTCGAGAATGGGGCACACATGGGAAGTAAACAATAGTCGGAAGATATCCGGAGACAAACGCGAGAAGGCTCGTTGTATGGCAAGGGACATCCTGTTGGCAGAAGCAACCCTTCGCAACGTGTCCTGTGTAGTCCGTAGATAAGATGACACCAACACGCCGAAGTCTTTTTCAAGGATTGAGGTTCTGAGCAACGCCCCATCAATGTGATACGTCCCGAAAGGCTCAGAAGCACCAATGGGGAGGACCGAGCACTTATCGCGATTTTTGGGCAATCGCCATTTGACTGACCACTCATGTAACGTATCAAGTGTAGCCTGTAATCGGTCCGCCTCGTCAAGACAGGATACCTCCATCCACAATTTCAACTCATCAGCGTAAATCAAGCAGTCCGACTGAAGCTCCCCTGGAAGGTCATTGATGAAGATCTTGAAAAGTTCTGGGCCCAGTACCGATCCCTGACGGACACTGCTAGTCATGAGCACAGGAGCGGAATAAGTCTCGTTCACGTCGACTCGCATCGTCCGGTCATCCAAAAAATCGGCGATCCAAGAGAGAAAGTTCCCAGAAACACCGATTAATCGTAGTTTATAGAAGAGTCTTTCACGAGGAACCTTATCAAAGGCCTAGCTAATATCGACAAAAATGACATCCAGACGTTTCCCAGCGTCTAATGATTTCGCCCATCTTTCACGGGCCACCAGCAGATTTGGAGAACAGGAGCGCGCCCGCCCTAAAACCATGCTGCGCACAAGAGATGACGTTTAGGTTCTCGAGGTGGAGAAGAAGTGCCCGCTTGAGAATCCTCTCCATTACCTTGCACAATATTGACGTTACACAAATGGGTCGATAATTGGCAGGGTTTTGACGATCCCCTCCTTTGTGTATGGGTTTAAAAATCCCCACTTTCCAAGCGATCGGGAGCCGTCCAACTTCAAGGGAATGTCGAAATACCTGGCAAACAGGAGCGGCAATGTAATCGGTCACAGTCCTGAGGAACAGCGGATGCAACCCATCAGGACCCGGCGAAGAGTTCGGATCTATTGCACGAATGCCTTTGGCAACGATATTAGCAGCCATTTTTACATGCTCTAACGAAGAAGGGAGTATTGGCATCGCGTCACTGGGAAATGGCGTCTCCATCGAGTAAACAGACGAATATTGCATGGCCAGGAGACTGGCTTTCGCAGCATCATCGTCAAGTAAACCCACATGAGCCAAGGAATACAGAGCAGGAATACCATGACAAAAGTTATCCCTTTACGTCATAGCAACAATTTAAATTCAACTACGTGCCAAACTAGTTTCAATCACTCGTTACCCCGCCACATGGAATTAATGATCTTTCGGCAGTGTGATTGCGATACACACGGTTGTAGTTGGTTGAAGGTAAATTTGGGACCCTTGAACTAATGGGAATGTTTACGATTAATTTAGGACGCTTGCTGATATGCCAAGACTTTAATTAGTAATCAATATACTAAGTGGTTTAATTGCGTTACGATTGTTAACCATTTTACCGCTTCACGCGTAGCAGCCATGGTGGATGACTCGCTTGTATTCCGACGTATACTCAAGGGTCCTTATCTGGACTTCGCATCGGTGAAAGATGATCTGAAAGTGTTTCAGACTGAAACAGCAACATCGTTTATTCGTCAAAACGTTATAACTGCGAAGGCGTACCAGAGGGAGACCGGACAGGTGCTACCGGATGGATGCTCGTACCAGTATATTCTGTTTGTATGTGTGCATCGGAAGCGCAGCAATGTTGCCGGAAAGCGGTAAGTGCATGGTATCTGCCTGATGAGAAGATTACTATACGTACCGCTGTTACAATTGCCCTGCTCGCTTTTCTGTGACGTTTAAGGGTGAATGTTACGTGCTTGGGAAAGTCGTCTGACGATTGTACACAGAACCTTCCGAGGATGCTGACCTTCTCGGCTGCCAGTGAACCAGCCCGTTCTGACGAATTGCTGGTAACTGCTCAATGCGATACAAAGTCAACGGCCCCTGCTCCAGTGAACCAAAAGAAGATCTGCTCGTAAAACTTTAAAGGCGCTTAAGGACCCTGGAACTAGTAGGACGCCGGCAATAGAGCGGAAAACCTACTCTATCGTTGCTTCGGCGTCGTTTGTGAAGACAAGGACAGTCCCACCGCCAGTGGTGAAAACAGCTGTTATAGGTGTCGACTCCAAGGCAAGTGGGGTAAACACTCCCCGTCGCGCCGACTCTTTCACCGATAGTGGCGTTATATTCCGTAACGTTACTGGATCAACGGCCGCTCTCCCAAGGGAACGCATCTTGGATAACATCAAATGGCTGAAACTGTGTGTAAGCAAGCTGCTTCCACCTGGCTTCCCTGGTGTCACTGTCAGAAAGCTGACCAGATTGGGGAACGTCCCTATCGCTACGCCGAATCCACTAGCCCGACTAATTCGCGTGGTCCTTTCTACCCCGGGGGAACGCAAATCATTACTGCGGTTTTCATTCAAACTTAAGGGTAGTGGTGTCAGCGTTCAGCCGGACCTGCCACTGGCAGATAGATTGATGGTAAAGGAGGCAATCAAAGATCTTAAAACTATGCGGGCGGTTGGTGAGCAAGGCCTCCGTCTAGTGGGTTTTCAGGTGGTCAGCCGGAAGTTATTTTCTGCCCTATCAGAACCCATCCTGTTAGCGCACGACCCAGGGATGGTCGTGCCGACTTCCTTGAGGTAGTACTTAGCAACGTGCGTAGCCTAAGGAACAAGGTGCACGAGTTGGGTCTACTTGTAGACAAATCTCGTCCCGACATACTTGCTTTCAATGAAACGTGGTTGTCTCCGGATATCACGGACGGTGAGGTATGATTATCTGGCTGCAAGCTGCTTAGAACTGCTCGCTCTGTTGGTCGCCAAGGCGGCGGCGTTGTTATGCATGTGAGCTGTAACTTAAATGTATTGAGGACCTGCACAATCCAGTAGTCGGAGCAGACTATTGAAGCCCTATCGGCTGTCTTCTGCACTTACTCTACCCATTTTACAGTTATGGTGCTATACAGAAGTCCTGGAAGTTCTTCCAGGGGGATACTTAAGTTTATTCGCACACAGTCTGCGAATAAGTGTTTAGTTCTAGGGGATTTTAACCTCCCGGAAGTCTGTTAGGCCGATCTTTCTTGCAATTCGACCTTAGGAACATTCGGTGCAAACTTTCATAAACAGGCTCGCCCAGTGCCTTTGCAAAAGTTCGTGGCCTTTCCCACTAGGTATATGGACAACCAAATACCATCTACTTTGGATTTGGTTTTCGCTAAGCCCCTGGACGTCGTGGCTGACGTTTCATACGGTGCACCTCTAGGGTCCAGAGATCACGCATGCATATCCTTTCGATGTGCTCTTTCAAGGCACCAAGAGACCGCTGTTAAATTAATTCCGAATATTTGGCGGGCGGACTTTAGTGCAATGCGAACTAAGGCTTCAGTTCTGAACTGTGAGATCTCGATGGCTGACTCTGTCCAGCTAGTCTGGGCTAAATTTAAGGCATACCTTACGGAGGTTTCCACTCCCTATATTCCACTCATTAGGAAAAGCGGGTTAAGGGCACAGCCTCCATGGATAGATACCACAGGCAAGAACCTACTCAAGTAAAGGTCTACATGCTGGCGAATCTACCAAGCAGCTCCATCAGCTGGTACCTATGATAGTTACCGAGAGATTAGAAATAAATGTAAGCAACATCTAAGAACTGCTCGTCTCCAGTACGAGCAGGGTTTAGCGGACCCGGCCGCAGCTAAGCCCAAGAAGTATTTTGCTTACGTTAAAAGATGCAGCGCGGCAAAACTGTCTATAACAGCGTTACTGTGAGCAGACCGGACCCGTGCGCAAACCGACTATGAAAAGCTTGTATACTTAGTGATCAGTATACTGGGGTCTTTGCTCGGGAGACCTCTTCACCACAGGTTGAACTGCTTTCAAGAGTTCCAGAGGATTCTTGCTTAGATGAATTTAGCATAACGGAGACTCAGGTCTTCGAGCAACTGCAAAGCATTAATCTCTCTAGAGCATCCGGTTCTGATTCAATTCATCCGAAGCTGTTGCATGAATTGGCCACTGAGCTGAGTGGTCCTCTTACATGCGTGCTTTCAATATGGCTGGACAGCTGCATCCTACCTTCGGAATGGAAAGAGGCAATCATCCGTCCGATTTTTAAGGGCGGTGACAGCGCTCTACCTGCAAACTAGCGGCCTGTCTGTTTGACAAAAGTAGTAGTCAAGTTGTTTGAATAGCTGATAAGGGATTCCGTGGAGAACCACCTAAATAGACTTAACCTTCTCAGTGATGCGCAACATGGATTCCGCAAAGGATTTTCATGTCAGACAAGCCTACTTGTAGCTCATGAAAGCTTGGCCGAAGCGGTAGACAGTGGCCAAGCTATAGACGTGCTATTCGTAGATTTTTCGAAAGCCTTTGACACTGTTTCACACCTTCGGCTCTCACTAAAGTTGAGATCTTACGGGATATCTGGTCGTGCCCTTAAATGGGTGTCTGCCTTCCTTGAGGGGAGGGAACAGTGCGTACGGGTGGGGCGTAGCCATTCGCTCAGGCAAGCTGTCCTTAGTGGCGTTCAGCAGGGCTCGGTATTGGGACATTGTTGTTCGCGGTCTATGTAAATGACTTGCCTGGAGAGCTAAAGGTGTCATCACTAATGGTTGCTGAAGAACTTAAGCTCTGGAATATTGTGGATATCCTGGGGGTCCTGAGGCAATTCAGCATGCGTTACATAGGCTCTGGGAATGGTCTACCTTATGGTTGATGCCAATAAATGGGGCTAAGTGCTCTGTTCTCCGAATCGGAGCTGCTAATCCTCCCACCCGATATGTTGGCGGCCGGGTGAACTCCCTGGTGTCACTCAGCAGGTTAATTTAGGAGTCGTACACGCATCAGCACTTCATTCCGGAGACAACTAGAAGAAGGCCGCTTGTCAAGGGTTTCGTATGATGTACTTTATCCGCCGCTCTTTCGGAATCTTAACGGCTAATTTGTTTGTGAAGCTATTTTCGGCATTCGTCCGACCCCCCTGGAATATTGTATCCAGACTTGTCCACCATGTCTTACCCGAGACAAAATGGACTTGGAGTGGGTGTTACGAGTGGGCAGTCGGCTAGTGCAGGGTCTACGGGGACAGACGTATCATGAACGCTTGCTCAGTTAGTGTATGTACTCCATTCACTACGAAGGATAAGAGGGGACTTGCTTCTCCTTTATCGTATTTCGACGAGTAAGATTAGCCCGGACTTGTCAGAGCTATTTAGTCCCGCTACGTTACCTAACCTCCGTGGTCACCCACCGAAACTGCATAAATCACGGTCTGATGTGAATGGGACGGAAACTGGTCTGTCACGCCGAGTTATAGGTCGCTGGAATTCGCTTCCAGATCACGTGGTAAGGGAACCTACGGTTAAGGGTTTTGCGCACCAGCTCGATGATCATGGGTGGCAACAGCAAACTTTTCCTTTTCCTAAATGACTCAACTTCACTTTTCAGTTCTTTTTTAATGACTCAAATATCTTGGTATTCCACTTGTTTAGTCCTTTCCACTTTCTGTTTTGCTTCTTGAGTTCACTTTTTCACTTTCTTAGTTCACGTTACCTGGCCAGCAGGGCCTGCTAGGGCAGGATACGTGGGCATTAATTAGTTGGACAGGGTGTGATACGGTCGTTGTTTTAGGTTCATCAGTATTTCAAAGTCCTCCAACTCCTGGTTCAACGACCCGCCGAAGAGGGAACACTCACGGAATCATCCTATCGTTCCAGTCCCGCTATCATTTACAATGCTTTTCTGTGGCATTCGCACAGATTTCACGTTGGGAAGCCCTGGCTTTATGGGCGTAATTGCATGCATGCGTGAGCCGCTAGCTAGTCACAGTAATGTGCAGCTGTACGCGCGACCATCCAAGTTGGAACAATTACAACGGTTATCCTGGGAAGACCTACCTATCTTCCAAGGATTGCAGGCGTCATCCTCCGGTGCGGCTACCCAGGTGATGGTAGGCAATGGTATTGGTACCAGCAGGAAATCCCCACAAGCTAATGTTAGCGAAGCGAATTCCTTGGTTTCATCAAACTTGCGCAGCATATTTCCTTGCTTATTTAGTGACCACTGTACCTGGGACATTCGTATTAATGATAGTTGTTTGTCACTTCCAATTACACGGCTGCGCCCCGTAATTGCAATCGCATACTCGGAGAACAGTGCGTTGCTGGGCCAATGAAAAGCCCCGCAATGTTACAGGCGGTAAGAGTCGTCTGTTAGCGCTATATTCACGGGGCTTTCTCGTCATGTTAACTGAATGCAGGGGAGTAACAGGATGACATTGCACTGCGCCCTCGGAAACGCATTTGGCAATGAATGACGTACGGGAAAATAAGGGAAGAAACTCCGCCTAGTTGGCGGTCGGCGGATTCGTCAAGCGATTTATAGTCACTTGCCGTTACGCCGTCAGTGCTGGTGTGTAAACACCAGCGCAGGAGCATGTACTTTTGGCACTATCCATTGTCACCGCACTAGTCACTGGATAGCCGAGAGGTCGGTGAAACTGTTCGAATGGGAAACACCTCCCGGCTGTTTCTGAACCCAGTGTGAACACACGGGCGATTAGGCGTGAACAAAATGGGAGCGTACGTGCTGACAAGGAAGCCTGGTGTACCAGTCGGGCTCAAGAAATAGAGGGGGCAGAAGCGGTAGGCAATTACCACAAGCTGTTCCAGATAACCCACACCACTGGTCCCAGCAAACCAGGCGCAAGTGAGGCTATCGGAGAGAGTGCGGTTGCGCTGATACATAATAAGGAGCGCCGTATGACTCGTAGGGCACAACACTTGCAAGATCAGTTCAGCTGACCCACTGCTCCTGTACCTCTTCTTTGTCAGATGATGCTGGACAAGCAATGGACGGTTAGTTTAGAGCCTCCGTCGGAGGCTGAGGTCCGAAACCGATTACTGCCCTCCATCGCTTTGTTCTGACTTCCTTACCATGAAGCGCCACTTTTCAGATGATATCCTTGACAAGCTCGTAACATTGCTGGTCCATCCTGCTTTCTCTTTCAGCGCCAATGCGATATGCGCTGCCCATTGCTTTCCGACATCACGTTTCCCTTCGTCCTCCTCCCACTTACTGCCGCCGCCATGTGGTGCAGCATTGATACCTACCCACAGGTAATATTGCCCGTCCATCCTCACTTCCCTTTCAGAGCCAAAGTGACATGCCCCGTCCATTGACTTCCGACCTCACGCTGACTCTGAGCCTCCTCCCACGCACTGCCGCCGCCATGTGGTGCAGCATTGATACCTACCCACAGGTAACATAGATCTTCCATGCTCACTTTTCTTTCAGAGCCACAGTGACATGCGCCTCACATTGACTTCCGACCTCACGCTACCACTGAGCCCCTCCCACGCACTTACCGCCGCAGCCGGGTGATGCTGCAACGACACCTGTCCACAAGTAGCATTCCCCGTCCATCCTGATTTCTCTTTCAGATCCTCTGTGACGTACGTCCATTCGCCGGCTCCTCACACAGCACCGTGTCCGGTCTTCCTTCGTCTTCCTGTTCCTCAAAATTTCACATTCCTTAGAAAACAGAGCAACGGCCCTTTTCAGGGCCAACCCCTGTGTCTTATCGTCCCACAATGCATATAAAGTTTGCAAATTCTGCTATTTTTTGCGGCGGACTACAAGCTCGCAGGCTCAGTGGGTGGTGCTGTAATCTTCAGACAATATATGGTGGAATTCATACATCAAAACGTGTGACGTAACTCTGCAACCTATGCGAACAACATACTCCTCCCATAAGAACCCGGTTAGATCAGAGTATGCAGACTTTTCAACCACTAACATGCCGATGTTCCGCTCCATTGTTCGTAACCCCTGTTGCCGTAGTGCACTACAACTTATCAATGTGCACCTCGATGCGCACTCCCCTCCTCCGGTAACAATATTTGATGAACCATTTTCATTAGTCTCACTTGGTGGTTAATGAGCGTTCGCAACGCTCCCCACATAGACGAGGATATTTGCATATGGTTTGAGTGTACCGTCTGCCCACCTCATAAATAATCATACACCACCTTAACAACTGAATGAGTACCTAAGTAAAACGTATCCATGCACATCCGTTAGCATTATTTGGACAATACCTTGCGCCAAACATTAACATAACAGTCATGACCTTTTGTTACTGCACTATGCGACCGGTTGATATATACATATATATATATATATATATTTAATTAACGTAACATCCACTGCCTCTTCAGTTCAGGTTAATGCGCACAGAGCACTACGTCTTATTTATCTTTTGCGGGAAGCTTTACAGAATTCCATTTCCCTACTTCACGGAATACCATTGATTAATTCCGTCACCCTTACACATGCGATATTCTTTACACCATAGACACTGTTTCCAGCAACCACTGTCCGCATAACACCACTTAACCTCAGAAATCAGCCATTACGCACTTATATGCTAACATACCATCAATTCATGCAAACTCACATTTTCCCTTGCGTGAAGGAAGACAATGGCATTTAGCAAAGGCAAATCGTAACAGCCTGATTATCCCTTTACCAAACCTCCGCAATCCAAACATATATATATATATATACATGCATATTACGCCTATACACGTCAGCACCTATAGGTTAATGAAGTTAGTATTGGATATAGGTTAGATCATAAGACGGAAATTCGTATGTTGATTATTGTTTCGGTATAAGCCTATCCACTCCTGGATGATTTTTGCTTACTACAAGTGAAATGCGGTATCAAGGAGATTTCCAATTTATTATGTTGGCAAAATGCAAATCATATTGCCTCACAAACATATTTATATAACTATATGCATATAAGGATATATATTTATGCATATATATATATACATATATATATGTACACCTATATATGTATGCATTTATACATATATATATCGCTTTCCACAGCACTTCCCATGCTTACACACACACAATCCACTAGCTATCCATTATCAAGGATTCTAGTCATCATGTCGATTTTTTGGTTACCAATGCCGTATGTAAGCTCCACTGAAAATCAATCCCCACTTATAAACGCCATCTGGAAAACACGGATTCGCCTATTTCTTGGACAATTTACCGTACATTCTCGCACTTCCTTCTTTTCTCGGCTGGCTAGCCGATCAACCTCCTCGTGGTGCCAGCTGGGTGGTTCGGGTTTAACCCGTTCCAGCAAATAGTTCGGCGGCAGTGTTTCATTACGTGGTGGGTTTTTGCCTGGCAAGCTTTCTCCCTATAAAATGCCACAAATGTCTGTTTAACAACACTGCGACGTGGCGGATGTGACTCGCCACAAAATAAAGTCACTGGCCCGTGGATATCCGGCAAATGCTATCCAACCCACAGACATCAATCGCTTATGCTCACATTCCTGAGGATCACAAACAGTCAAAAATGCTCCGGCATATTCAAAGACACAAGCTACGTTCATACAAATTTACATATGTATATACACCCATACTCGCTGTATATCCGATAAGTGCTATCCAACTTACAGACATCAATCGCTTATGCTCACATTCCTGAGGATAACAAACAGTCAAAAGTGCTTCCGCATATTCAAAGACACAAGCTACATTCATACAAAATTACATAAGTATATACACTCATACACTTACATACACTGTTATGCCAAACATGTACTTTTCGTACGTTTTTGATCACATTATGTTAGCTAAGCATGATCATGCCTGTAAAGCTGTGCCTCAGCTTATCGAGAATAAAACTTTATTTATTTATTTATTTACTGCGGCCTTCCATAAATTACTTTTTATATTCCGTTTCCTTTTTTACAATATTATATTACAACTGTTATATTTCAACTCTTCCACTTTTATTCAACTTTGCAATTAAGCATGGCACAGTTCAGCTTTTAGATTTTTGGAGCTACTGACGTTTTTACAAACAAGTTGCGCAGGAAATTAACCCAATTGAACCCTTACTTTTAGAGAACTCAGAAACCGGTTGTCCTGATGAACAAGGGAGTGGATCATTTTTGACATGAAAAATTGGCCAGGAGGGACTTTGTGTTTCGTTACACCAGGCTAAATGGTGATGCTTTCATAACTGAATTTGCAAGAGATGTGTATAGGTCGCTTTGTGCCTAAGTATGTACAATAAATGCTAGTTAATAAGATTTATTAGCTGTAAATTTCGCTTTCATTCATCGGGATTTCAAAAAATATAACAAATACAATAATCAGACAAGAGATATGTACACCCCTTATCCCAGCAAGTAAGTTTCTTCAAGCATAACCTTTACATACGTGAAACAATTGCGTTAACACATATTAGCTCCATAAAACAGCCGTTCAGACTTCACTTGTATTTACCATTTTCCTGCTTTCCATTATGCCGTGAACTTCAACTACACCTGCAGTCATCCCTTTAATTTATCGTAATCGTTTTCACGAAGCAAATCCATATAGCACTATCTTCTAGTTCTATAGTGGTTATTAATCTTTCACATTTCGTCTTTCTTGGCATCCATTTTATCATGACATCTTTTCTACAGTTTGTTTGAATTAATGATTACAACACCCTTCTTCGCGCTCCGCGTTCCGTCGTGCTGATTTCTGGCTGTGCTGCTTCTGCGTGCGTACGGTGCCGTCCAGTCTGCTTACAAATCAGATAGTATATTCGGAATTATTATCGTACGTCTATTTCCATAGTGCTCGTCGTTTGCTACAGGTATAGCGCAACCTACGACTCGAACTGGACCGTGATTAGACTGTGAGTTGATCCTTTCCAACTTTTTGCTTTTTACTAAGTGGATGCAACCTTCCTAGTATTTTTCGACCATTACATAAATTGGTGACCTCGCCTTATTTTTTGTGTACACGTATTTTTCTTAGTCATGTCTGACCAGATCCCATGTGTTTTTACGGACAATTCCGTCGAACTCTCGCTTCCTACCTTTGACATTTCTAATCCATGTGTGTGGTTTATTCAGGTAGAAGCTACTTTCCGATGTCGTAAGATTACTTCACAATTTTCCATTTTCTCTTACGTCGTCTCGCGCTTACCTGTCTCCATTGCATCTGAAGTCATTGATATCCTTGATCCAATGCCTGTAGAACCACCGTATGCTAAACTTAAGGTCGCTATCCTTAAACGCACAACTGCGTCTGATGAAGCTCGTCTGCAACAGTTACGTTCCGGCGTCGAGCCTGGCGATCGCATCCCATCTCAGCTTCTAAGACACATGCGTTCCCTAGTTGGTTCGTCGAAACTCGACGACTCCATACTCAGCCAACTTTGGACGAAATGTCTTCCGGCAAATTTCACAGCGATTTTATCCGTTCTTAGCGACGATATCACGCTGGAATAGCTCCCAGAAGCGGCGGACGAAATGCACGAATGTTTCTTTAAGAGTACTCTTAATCACGTAGCTGAGTCCACCACAGACAGCTCATCCGCTAGCACTACGCTTGATTCGATAAACGATAGAATATCCCGCCTAGAACTCAGCATGTCTGCTATTCGACGTGAACGCACTCCTAGCCGAAGAAGTCCTCGTGATCCGCGCCGCAGCACATCACGCTCACGTCAGCGGTCGCACTGCTATTTCCACCGTCGCTTCGGTAAATCAACACGTAACTGTCGTCCGGGATGCAAATATCCGAAAGGAACTCCGATTTCGCAACCAAGAAACGCCAAAGCCAGCCAGTAATGGAGACGGCTGTTGCTGGCCAAATCCTCAGTCGCCTTCTGTACGTGTTCGGCTCCCCGACTGAGCTTCATTTTTGGTCGATACGGGCGCAGAAATCAGCGTTATACCACGTTCGTTGGAAAAAGCCCTCTGCAACAAGCCGGACTTACGTTACAGGCAGCTAACCAGACCAAGATCGCGACATACGGTTAGAAGCTGTTACACCTAAGCCTTAGTTTACGACGCGTATTTCCTTTTATCTTTACCATCGCAGATGTCCAGAAACCCATACTTGGCATCGACTTCCTTAGCAAATTCGGCCTTGTTGTCGACCTACGTTGCAGGAAGTTACGGGACGACAGCACTTCGCTCACTGTCCCTTGCCATCTCGCCCCAGTCACTTCCATTGGACTTCGCGTACTCATGCCAAACTCTACGCCGTATTCCTCATCGCTTCTGAAATTTCCGTCTTTGTTCCGTTCTAATACCGACGCCACCGAGCCTAAACACGAGGTCCGTCATCATATCGTCACCACAGGTCCACCCGTGTCAGCCAAACCAAGATGTCTTCCACCTGACAAGCTCCAAGCGGCTAAACGCGAATTCGAGCACATTCTCAACCTCGGAATCATTCGCCCGTCTAACAGTTTTTGGGCTTCCCCGCTTCAACTTTTACCCAAAATGTCCGGTGATCGGCGTCCGTGCGGTGATTACCGGGCACTCAACGCGTTACTATCCCCAAAGGATACCCTATCCCTCATATTCATGATTTTTCATTGGGATTGTCCGGGAAATCAGTCTTTTCCAAGATTGACCTTGTACGAGCGTAACATCAAATTCCAATGGCATCTGAGGACATTGCTAAAGCGGCCGTTATCACACCTTTCGGTTTGTACGAGTTCACTCGTATGCCTTTTGGCCTTCGCAATGTGGCACAGTCCTTCCAGCGCTTCATGGACCAGGTCCTCCGTGGTCTAGACTTTGTTTTTGTCTACATCGATGATGTTCTTATAGCCAGTGCCACGCCAGAAGAGCACTATGATCACCTTCGACAAGTATTCGAACGCTTCGATCATCACGGGATAACCATTAATCCTGATAAATGTCTATTTGGTCAAACTTCCGTCGATTTTCTTGGTCACAAAATCGATAGCAAAGGCATTAGCCCCATCCCTGAGAAAACCCAGGCAATCATGGACTATCCACTATCTCAATCCGTTAGAAACCTGCGCCGATTCCTTGGCATGGTTAATTACTACGGAAGATTCATTGACAATTGCGCTGCTGTTCTTCAGCCTTTGACTGATTTACTTAAAGGTAATCCAAAAAGTTCATCATTACGCCAGAAGCCGAAACAGCGTTTGTTGCCATCAAGCAGAAGTTAAGCCAGGTAACTTCCCTGGGCTACTTGGACACCGACGAGAAAGCTACTCTCGTTCTCAAGACTGATGCGTCACAATCCGCTGTCGGTGCAGTACTTCAACAACTAAGTGGCAATGAGATTCAGCCGTTGTCTTTCTTTTCTCGGAAGCTACAACCAGCACAAACGAGATACAGTACTTTCGGTCGCGAACTTCTTGCGATGTACTTGGCCGTCAAACACTTTCGCCGTGTCCTTGAAGGAAGACGTTTTGTTATTCTGACGGACCACAAGCCTTTAATCTACGCATTTCGTGCCGCTTCCGACCGCTATTCTCCGAGAGAGACACGACATCTGGATTACCTCTCACAATTTTGTGTCGACATTCGCTACCTCGATGGTCCAAATAATGTTGTCGCTGATGCACTTTCACGTGCTCACTTACATCAACTGTCGTCCTCACCAATAGACCTTGAGGAAATGTCTGTTGCCCAGAACAACGATCCTGAACTCGCTCAGCTTCGATCGAATACCACATTGAAATTCTTGCAATTACCAATTTTAAATTCAGACGCAAGGATTCACTGCGATGTCTCCACCGGTAAGCCAAGACCGTTTGTTCCACAGTCTTTCCGGCGAACCGTCTTTGACCATTTTCACAGACTATCGCATCCTAGCATTCGATCCACTGTGAATTTGATTACTGATAGTTTCATCTGGCCCAGTATGTGCTCTGATATCCGCCAATGGGCTAAACACTGTCTCAGCTGCCAGAGCAGCAAAGTACACAGACACAGTATCTCTGTCCCCGGAATGTTCTCACTACCTGAGGCGCGTTTTACACATGTCCACCTAGACATAGTCGCACCGCTTCCTCCGTCGAACAATTTCACTTTCATTTTGACTTGTGTTGATCGTTTTACTCGTTGGCCGCACGCCATTCCCTTACGTGACATATCTTCAGAATCTGTTGCCCGTGCATTTTTCGACTCATGGATTTCCTGCTTCGGTGTACCATCCACGATCACTACAGATCAAGGATCTCATTTTAGTTCCACCTTGTTTCGTGACTTGAATCGTCTGATGGGTTGTACCCACATTCGGACAACTGCTTATCATCCCGCTTCGAATGGCCTTGTCGAGCGTTTCCATCGACAGCTTAAAGCCGCCATCACAGCTAATTCACCTGATCCACATTGGTCTGAACGCATCCCAGCTGTCCTTCTTGGTATCCGTAATACCGTCAAAGAGGATATTGGATGCAGCCCTGCCGAACTCGTCTTTGGCACAACTCTCAGACTTCCAGGTGAGATGATTTTGGATTCCCGAGTCACTGGTGAGATGGATCCTGTGTCCTACGCCGAACGTCTCAAACAACACTTCCGAACAATTCGACCTACGTCTACTCGCTTCACTGCTCGCGAACAACGAATTCATCCGGACTTACACACTTGTCCTTTTGCTTTCATTCGCATTGATGCAGTTTGCAAGCCGTTGACACCCCTTAGGAAAGTCCTTTCAAAGTGTTGTCACGAAAGCCTAAGTACTTCATACTGGAAAGGAATGGATCGAAAGAATCTGTGAGTATTGACCGTCTTAAACCCGCTTACGTTGAGCCTGCGGTTACTTTGACTGATCCCAAGTCGTTACCCCCTGTTGGTCAACCAACTGATTCCAATGCTCCAGAACCTTCATGCGCTCGCCCAACGAATGATCCCAAACACACACGTTTAGGATGTCCTGTGTCTTTCCCCTCCAAACTAGCTGAGTTTGTTCCTTAGATAGCTATATCGAGCGTTACCTTACCAGTTCACGCTCTACGGGGGGTTATGTAGTGGTTATTAATCTTTCACATTTCGTCTTTCTTGGCATCAATTTTATCATGACATCTTTTCTACAGTTTGTTTGAATTAATGATTACAACACCCTTCTTCGCGCCCCGCGTTCCGTCGTGCTGATTTCTGGCTGTGCTGCTTCTGCGTGCGTACGGTGCCGTCCAGTCTGCTTACAAATCAGATAGTATATTCGGAATTATTATCGTACGTCTATTTCCATAGTGCTCGTCGTTTGCTACAGGTATAGCGCAACCTACGACTTGAACTCGGCCGTGATTAGACTGTGAGTGGATTCTTTCCAACTTTTTGCGTTTTACTAAGGGGATGCAACCTTCCTAGTATTTTTCGACCATTACATTCCCCCACCTTACTACCACAAAAATTAAGAACATACGCTGCAACCACTCAAACTATCTTGGGTCTTACCGAGGACAACGGAAGCGAAACCCTTTCCCGCCAATACAGAAATTAGCCCCACCCGATGAACAACAGCCCGTATTCACGAGCTTGCCAGTGGCGGATTCAAGTTCAAGTTCAAGTTCAGTTGGGACCGGAACGATAGGATAATCCTGTGAATGTTCCTTTTTTGCGTTCCGTCGGATAAGGAATTGACAGGTCTGCTTGAGATTTTTAAAAGCCTAAAACAAGGACCGCATCACGCTCTGTCCAACCAATTACTGCCCACATTTTCCTGCCCAGCAGTCCCTGCAAGGCCGGTTTATGTGAAGTAAAAGAGTGAAGGGTAAGCTAAGAAAACAAGAGGAGGAATATCAGCTAAATAAGGATAACACCAGGGTGAGAAGAAGATTAAAAAAGAACGAAGGGAAAGTTGAAGATACAAGTCGTTTAGGATAAGGGGAAGGTTTGGTACTGCCACCTAAGGGCACCTAACTGACGCTGGAAACCCTCTACCGTAGACTCCCTAACCACGTGCGCCGGAAGCGAGTTCCAACTTTCAATAACTCTACGCGATAAGCGAGTTTCCGTCTTTACCCGGTCAGGACGCTGTTTGTGCAGCTTCAACGGGTGATCTCGGAGACTAGGCAGCTTGGCGGGACTAAATAGCCAGGATAAGTCTGGACTGATCTTACCCGTTAAGATACGGTAACTGAGGATAAAGTCTCCTCTAATTCTGCGTTAGTGCATTAAGTACATACCCAAATTAAGCAAGCGTTCGGGATACGTTTGCCCCCGTAATCCTTGCAATAACCTTGTACTCACTCTTAAAACCCTCTCCAATTCCACTTTGTCCCTTACAAGACAAAGTGGACAAGCCTGGATACAGTACTCTAAGTGAGGTCGCACATAAGGTGAGAACAGCTTCACAAAAATAATGGCCGTTCGGACACCGAGGGAGCGTTGAATAAACCACATCATGCGGAACCCTGTACAAGCAGCCTTCCTCCAACTGTTCTCAGGGTGACGCAATGAAGTTTGAGTGATACCTAGATCAACATGCTTAGTGACAACAGGGAGTTCACTTCCACCAGCTACACCGCCCGTGTGAGGACTAGCACCTCCAATGCGGAGGACAGAAAGTTTCGCCTGATTTATGGGCATCAACCATAAAGTTGACCAATCCCAGAGCCTATCCAAGGCACTCTGAAGTGCCTCAAAGCCACCAGGGTTATCCACAATATTCCAGAGCTTGAGGTCATCAACAAACAATAGCGACGGTACTCCAAGTTCCTGGGGTAGGTCACTGACATAAATTGCGAAGCGCAACGGCCCTAAAACCGAGCCTTGCGGAACGCCACTAAGAACAGCTTGTCTAAACGAAAGGCTACGCCCCACGCGTACACACTGTTCTCGCCCCTCTAAGAAAGCACAAAACCATTTAAGGGCGGCTCCAGATATCCCATAAGATCTCGACTTCAGTGAGAGTCGTTGATGTGGGACCGTATCAAAGGCTTTCGAGAAGTCAGCGCAAAGCAAGTCGATAGTGTGGCCGTTGTCCGTTGCCTCACCACAGCTTCCACGAGCTACAAGTAAATTTGTCAGACATGAAAATCCCTTACGGAATCCGTACTGGGCCGCACTGAGAAGTTTAAACTTAATCAGGTGATCCTCCACCGTATCCCTGACCAATTTTCAAACAACTTAACTACTACAGTTGTTAAGCTGACAGGCCGGTAGTTCGCGGGCAGAACTCTGTCCCCGCCCTTAAAACTCAAACAGATGATTGCCTTCTTCCATTCCGAAGGTAAGGCACAGCTGTCGAGTGATATTATAAACATGCATGTCAGAGGGACACAGCTCAGCGGCCAATTCATGCATCAGCTTCGGATGAATTGAATCAGGGCCAGAAGCGTTGGAAGGATTTAGCCCTTGTAATTGCCGAAGACTTGTGTCCCCGTTATGCTGATTTCAGTTAGGCAAGAATCCTCTGAAACTTTTGTGACCAGCTCAACCTGAGGTAGAGAGGCCTCATGAGAAAAGACACCAGTATACTGTTCGTTAAGTATACAGGCATTATCATAATCGGTATGCCCATGGGTTCCGTCCGCTCGTAGTAACGCCGGGATGGACGAGTTTGTACAGCTATGTCTCTTTACGTAAGCAAAGAACTTTGGATTTATTACAGCTGCATTAGCCAAATCCTCCTCGTACTGAAGACGAAGCGTTCTAAGATGATGCATACATTTATTTCTAACCGCTCGATAGCTTTCGTAGGTGCTGGTTGACGAAGCCGCTTGGTAAGTTCTCCAGCACATAGAGCTCTTCCTGAGCAGGTATTTACCTGTGTATGATCTATCCATGGAGGCTGCGCCCATGTCACCCGACTCTTAGTGAGTAGGATGTGGGGAGCAGAGATCCCGGTGAGGTATGTCTTAAATTGCTTCCAGGCTGTCGCAGCGGTGTCGGCGACGGTGATCGCACAACGCAGAACTGAAGCTTTGTCTCGCATTGCGTTAAAGTCTGCCCTCCAAATATTTGGACATGCCTCAGCGGTAGCTTGATGACACTTAGTTAGAGCACATCGAAAGGATATGCAGACATGGTCACTGGCTCCTGGAGGACAGTCATAGGTAATATCACTTGCGAAATCGTGTGACTTCGCAAAAATGGGATCCAAGATAGACGGAATTTGGTTGCGCATATATCTAGTCGGGAGGTCCAAGAACTGATGCAAAGGCAATCGCAGTGTCAGCTCAAGGAGATCCGAACCGAAGGTGCTCACCGCCGAACTGTAAGATAGCTCAGCCCGACAGACTTCAGGGAGGTTAAAGCCACCCAGTATTAGACACCTATTAGCAGTCTGAGTACGAATAAATTCAATAACCTCCCTGAAGATACCTCCAGGACTTCGATATACTACTACAACTGTAAACTGAGCAGAGGAAGTGCACACAATAGTCGAGAGGGCTTCAACAGTTTGATCCGGCGACTGGAACACACAGGTCCTCAACACATCATGTTTACAACTCATATAAATGTGACGTACCCACCTTGGCGGCCAACGGAGCGATCGCATCTAAGCAGTGCGTAGCCAGGCAAACATACTTCATCATACTTCACCGCCGTGGTTCAGTAATATATGATATGACTCTCTTAATCAACTCACTGTAAACTTGCATTCTTCATGTCCACTGTTCTCCTTTATTCGACCTTCTTAGCTCTCGTCTGGCGACCTTCTTTACCTCATCCGGTCAGTGCACAGCTGCTCCTTGCTAGATGCACAGCTGTCCCTCGTCTGTGACAGCTAATTACTTGTAGTTCAGCCCTCTCACCTGCTTCTCCCTGCTCAGGCTTCCCTACTTTCATTACATTAGCACCACGGCAAGAATTTACCATCTGCGCGTCGCCGCGTCTTTGCTTTTTATACTCTGAAATATTTAACAACCTCTCTACTTCCATTTCTTCTCCAATCGGACTGCCAACTCTCAGTGTCCTGTAATAACCTAGTCTCATCTGACCCGTCTGCTCTTTTGACCTTTTCCAGACCAGCAACATTTAAGCGGTCTAGACTCTGTAGACTCAAGCTATGTCGCACTGACGTTGACAGCCTGCTAGACTTGTTCACCCTCTATTCATATACGCACCTCCACCCCTAACCTATCCACCTCTCTACCCACTCCATTTGCCCTCCTAAAATTAGCTGCCGGATTCAATCTCGTTTCGCCAACTAATCCTGTCTCGTCTGATCGGTCTCCTGCTTTCCAACTTCTCTCAGACTTCTGCCTGACTTGCATACCTTATATTCATGTAGCCTCTTGCATCCCAAACCTATCCGTCTCTGCTGACCATTTATTTAGCTTCCCACCTTAACTGTTCGACTTACTCTCAATGTGCCAACTAATCCAGCCTCGTCTGATCGGTCCCCTGCTCTCCGAATTCATTCAGACTGCTGTGACGTTACCGGCATTTGATGAGAAGACCGGACGCTCTGTCCCCATTACCTCTCGAGCCCCATGGACTTTATCGCACCTTATAAGTAAACCTCTCTCTATCCGGACCGCCTCCTCTCCTTATGGCGTTCTCTACTTTCATTTCTTCTCTAATCGGACTGCCAACTCTCAGTGCCCTGTAATAATTTAGTCTCATCTGACCGGTCTGCTCCTTTGACCTTCTCCAGACTAGCAAGTTATACCGATCTAATCTCTGTAGACTCAAAACTATGTCTTGCTTACATTGACATCCCGCTAGACTTGTTTACCCTTTATTAATATAGGCACTTCCATCAGTATCCTGTACACTCCATCGTTCTCCAATCGGACGACCATCTCTCTGTGCCCTGCAATAACCTAGTCTCATCTGACCGGTCTGCTTCTTTTACCTTTTCTAGACCAGCAACGTTTAAACGGTCTAGACTCTGTAGACTCAAACTATGTCGCACTGACGTTGACGGCCTGCTAGACTTGTTCACCCTCTATTCATATACACACCTCCACCCCTAACCTGTCCACCTCTCGACCCACTCCATTTGCCCTCCAAAATCATTCTCATCTCGCCGACTAATCCCGTCTCAACTGATCGGTATCCTGCTCTCCAACTGCTGTGACGTTACCGGCCATCGTTCAGATGACTGAGCGCCGTCTGTATTCAATCCTTCTACAATCGGACGGCCACCTCTTTGTGCCATACCCTAATTGAACCTCATCTGATCAGTCAAACTCTCTGGAAATCCTACCAGGCTACCGGGATGTTAGCGGTCTAGGCTCCGTCGATCCAAAGCAGTGTCCCCCTCACTTTGATAGCTTGCTGGACCTGTTCGCCCTACGTTAATATAACCACTACTATCTCTGACCAGTCCAATCCTACTGACTCCACCTATCTTTCCAAATGAACCATAGGACTCAATCGCAATACGCTGACCAAGTCCAATCTCGGCTGATCGGTCTCCATCTCTCCGACTTCTGTGACCCTGCCGGCTATTCTTCGGAAGACTGTACGCCCTGTCACCATTACCTCGAGAGCCACGTTAACTGTCGCATTTCTTATTCGAAAACGTAAACTCTCGACTCTGTCCTCTCCATATCGCGCTCTGCCTTTATTTCTTCTTCAACCGGAGAGCGTGCTCTCAGTGCCCTGCTCTATTATCCTCTTCGACTATCGAAATTCAGTTCTAGGCTCTGCTTCACCAACACACGTTTCTCTCACATTGCGAGCCTGCCTGACTTGCATGCCTTATATTCATATAACCTCTTCCATCCCTAACCTGTCCATCTCTGCCGTCTCTTTATTTATCTTCCCACCTAAACTGTACAACATACACTAAGTGTGCCGACTAATCTAGTCACGTCCGATCGGTCCCCTGCTCTCCGAGTTCTCTCAGACTGTTGTGACGTTACCGGCATTTATTCGGAAGACCGAACGCTCTGTCCCCAATACCTCATGAGCCTCATGGACTTTTTCACACCTTATAAGTAAACCTCTTTCTATCCGGACCGTCTCCTCTCCTTATGACGTTCTCTACTTCCATTGCTTCTCTAATCGGACTGCCAACTCTCAGTGCCCTGTAATAACCTAGTCTCATCTGACCGGTCTGCTTCTTTTACCTTTTCCAGACCAGCAATGTTTAAACGGTCTAGACTCTGTAGACTCAAACTATGTCGCACTTACGTTGACAGCCTGCTAGACTTGTTCACCCTCTATTTATATAGGCACCTCCACCTCTTCACCCACTCCATTTACCCTCCTAAAATTAGCTGTTGGACTCAATCTCGTTTTGCCGACTAATCCTGTCTCGTCTGATCGGTCTCCTGCTTTCCAACTTCTCTCAGACTTCTGTGACATTACTAGCCATCGTTCAGATGACTGAGAGCCGTTCGTATTCAATCATTCTTCAATCGGACGATTGAGTCTCTGTCATCCGTAACTCAGCCTCAGCTGATCAGCCAAATTCTATGGGACTGCTACCAGGCTACCGGGATGTTAGCAGCCTAGGCTCCGTCGATCCAAAGCACTTCCTCCCTCACCTTGATATCCTGCTGAACTTGTTCGCCCTATGTTGATATAACCACTTCTATTTCTGACCAGTCCAATCCTACTGACTCCACTTACCTTCCCAAATGAACCATAGGACTCAGTCACAATGCGCCGACCAAGTCCAACCTCGGCAGATCGGTCTTCTTCTCTCCTACTTCTGCGACGCCGCCTGCCATGCTCGGAAGACTGAATGCTCTGTCACCATTACCACGCATTTCTTATCTGTAAACGTAAACTCTCGACTCCGTCCTCATCGCGGCCTCTTTATTTCTTCTTCATCCGCATAGCGAGCTCTCAGAGCCCTGCCCTATTATCTTCTCTGACTGATTCCTAACTAGCGAAATGTAGTTTAAGGCTCTGTATCACCAACACACAACTTCTCTCGCTTTGCTAGCCTGCCTGACTTGCATACCTTATATTCATGTAGCCTCCTGCATCCCAAACCTATCCGTCTCTGCTGACTCTTTATTTATCTTCCCACCTTAACTGTTCGACTTACTCTCAATGTGCCGACTAATCCAGTCTCGTCTGATCGGTCCCCTGCTCTCCGAATTCATTCAGACTGCCGTGATGTTACCGGCATTTGATGAGAATTCCGAATGCTCTGCCTCCATTACCTCTCGAGCCCCATGGAGTTTTCAACACCTTAAAAGCAAACCTCTCTCTATCCGGGCCGTCTCCTCTCCTTAGGGCGTTCTCTATTTTCATTTTTTCTCTAATCGGTCTGCCTACTCTCAGTGCCCTGTAATAATTTAGTCTCATCTGACCGGTCTGCTCCTTTGACCTTTTCCAGACTAGCAAGATATACCGATCTAATCTCTGTAGACTCAAAACTATGTCTTGCTTACATTGACAGCCCGCTAGACTTGTTTACCCTTTATTAATATAGGCACTTCCATCAGTAACCTGTACCCTCAAACCTTCAGTCAGACGACCGACGCTTAGTGCCATGTTCTTCTTTGTCATCATCAGATCAGTGAAAGTCTCTGCTACTACTACGAGGCCTAAGGATGTGTCGGCTATTCAAGTCTCGTCTGTTCTGTCTCCGGCTCTCAGAGTTCTCTCAGACTACCGGGATATCACCGGTGATTTTTCAGAACTGATCGATTCATACTTCGCACGAGAGCGTCCTTGGCTTCACCAAACTTTAGTAATAAACCTTTCTCATCCTGACTATCGTCTCCTAATTGCTCTCACGAGTTACTCTTCGCACTGCCGTCCGCATTCTTCCGCTCATAGCTGATTCTTTAAATTTCCTTTTCTTCTTGGAACGTTGCTTTACCTATGTTGCTCCCGCATTCCGTCTCAACCTAGTTGTCCTTAGTTTCACCTAACATGCCGCTCGCATTCGGTCTGCTATCATCATCATCGGTTTACCTTTTACTCTCCAACAATCATATTAATCGCTTAACTTTGTCAACACGCTTTGTTGTATCTGTCCCTTGACCCTGCGCGTGCAGATTCTTCGTTCTACCTAGTAGTTTTGAAGTCTGAGGCACTCCAGCGACGTGATGTAAAGAACGCGCTTGCAACTCATGTATACTAAACAAAAGTACATAAATTTTAATGTATCATAGGCATCGTTGCGCGCCACCAGTCTGTGTTTGTGCTTCTTGCTTCATTGCTGTCTTTCTGTTTGGCTGCCTCTTGTCCGTTGCCCGTTTTCTCCCGAGATTTCCACAGATACATCCGCCAAAACATGAAGGTTTATCCACTGGGACTGGTCGACCCACCCTCAATAGCCAGCTGGTTTACATGCTTGATCTTTTCTCCGGGAGATGAAGAAACCACACATCGTTCCAAATGGAGCTCTTTCCGCCATTCTGGAGAAGCTATTACCACGGGGTCTAAACAAATGGGTTTAGCTCGCCTCGTACTCACAATAGAACAATTTACTCACCTGGAATAATGTAGTTACATGGATCCACTGTTCCACAACCGAAGACTGACAATTCTGGCGTGATTACCTTCAATGCCTCAAACATTCCGATTCTCCAATCACCTGGAGCTTTTCTGATGTCATTTCACGGACAGCATTGCGCGCTTATAAGCGGCTTTTCCGATGATCTTTCATGGAGTTCTCACTTGGCCATGAAGACAATTACACTTACATTTGAAGGAATTACTAGTCCACTTTGCGGAGAATTGCATCTTTCATGTTATGGACATATTCAGACACAAGAAACAACTGCACTCACCGTCCATATGACAAGTCCAGCATGGATAGCTGGACATGGGTTGCGTGCCGGACAATATAATAGAAAAATCCGGCCTCTATTAACAATGTGGTTACTCACCCGCATCATTATCATTCGACTGTGACTCTTTTACATCATTGACTGGCTTCAACGACAATTGCCGGTTCAGTACTAAGCCATTTGGCAAACCAAGGAAGAATTTTGGCTGTCAACCGACTGCGAATAATAGAGTGCAAAATTCGGTCTATACGGTGCATAGCCGACTAGCACTACAGTTCAACGGAATCTACGACAGTGTTCCAGGATGTGGTGGGTTTTCGCCTGGCAAGCGCTCTCCCTATAAAAAGCCACAAATGTCCGCTTAACAACACTGCAACGTGGCGGATGTGACTCGCCACAAAATAAAGTCACAGCTATGCCTTTCACACTGACGCAGTCCTCAGCCTCCTACATCCAACCTGTGCAACTGATTTTACTATGAAGAATGCTTTAGTGGAGTACCGATCATCCCGGCTTCGTAATGGTCATTGGTTGCACTAAACCTTGTTTGGGCTCCTGTGCTCATGGATCACTACATGGCAAATTTACCCTCCACTTTTATCTTGACGCAACAGTTTTTGCGCGCCACAGCGCCATCATGGTCCTTGATCTGACTATTACCTGACAATATGCTCGCTCATATGAACTACATCTTTTCGTTTATTCCTTTCATTGTACCGAAATGTTTTAATATTCTAAAGATGCTATGCTTGTATGCATATTTGATCATGCCTTTTAGAGGTGTGTCTCGTTTTACAGAGAATACACCATTTATTTATTTATTTATTTATTTTATGCCTTCGCTCCACCCGTTCACTGTCCTTCCATAATGAAGTCTTTCTTGACTCTCTTCTGTAGATCGAACATAACTCATGCGGTCTGCCCAAAGCTGTTTCTTAGCCTCTATATTTTAGACGCTCATTTATTCATTACTCGCTCCTTGCTTGATGCACAGCCGTCACTTATTCGACTGTGACAGCTTGCTACTTCTAGTTCAGCCCTCTCACCGGCTTGTCCCTTCTCAGGCTTCCCTACTCCTCTTACATTAGCACTACGGTATGATTTCATCATCTGTGCTTCGCCGCGTCTTCGCCTTTTATGCTCTGAACTATTTAACAACCGTATCGTATGCTTCCGCTTCATCCGTTTGTTGTCCTCTCTCCATAAAACCATTCTGAACTCCGTTTTGTGGAGCAAACATAACTCATGTGGCCTGCGCACAGTTGCTCTATTGCCTCTTCCTTCTAAACTCCATTTATCCGCTGCTTGCTGCAACGGCTGTGACGCCTGCTCATGTAGCATCCCAGATCTTTCACTGGCATTTTCCAGCCCAGTCTACCGTAGCACTAAACTGTTAGCACCATAACAGGACTCAGTATCTGCGCGCCTCTGACACATATGCTGCGATTTCCTCAGCAGACTTAATGTATGCATGCACTCCGACTGTTTGATGTCCTTCCATATAAACTTTTCAGCTTTCACTAACACTCCTTTCAATTCTCCAAGTCGGTGCTCAGCGGCTCCTTAGCCTCTCTATACTAGATGTCCTCATATCTCTTAGTTGTTGTAACGTCTTCGAATTTTTCACCTGTAAGCGTCCAGCTGTGAGACTAGCTTTCCCAGGCTCCTCCCGAAGTAGTAATATACCAGCACCATAGCATGAATTGAGAACTTATACACCGCCGTGGTTCACTAATAAATGATATGACTCCCTCAATCAAATCACCGAACGCTTGCATATTGCTTGTTTGTTGTCCTTTCTTTATCCGACCTTCTTAGCTCTCGTCTGGCGACCTTCTTTACCTCATCCGGTCAGTGCACAGCTGCTCCTTGCTAGATGCGCAGCTGTCACTCGTCTATGACAACTAGTTAATAGTATTTCAGCATTCTCACTGGCTTTTCCCGGCGCAGTCTTCTCTAGTTTTATTCCTTTAGCTCCACAGCATGATCTTATTATTTGCGCATCTCTGCGTCGCCTATTTTTCTTTAAACTAGTTAAGAGCATTAACGTATGCCTGGGATTCATCCGTTCTTTGTCCTTTCTTTATGAATACTTTCTTTGCTCTCTTCTGTCGTGCAGGCGTATCCATATATTCAGCGCAAGCCGCTGTTTTGCCTCACCCTTCTTACTGTTCATTTCTCCCTTACTTGATGTATTGTCTTAGACCTTATTACCTACAATCATACAACTCTCGGACTAGCATTCGCTGTCACTATCCAGCTTGGTACTATTAGCTTAGCACCCTAGCTGCTGCGGTTAGGCCTCACTGCTCTGATACGCCAAGCAACCTTACTCTACGCTTGCATTTCGGCTATTCCCTGCCCTTCCGTCAAGTAATGTTTCTTACCCTCTTAGTTCTTCCCTCCTCTCATTTGGTCAGCACACAGACGCCCGTTAGCTTCACATTTCTAGGTGTTCATTTCTCACCATTTCCTTTTAGTTCCCTAGTATGACTTGTCTCTCTGCGCGACGTTACATATACATTTGTTTCGGACGTCCGCTTTCCTTTAACTGATCTTTAAACTTATTTCTATCGATCAATCCTTTTTCACCTAGTAATCTGGGTCCGTTTTTGCAGCAAAGGTTTCGACACTTACCTTTGTAGTAGTTTGGCTCTCATAGGCTTTTCCTATTTCATTAGGCCATAGCACTATACTCCTAGTACCCTCGTGTCATCTTTCTGTCTTGATCACCCGATAATTTTTACTCAGCGCTTGAGTCCTATCTATCCGCTGACTTACCATCTCTTTCGATGTAGGCTGGCCACCAGCCGTCGATCCACCGTTCAAACGCCGCTGGTCCCTGAACACTGCTTTCTGTCTTTCCACGCAGTAGTCAAATCATAGTAAACTGATACTGTGTCTGTGCTTAATGGCGCAACGCTCTGTATTCCTTGTAGATAGTAGCGAACAACTTATAGGGCCACTGCTTCCGAAAAACATTCAAAAGACACTTTTAGCACAATCATTGCTGCACACTGTACATCATTTGTCTTCACTCTAGACGTTATAACATAGGAGTTTAACAATGTTTGTTTCCACGCCTGTTCGTTGCGGCCTTGGTTGTCTCTCACGTTCCCTTTTCTCCGAGGTCCGGAACTTCTTGGTGATCTGGAATTGGACCGAGAAACCGCTTTTGTCAGGGACAGCACAACCAATAAGTACCTATGGAGCACATGGCAGTGAAACAAAAGGATGCAACTGCACTCATTACCATGGCCGTTGTCCAATTATGATAGCTGGACTCGATAACTTCACACTCCTGAAAAGAATACATACTCCTGAAAAATCCAGACGCAAGAAACTGACTTTTCGCCCATCTGGATACCCACAAAGAGAATTCTTCCTTAAGCCCACATCCTCGATTCGCCTCAGCCATCATGGCGGCCTTGCCCAAGATACTTGATCAAATAACAGAGAAAATTGAGGGTCACTTGACTGCGGATATCTGAGTGTGAAATCAGTCGACAACCTGGTCTGCCATTTGTATATAAGTGCACCAACAAATTTCTGACTGTGTTCCAGGACGTGGTTTGTTTTCGCCTGGCAAGCGTCCTCCCTATAAAAAGCCACAAATGTCCGCGTAACAACACTGCGACGTGGCGGATGTGACTCGCCAACGAATAAAGTCACTGCCCAGAACTACCTACTGGCAAGTCGACCAGAATCCCTATTCAATATTGCCCTGACACTTTCAATACTAATTTACACCACGCCTATATGTATCGTTTTCATTACACATGTAGTGCCCTGACTGTTTACACTACGCACTACAGAACTTAACGTTTCGTCAGTCATTGAAGACTATCCCCCATGACTACTTACACAATTTCCGCAGACTGTACAACTTTCGGCTTATTGCCGACTACACTCATAGCAACGTGTTTGTTCCGAAACAATATTGCACGTAAATATTGATCATGCCTTGCTTGGTGTGTCTCGACAAATTCGAGAATAAACTATTTATTTATTTATTTATCTGCGATATCTGAGGACAGCCAGGTTTCGGTGCTAGCAAGTATGTCAGAACAAGAACCGTCTATAAGTAGACCCATCTCGTGTACCTTGTTTCTTAGGCTACGCGGATACGACGGTCCCTCGGAACACAAGCGAGTCATCCACCTTGGCTGCCAAGCGTGAAGCAGGAAACTGATTAACCATCGTAACGCATTTAAGCCAATTAGTATATTGATTAATAATTGAAGTCTTAGCGCAACAAAGTGCATCCTAAAATAATAATAAACATTCCCATGAGTTCAGTGGCCTCAAATTTATCTCCAACCACCTACAACCGTGTGTACTGAACTCACACCGTGGAAAGAGCATAAATTCCATGTGGCGGATACGAAGCTCCGGTATTCCAACGTATACCCAAAGGTCCTTATCTGGACTTCGCATCGGTGAAAGACGATCTGAAAGTGCTTCAGATTGAAACGGCAACATCGTTTATTCGTCGGAAGGTTATAACTGCCAAGGCGTACCAGAGGGAGACCGGACAGGTGCTACCGGATGGATGCCCGTACCGGTATATTCTGTTTGTATGTGTGCATCGGAAGCGCAGAAATGTTGATGGAAAGCGGTAAGTGCATGGTATCTGCCTGATGAGAAGATTACTATACGTACCGCTGTTACAATTGCCCTGCTCGCTTTTCTGTGACGTCTAAGGGCGAATGTTACGAGACTGGGAATGCGTTTCTGTGGCATTCGCACAATTATCACGTTGGGAAGCCCTGGCTGCATGTGAGAAATCGAAGGCTAACAGGAGATCAGGAACGCATGGTGCTGAACTTAATGAAAACGTTTCGTCGGACGCAGGAGATGCGTGCATTTGTGCGGCAGCAATATAACATTTGTTTAACAAGGCGGGATTTGTATGACATACGGCGGCGTCATCGTAACGCTTGTGTCACCGAGGTGGAGGAGATAACACAGCTGTTGCAAAGAAATGGTCAGGTTAACATTATTCATGAGGGGAATGAGATTCGGTACCTGTTTTTCGTCCCTTCGCGCATGCTGGATTGAGTGGGCCAATACGGGGAGGTAATTATGGCGGACTCGACATATCAGATCCATTACGGCGGCTACATCCTATGGCGCTGCATGTTTGTAGACGTTAGCGGCCTCGGTATGAGTTTTTTATTCGCTGTTGCCAAATGAGACGGAGGCTGCTTACGAAGAGACAGTAAGAGAAATGTTGGAATTGGCCCCCGCAGTTGCCGATGCTCGGACTTTGGTGATGGACAAGTGCACCGCTCATGTGAATGCGTTTCGGAATGCGTACCCCACTGCCAACCTCGTATTCTGCCGGGTACACATAATGCGGGACATGCAGCGGCGTTGTTCACACCTTCCGTTCTGTAACACGGAAGATAAGAGGGCTCTGTTCAACATGCTGCGGTCGTTGTTGTACACCTACGATTGCGTTCATTATCATCGGATTATGGAAGGCATATCCCTGCGCAGCGCTGAATGCTTCCAATACCTCCGTCGTACGTGGATCCCATGTCGGCTTAGCTGGGCAGCGCATTTGATGGGCCACGTGGCATTATTCGGATGTGACAGCACGAATCGCGTTGAGAATGAAAATAAGCATATGAAAGAAACTTTGAACGAGCGGTCAACCTTACTTCACCTATTTCAGGTGATAGTGCAGCGAGCTAGTGGCATTGTTGAGGAGAACGAAACAGTGCTTGCGAGAGATCAGCTTCGCATAGGCGAGGTTGAGCTGGGTGTCAGCAGTGGGGACGTGATAATGAGCAGGATGTCGTCCTACGCCCGGTGGAAGTACGCGCGGCACAGTGTTAACCAAGACGGCGGGTATTGGCTGGTGGACAACGAGCGCGTTGGCATGCAACGTGTCCTCATCGAAAATGGCAGCGCATGCGGATGTAGATTTAATCGGCAGTGGCGCATTCCATGTGCGCACATTATTCACGTGGCAAGCCTACACGCCTACGACGAGGAGGATGTGCTTCGTGGTTGCCGTTGGGTGTTGCCATCGGTAAGTATATCTGCGCCGGTCCTTTCGGAGGACAGGGAAGGAACGATGACGGTGGCGCGGGTGCGATGCCCCAGTGATGGAGTCCTTGACCGGCCCGCCAAAATTCGCATCACTCGGGATATGTTTGCTGGTCTGGAAGCGCAGATTCTGAGTATGGGCACAGAGGAGTTTCAGCGCACAATGGGCGTATTTGCATGCATGCGTGAGCTGCTCGCTAGTCACAGTAATGTGCAGCTGTACGCGCGACCATCCAAGTTGGAACAATTACAACGGTTATTCTTGGGAGGCCTGGTTATCTTCCAAGGATTGCAGGCGTCATCCTCCGGTGCGACTACCCAGGTGACGGCAAGCAATGGTACTGGCACCGGCAGGAATTCACCGGATACTGACGTTAGCGAAGCGATCCCCTTGGTGGCGCCAGGGGCTGGTGTTTCGCAGGTTCATTGCAACGACCGCAGGTGCCGGAAACGGAAGTCACCATTGTTAGCCCGTGCGGTAGAGGTGGTGAATTGCAGCACGGGATTTGAAATTCCGTACCCTGAATAGGGGAACCTTTGCGCGTTATCGCACATATACATGGCGTGCAAAGAGGGGCACTGCTGCCCAAGAAGCGGACAGCGCCTTTTGTGCTTAGTGTGAACCAAAAGAGGACGACTGTGGGAGCTTGGAGCATGTCGATTGGATAAGTTGCGATCTATGCTGTAGATGGTTTCATCAAACTTGCGCAGCATACCCTGGGGAGCCGGCATACACATGTAAGCACTGCTGCGGGTAAGTTCGGGTTCACGTATGAAACATAATTTTTTAGGGATGCAAAAGAGCACAATATCAATGTTGCATAATGAAGTTCCTTTCTTCTGCCTGTGTGGCTGTCTCTGTTCCTTTCCTTTTCTCTCCCGAGCCTGTCACATGTACGGCGACACGCACCCAAAGAATTGTCCACCGTTGCGACAACAATACAAGGCACACAGTTCCTTTACCTGGACATGAACCGAAAAGTATCAACTCTTTTACAACTTACCGACCGGACAAATCATTCGATATCTTGCACCGATACAATTCTTCCGCGGCTTGAACCACTGAGTTCAATTTACCTAACACTACCTCTTCCACATATCTCTTGACTGGAGGACTTTCGACTTCGGAAGGCACATTCTCCTGCCGATACAAAGCTGGAACAATCGGTCATTCTGAGCTCTTCAATCCGCTTTGACCACTCAAACGGCCGTGGTTTCCCATATTTCTAATCAATTTCACTACATACCCCGGGAAAGCTGCGCGTCTTTCTTCGAAACCTTATCCTATCCTCCAATACTTTAACATATTTCAACGTCTATCCTTTGGTGACTTCACGTTGTTCTGCAGTTGATCAACACATCATATCCAGAAAGAATGTTTAGTTCCTGTCCTACCGATCTGGCACAGGACAGGACCCAGGCACGCATCAGTCAGCAGAAAAATTGGACACAACTTGACTGCGAATAACGGAGCAAACAAACGTTCAACGAGAAACAAAGCCAGTTACAACTTGGCATTCAATGGATTTGCAGCAGTGTTTCATTACGTGGTGGGTTTTCGCCTGGCAAGCATTCTCCCTATAAAAAGCCACAAATGTCCGTTTAACAACACTGCAACGTGGCGTATGTGACTCGCCACCGAATAAAGTCACAGCCCATAACTTCACACTGGCAGATCAATTAGCGTCATCATTTTGGCGTGCTCTTCAATTATCTTCCATTGGATTATTTAGGATTCGCAATCTATTATTTTTTGAGCTATGACTGCAATATATGGCAGAGCGGTTATGTCCAACCAAATGGGTCCCAATCCACTACAACCAAATCGTTGTTTCGCATATTCACCATTGCACAGTTCCAAGCAAGGACATATTAACAATTTTCTACTGTCACTACAGTTGCCATAAAATGTCTGTACAGCTGTACATACCTGATAATGCCTCAATTGGCGTGCCTCGCATAGTCGAGAATAAAATATTTATTTATTTATTTATTTAAATGGGAAACGCTTACCATCGGTAAGTGCGCACAGCATTGCTTTTCTTCCGGAACTGCATACTTGCCTATTTAGTGACCATTGTAACTGGGACATCCGTATTATTCATAGTTGGTTGTCGCTTCCAGTTGCACCGCTTCGCCGTGTAATTGTAATCGCTTACACGAGGAACAGTGCATTGCTGGACCAATGAAAGGCCCAGCAATGTCACAGCCGGTGAGTGCTTTGTTAGCGCTATATTCACGGGGCTTTCTCGTCATGTTAACTGAATGCACGGGGAGTAAAAGGGTGACATTGCACTGGGCCCTGGGAAACGCATCTGAAAATGAATTACGTACGGGAAAAGAAGGGACGAAACTCCATCTAGTTGGCGGTCGGCGGATTCGTCAAGCGATTTACTGTCACTTGCAGTTACGCCGTCTGTGCAGGTGTGTGAGCATCAGTGGTTATGCAGGTCGGTAGTTCGACTGTGGAACTCCGTTTGGGGCAAGGATGGGGAGGGAAAACGCTCCGTGCACGAGTACTTGGAAGGTACGGTGTGGAAGGCGTTATACGCCGGTAATTTGCGGGATCCTTGTGGGTACGTGGTTCTCAGAACGCTGGATTAGTCCCACAGTTTCAATCTGTTATACTTGAGGGGACGGCTCTTGATATTACTGCGTAATTGCCTGATATGATTGTCTCTGGCAGGGTTGGAGCACGCTCCTGATGACGACTTGTAACGCTGGCTTATCGAACGCAGTTGCGCTGACCTGATGACGCTAGCTTAGCCGATGAGACGGAAAATTGAGCGAGCGTGTGAAAGATCTTAGCCGCACTTATTGGGATAGACCCTGAGCCCTCGGAACGGACACACACGAGAGGGGTTTACGACAGACACACGCTAATGTCTTAGACGCGAAGGCTGATCAGCTAACGTCTCATACGCAATCATGTGACCCGACCGACTCCCAAGTAATGCGAAGAAGAGAGAACGGTAGGCGGTCCTCTGTAGGCTCTTATACGACCAACAAAGGGCGAATAACAGCCAATGATATGGGTCATTGAGTAAGGGAAAAATTCTATTATGACGAGGTGGTAGTTTGTAAAGGCCATTGTCAAAAAGTGCGTAGTTGTGCCGCGTCTCGGATTGGCTGATCACTGATACTTTATGGGGAGGAATTGGACCCCTTTTCCCAAAGACATTCAGCCGTGGATTTTGCCGCGCTTTTACGGGAAATTTTGAAGGGCCAGCAACACAAGCATTGCGAGCTTCTCCTTGCAGTAACAAGTGCATGAGCTGTATCATAATCATACAGGTTACCTGTAGGTGGGATCCACCTCTGCTGCTGGGCCGCAATACATAGAAAATAGGAGAACGAAATGCAACCGGTGCAGGCCCACTGATCTACCGGTAACTTGGTGGGCATCTTTGCGGTAAGCTGCCAGCCGTGTACTGTGCATCCACAGAAATCACTAGCGAAAAATATGTGACGCCAAACAATGAGTATCGTGGTAGCACGGTTAGTGCTACGCGGTAACTCGATTTTTTGGCATGCCATAGTGATGTATCTTTTCCGGTGAATTAACGTGGAAAACAGTGCTTGCATACACCCAAGAAAGGAAATTAGACTGTTGTCAAATTTTATCCAATGCAAGATATGTTGGATGATCATCGTCATTATCAATAACAGCAGTTCATCAGCCATTTGAACTGATGCTTCGCTGCCATACAACCATAACGACCTATGAAATAAGGAATAAGAAGAGGGAGAGAAGGGGGAATTACCTGCGGACCTTAATGCCCCAAGCAAACATTCATGTTCAACGCGCGTACACCTGGTGCGATCAACATACGGTCACAAACAGGTGGCTGACGTTCTTACCTTAGGCGGCGTCGGGGAGACAAGGCGAGTCACGTGGACTCCAGCCCGGAAGACGAGAAGAACCAACGGCACCCAGTTAGGTGGTCAGTGACTTCATTTCTCGCTGCCTAGTGAACTGCTGTCCACCTGGAGGTTTTAATCCCATTTCGCACGCTGATTTTGCGTTTTCATTGTCGTTCTTTGATTGTATACCTGTTGTCAGTGTACTCTGTTTTCCACATGAACACAACGCCACCGGCCAATCCACGTGTCATTGCTGCCGATATACACGGGAAATCAAGGAAACCGGGATTAATCCGCATGGTGCTTTCTACTCCCGCGGAACGCGAAAGTTTATTGCCGTTTGCATTCCACCTTCATGTTAGTGGTGTCCGCGTTCAACGTGACCTAACACTGGCCATTATATAGAGGTTAAAGGAGGCTATGAAAGGCGTCTCAACTAGACGGGCAGATCGTTAGCAAGGCCTCCTTCCGGTGGGTTTTCAGGTGGTCAAGCGGAAGTTATTTTCCGCCCTTTGAAAAACCCATCGCACCCAGGGATGGTCGTGGTCAACGTCGACGGCAACTGTGTGCGGAGCACCAGTTGCTCCTTTGTAGCACTGCTTTTACACACAGTGGGCGACGAAGTGCTACTTGGCGTCCACCGGCAGCTGGCCAGCGATGGACCCAAATAGACCACATAGAAATAAGTTGCTGATGGCGTGGTTACATCCTAGCGTGCTGTTCGTACGGGCTATTAGGCGTGAACCAAATGGGACCGCACATGCTGACAAGGAAGCCTGGTGTATCAGTCGGGCTCAAGAAATGGATGTGGTCAGTTTTGACAACGGTAAATTGGGGTCGAACATACCGCTGCATTGCACACCATACCTGCAGTGTAACGGACAGACACTGCTAATTTGTCAAGTGGTCCTTAATGGAAGGCAGCGGGTTTCCTTTTTGGCTACATGGAGTCCGTTTTAATGCATAAGAGGCCACCCTTATTCCTAACCCCAACGTTCATCACCAGGAGGCTGCCTTTGTCTGGCCTCTAACCATTAAACAATCTGGTATGAGTGTCTGTGAATACAAAAGCATCACGCAGCATAGCTCAGTGGATCGCTGAGGCACGCAAACCAACGCACCACGGTAAGGTCTAGTCTCAATGCTATTCGTTTGAACTACACTGACGGCGGTGTGGGACGCCTCAGTCGTTATTGAAAGTGGCATTGTTCTGACTTGCTTACCATGAAGCGCTCCTTTTCAGATGATATCATTTACATGCTCGTAACATTGCTGGTCCACCCTGATTTCTCTTTCAGAGCCCATGCGATATGCGCCCATTGACTTCCGACCTCACGCTGCCACTGAGCCTCCTCCCACGTACTACCGCCGCCATGCGGTGCAGCCTTGATATCTACCCACAGGTAACATAGATCTTCCATTCTCACTTTTCTTTCAGAGCCACAGTGACACGCGACTCACATTGCCTTCCGACCCCACGTTGCTATTGATTCGCCACCCACTTACCGCCGCCGTCATGTGATGCTGGATTGATACCTGGCCACAAGTAACATTCCCCGTCCATCTTGGTTTCTCTTTCAGCTCCTCTGTGACGTACGTCCATTCGCCGGCTCCTCACACAGCACCGTGTCCGGTCTTCCTTCGTCTTCCTGTTCCTCAAAATTTCACATTCCTTAAAAAACAGAGCAACGGCCCTTTTCAGGGCCAACCCCTGTGTCTTATCGTCCCACAATGCATATAAAGTTTGCAAATTCTGCTATTTTTTGCGGCGGACTACAAGCCCGCAGGCTCAGTGGGTGGTGCTGTAATCTTCAGACAATATATGGTGGAATTCATACATCAAAACGTGTGACGTAACTCTGCAACCTACGCGAACAACATACTCCTCCAATAAGAACCCGGTTAGTTCACGTTATGCAGACTTTTCAACCACTAACATGCCGATGTTCCGCTCCATTATTCGTAACCCCTGCTGCCGTAGTGCACTACCACTTAGCAATGTGCACCTCGATGCGCACTCTCCTCCTCCGGTAACAATATTTGATGAACCATTTTCATTAGTCTCACTTGGTGGTTAATGAGCGTTTGCAACGCTCCCCACATAGACGAGGATATTTGCATATGGTTTGAGCGTACCGTCTGCCCACCTCATAAATAATCATACACCACCTTAACAACTGAATGAGTACCTAAGTAAAACGTATCCATGCACATCCGTTAGCATTATTTGGACAATACCTTGCGCCAAACATTAACATAACAGTCATGACCTTTTGTTACTGCACTATGCAACCGGTTGATATATATATATATTATATATATATATATATATATTTAATTAACGTAACATCCACTGCCTCTTCAGTTCAGGTTAATGCGCACAGAGCACTACGTCTTATTTATCTTTTGCGGGAAGCTTTACAGAATTCCATTTCCCTACTTCACGGAATACCATTGATTAATTCCGTCACCCTTACACACGCGATATTCTTTACACCATAGACACTGTTTCCAGCAACCACTGTCCGCATAACACCTCTAAACCTCAGAAATCAGCGATTACGCACTTATATGCTAACATACCATCAATTCATGCAAACTCACATTTTCCCTTGCGTGAAGGAAGACAATGGCATTTAGCAAAGGCAAATCGTACCAGCCTGATTATCCTTTTACCAACCTCCGCATTTTAAACTCATATATACATATATATATATATATATCATTCCTCTGCTTCCGCAAATGTATATCATGTAATCAATTGTAATGAAGGATGACTTTCTTCCAACGCAACTTTGCAATCCGGAAATCTATTCCATCTACAGTTTAACAAGTGTCATGCATACAGCATGCTTCAGTATAAAGACTTACACAGAAATATTAATTGACGTTCACATTTTTACTTATGATCTTATCAATGTCCTATATTGCATTGCATAACCTATAAATGCTTACATACATAGGCATTTTAGTACAATATACATAGTTATATACATTTCCATTATGTTCATCTGTATATATATAAAACATATATAAATAAATAAATAAATAAATTGTGTATTCTCGACTAAGCGACGCACGCCTGCGCAGGCATGATCATGTTAAGAGTACAAAATGTGATCAGTTAATGTACAATGGAACAATGGGATTGTTACATATGTTTATATATGAATGTATGTAAATTTGCATGAAGGCGTGTTTAGCTTTGTTTATGGGATTGGTAAATGTCTCCTGTCATTTTGCTTGAATGTGTTTGAAGGTGTCGCCAGTACTTGCTATCTGTGGACTGGAAGAGATTGTTCGGATAAGCAATGGCTGACTTTAGTTAGTGGCGAGTCACAACCGCCACGTCACAGTGTTGTTAAACGGACATATGTGGCTTTTTATAGGGAGAACGCTTGCCAGGCGAAAACCCACCACGTCCTGGAACACTGCCGCCGAACTATTTGCTGAAGGGGGGTAAACCCGAATCACCCAGCTGGCACCATGTATGTACATGTATATTACGCCTGTGCACGTCAGCATCTATAGGGTAATGAAGTTTGTATGGGATATAGGCTAGATCATAAGTCGGAAATGGGTACGTTGATTATTGTTTCGGTATAAGCCTATCTACTCCTGCATGGTTTCTGCATACAACACGTGAAATGCGATAGCAAGGAGATTTCCGATTTGTTACGTTGCAAAGATGCAATTCTTGTCTCCTTACGAACATATGTATATACGTATTCATATATATTTGCATTTATACATATATATATATATCGCTTTCCACAGCACTTCCCATGCTTACACACACACAATCCACTAGCTATCCATTATCAAGGATTCTAGTCATCATGTCGATTTTTTGGTTACCAATGCCATATGTAAGCTCCACTGAAAATCAATTCCCACTTATAAACGCCATCTGGAAAACACGGATTCGCCTATTTCTTGGACAATTTACCGTACATTCTTACACTTCCTTCTTTTCTCGGATACATACTGCGGCCTTCTATAAACCATTTTTTATATTCCGTTTCCTTTTTTACAACTGTTGTATTTCAACTCTTCCACTTTTATTCAACTTTGCAATTAAGCATGGCACAGTTCAGCTTTTAGATTTTTGGAGCTATCGACATTTTCACAAACAAGTTGCGCAGGAAATTAACCCAATACAACCCTTACTTTTAGAGAACTCAGAAACCGGTTGTCCTGATGAACAACAGCCCGCATTCAAAATCGCACCAGTGGCGGATGCGACTGTCCCTTTAAACATTAAGTCTGTCGTTACCGCCCGCTAAACAAGCGCCGATTACAGCATCACATTTCTTATTTACGCTCATTATTTGCCCTTACATAACCACTCATTAAAACCGAAGCTTATGCCATTCCAAAAACACAAACTAGTATTTGTTAAGCATCCTTTTTCATGCATGGTTCACATTATGCCCTAACTGTTGTTTACCTTTGCATCTCTTTGACAATGATGTACGCAAGTAATGCGGCCAGCAAGTTAATTTCGCGCGTCATGCCGATTCAACCTTCCCCGGTCGAGCGTCCTCACGATTCGCGTCGCGCGATTTCAAAGAGGTTATCGTATCGGTGTTTCAAACAAGCGGGAACAAAATCCTGGCGGGCAGACTCCCTATTGCTTTAATACGTAAGAAAACCATAATGTTAGAATATTTTAAAATAATTTGTATGATCCTAGGGGGAAATATCCAGCTATGTAGCGCGTCACCGTTCAAGTAGCAACTCAGCAAGTACGTTGTCGTCCAGCGTCGCCTTTATGACGAGCGCCGTTTCCTCCTCTCTTTACTTTCCCATTTCGTCTCCGTTGTTGTTGGAGTAGCAACCAACGTGCGTGTTTTCACGTCATCCACCTAGTCGTCTCGCGCTAGTGCCTCTGTGGACAGCTGTGACAATACCGCCCAGCTAGTCATCAGATGCCACACCAGCGCACCGTTCATCCAGCTCCGACACTTATAAGTTGGTTCTCCAGCCGTCTGAGAAGTATCGCCTTTGCCTTTCAGCCCCATCGGTCTAATACGATCCGCGTACGCCAGCGGAACCGGAAGAACTCCGAACCCTCGACCGGAGGCATATTACACGCTACAGTCCTTCCAGGGCTAAGGCAAGAAGTGCTCTATGAATGACTGTCCAGTGCAATAAAACAAACATGCAGTTAAATAGACACTAAACGCACTACAAAAGTAACAAACATTTACTAGATGAAAACGGATTTAAACGTATCGTGTTGGTTTTTCCTACTTTTTTTTCTTGGCGTGTGCCTAAAAGCAAGCCGAAATTGGTATACCACCTGTGCCGGCTGAGGTTGGACAACAAAAAACCAACACCTAACTTCCAGATACTACCTCGATAGATAAACCTTTACTTCTCTTGCATTTAGTTATTCCTTTGTCTTTTTCAGAGGCTAATTTATGCCTCTCATTATCTATATATGCATCTGCATATTTGCGTTTTTACAATTTATTCCGTTTAATTGCATATCTCAAATTCATATAGTATTTCGGTCTCTTGTATATGCGAGCTAAGAGTAATGTACATTTCCATCAACATTTCAAGACCTTTTCGTTCACATTATACCTGAAATAGGCATATGTTTCCTATAGGACAAAATGTTTTACTGTCTAGCACGCCCATTGTATATCTTTACTTTTCTACAAATGTTTGCCTTGAAAGTTCCGGGGACTTGTTTCCATGGTTACGGTAAACTATTTCACTACATACGTTACATCCTTATAATTATTTTAAAGGACAGACATTACATTCCTTATCCTTATTGCAACTTTATTAGGTAGTTTCTACGTCTCGCAATTGCGAACCTCATGCCAACTGATCCATCTCACGGTAGACCGTATACACGTTCCCGCCATAGATTAGTGCCCGCTTCACACACTTACTGGGGGCACTTATAAAATGTCCGAGCAAACCGTTGTCAAGGCAGCATGACGCTCGTTCAAGCTCAGGAAGATACAATCGACCGCATGTGTTTAAGCACTCTGCTCCGCTCCATGGATGCTACTCGAGACCACACGTCTGGCGGCGCTCCCTGAGATGAAAATTGACACGTTTTATTTCGGCACGTACTACAACGGCAACAGTGTTGTACCATGCCCATTTTGGCTGATTTGTTTTGCCGCTACTTCAACTCCATCACCTAAAGACCGGTGGTGCACAAAAGCCGCACGTTGGAACAGGTTGTTGACAAATGATCTATACCCTCTACGAACGGAGTGTGTTAAAACATGGTTGTTCGCCCTTGATACCAGACAAAATCGAGCACTTGGGCAAACTTTATAAGAGCATGCGTCAGAAGCATATCATTAGATATATTTTCTAAACTCAAGCTAGATTCTAACAACAGCTTGGCAACTTTTTTCATATCTTTACCGGTACAGCAGGAACAACAGTGTAACATTTAAAGCAAAAAGAACTCTGTCATGACTAGACGTTAGCTGTATTAAGTTGGCAGAAGAACAGGAATTTGTAAGCCGTGTAGTATACCCAACAAATAACGCGAAGCGGGTTACAGTAAAAGGCACGCAATTGCGCGTGCCCGCGAGCGCATGCAAACTCAATACGTTTCGTACCAGTGTCAGCCATTGATTTTTAATCAACATGTGACATCCACATAAATAAATAAATAGTATATTCTCTATAAAACGAGACACACCTCTAAAAGGCATGATCAAATATGCATACAAGCACAGCTTCTTTGGAATATTAAAACATTTCGTTACAATGAAAGGAATAAACGAAAATATGTAGTCCATAAGAGCGAGCATATTGTCAGGTAATAGTCAGACCAAGGATCATAATGGCGCCGTGGCGCGCAAAAACTATTGCGTCAAGATACAAGTGGGGGGTAAATTTGACATGTAGTGATCCATGAGCACAGGAGCCCAAACAAGGTTTAGTGCAATCAATGACCATTACGAAGCCGGGATGATCGGTACTCCACTAAAGCATTCTTCATAGTAAAATCAGTTGCACAGGTTCGATGTTGGAGGCTGAGGACTGCGTCAGTGTGAAATGTATAGCAGTGACTTTATTTTGTGGCGAGTCACATCCGCCACGTTGCAGTGTTGTTAAGCGGACATTTGTGGCTTTTTATAGGGAGAACGCTTGCCAGGCGAAAACCCACCACGTCCTGGAACACTGTCGTAGCTTCCGTTGAACTGTAGTGCTAGTCGGCTATACATCGTATAGACTGATTTTGCACTCTATTATTCGCAGTCAGTTGACAGCCAAAATTTTTCGTTGGTTGGCCAAATGGCCTAGTACTGAACCGGCAATAGTCGTTGAAACCAGTCAATGATGTAAAAGAGCCGCAGAGTCGAATGATAATGATGCGGGTGAGTAAACATATTGTTAATAGAGGCCGGCTTTTTCTATTATACTGTCCGGCTCGCAACCCGTGTCCAGCTATCCATGCTGGACTTGTCATAGGGACGGTGAGTGCAGTTGTTTCTTGTGTCTGAATATGTCCAAAACAGGAATAAATGCTATTCTCCGCGAAGTGGACAAGTATTTCCTTCAAATGTAAGTGTAATTGTCTCCATAACCAAGTGAGAGCTGCAGGAAAAATCATCAGAAAAGCCGCTTATGCGCGCACAGTGCTGTCCGTGAAATGACCTCAGAAAAGCTCCAGGTGACTGGAGAATCGGAATGTTTGAGGCAGTGAATGTAATCACGCCAGAATTGTCAGTCTCCGGTTGTGGAACAGTGGATTGTGAGTACGAGGCGAGCTAAACCCATTTGTTTAGACCCCGTGGTGGTAGCTTCTCCAGAATGGCGGAAAGAGCTCCATTTGGAATGATGTGTGGGTTCTTCATCTCCCGGAGAAAAGAACAAGCATGTAAACCAGCTGGCTATTGAAAGTGGGTCGACTATTCCCAGTGGATAAACCTTGTTTTGGCGGATGTATCTGTGGAAAACTCGAGAGAAAACGGGCAACGGACAAGAGGCAGCCAAACAGAAAGACAGCAACGAAGCAGGAAGCACAAACACAGACTGGTGGCGCGCAACGGTGCCTATGATACATTAAAATTTATGTAATTTTGTTTAGTATACATGATTTGCAAGCGCGTTCTTTACATCACGTCGCTGGTGTGCCTCAAACTACAACTACTAGGTAGAAAGAAGGGTATAACAAAGCGTGTAGACAACGTTAAGCGATTAATATGATTATTGGAGAGTAACAGGTAAACCGATGATGATGACAGCAGACCGAATGCGAGCGGCATCTTAGGTGAAACTAAGGACAACAAGGTTGAGACCGAATGCAAGAGCAACGTAGGTATAGCAACGTTCCAAGAAGAAAAGGAAATTTAAGGAATCAGCTATGAGCGGAAGAATGCGGACGGCAGTGCGAAGAGTAACTCATGAGAGCAATTAGGAGACGATAGTCAGGATGAAAAAGGTTTACTACTAAAGTGTGGTGAGCCAAGGACGCTCTCGTGCGAAGTATGAGACGTTCAGTGCTGAAATAGCACCGGTAATATCCCGGTAATCTGAGAGAACTCTAAAAGCCGGAGACCAAACAGACGAGACTCGAGAAGTCGACACATCCGAAGGCCTCGTAGTAGTCCCAGAGAATTACACTGATCAGATGATGACAAAGAAGGGCATGGCACTAAGCGTCGGTCATCTGATTGAAGATGTGAGAGTACAGGATACTGATGGAAGTGCCTATATTAATAAAGGGTAAACAAGTCTAGCGGGCTGTCAATGTAAGCAAGACATAGTTGTGAGTCTAAAGAGATTAGATCGGTATATCTTCCTAGTCTGGAAAAGGTCAAAGGAGCATACCGGTCAGATGAGCCTAGGTTATTACAAGGCACTAAGAGTCGGCAGTCCGATTAGAGAAGAAATGATAGTAGAGGGGCCATTAGGAAAAGGAGACGGGTCGGATAGAGAGAGGTTTACTTATTTGGTGTGGAAAAGTCCACGGGGCTCGAGAGGTAATGGGGACAGAGCGTTCGCACTTCTCATTCAATGCCGGTAACGTCACAGCAGTCTGAATGAATTCGGAGAGCAGGGGACCGATCAGACGAGACTGGATTAGTCGGCACACTTAGAGTAAGTAGTACAGTTGAGGTGGGAAGGTAAATAAAGAGTCAGCGGAGACGGATGGGTTGGGATGCAAGAGGCTACATGAATATAAGGTATGCAAGTCAGGCAGGCTCGCAAAGGGAGAGAAGTTGTGTGATGGTGATACAGAGCCTAAAACTACATTTCGCTAGTTAGGAAGCAGTCAAAGAGGATAATAGGGCGGGGCTCTGAGAGCTCGCTATGCGGATGAAGAAGAAATAAAGACAGGCCGCGATAAGGAGAGGACAGAGTTGAGAGTTTACGTTTACGGATATGAAATGCGACAGTTAACGAGGCTCTAGAGGTAATGGTGACAGAGCATTCAGTCTTCCGAGCATAGCAGGCAGCGTCGCATAAGTAGGAGAGAAGAGGACCGATCTGCCAAGGTTGGACTTGGTCGGCGCATTGTGATTGAGTCCTATGGTTCATTTGGGAAGGTAAGTGGAGTCAGTAGGATTGGACTGGTCAGAGATAGAAGTGGTTATGTCAACGTAGGGCGAACAAGTCGTGTCTGAAGTCAACTTCCTGGTTAGAAACGTTCTAGCGGTCCGCAAATTCGGCTGGAGTGCCGAATTTTGGTCTCACTTGTTGTTTAGGTTTCCACGCCCTCCGCTACTTGCTCTGTCAAGTTCCGGGGGTCAGATCCCGCTTCGGCCGATGGGTTTGTGCCACGGAAGCTTGCGTAGTCCGAATGTCGGCGGACGACCCGGCCGTTCGGGTCATTTTGACTTCCTGCATAACCGAGCACAGTTTCTGTTTGCCAGCATTGTTCAACCGGTAACCGAGTGTATAATGGTTGAGATTAACTGAAGGTGTATTCAGCTTTTTACTTCTCTGATGACACAGACTCCCTCTGTTGCTTTGCTACTTCAATAGGCGGGTTCGGAAACAATAAAAGAAGCCTCATGCTGAGATTCCTGTGGAACATTAGTTCCGCCGGGGACTTATCGGTAGCCTCGGTGGACGTGGAACGGTAGGCAAAGAGGAAACGGTTTAGTTTCGTTTACATACTCACAATCGCTGCTTAACTTAGCCTGGTTTCACCGTGTGCAGAGCGCTTTCTGCTAAGCTATCCGATGCCGGATGATACAGGGCCATTATTATAGGCTGGATTCCATTGTTTGTAAGCAACTCACTAAATTTAGCACTGGCAAAGGGTAAGCCGTTATCTGTGCACAAGAACTCTGAGTTGCTAAATGTAGCAGAGGAAGTGTGAATGTTATTACTGGGGATTTCCGACGTTGCTTGGGTGACTGAATGCACATCAATCCATTTTGTATGTGTGTCCATGAGCAGAAGCAACACAGTTCGGTCCAAACACGTGACTAACACCAAGGGTAATATTAAGCATATAATAGGTAACACCTAATTACTATTAAAGATAACAAATATAAGTAAAAGGAAAATGGAATAAACGCTACGGCTATTTACTCCTAGGACAAAGTGTAGCATGTAAGCACTGAAGGAATCCAATGGTTGAGAAGAATCTTCTGTTGCACAACATGTAGTCTAGTTAACCACTGTCCTCGTGTTCTTTTTTCCTCCAGTAATTGTGCAATAAAGGCGATCTAAAAGGCAAACGAGAGAGTAGTCAATGCAACGATTCAGTTTCGGAACTTCGCCAAAACCGTTTCACTCGTTCTCTACACCACACCCCCACTAATCAGCCAGCGTCCCCGTTGCCGCAACATATTCTTCTTGAGCCGGTAGCTCCAGTTCAACTACTACTTCCTCAGGCGTTTCATGCCACCCTCCCGACAGAGTGATCAGTTCCACACAGAAATGGTTTAAGTCGATTGAAATGTACTGTCATTGGGCTACTGGCCAGGTTGCTAGGACCTAATAACACATGTCACATCCGATATCCCCCGTTGAGTAATGTGTCGCCCTGTCCATTCATGCGGCAGCTTGGCCGGGACTCCCGCGATTGTCACCCGATACAAGTAAACCAGGTTGCCAGTCTATAAAGGAGCACCAAAGGCTTGCTTGTCCTAATGCTCTTTCAGTCGTTGGTGAACTTTCCCAGGGGGAACGCATGCCGCATGATGTATTCAACAAACATAAGCATGTAGTCTGCTCCCTTGCTGTGTCACCGATGAGTGGGGGCTGTTGCGACACGGGTAGTCGAATGTCAGACGGTAATCGGACTTCCCTTCCGGTCCACCTGAAAGACGCTGTATGACCAGTAGAGCATGAACTGTGTTCCGATAGGCCAGCAAGCACGTTAGCAACGTGGAGTCCCACCCACTTACATTTTGATCCGCTAAAGCCTTCAGTGGTGACTTCAGCAACCGTTGTACGCTCGACTTCTTCGTTACCTTGAAGGTGATGAACAACAACAATGAACAACAATGAATTTATACGGGTTAAGAAGCGTTGCTTTACAAGCCCCGTTGGATAGTTGGTGGGGATATCAACATAACAATTATGATGAAGAGGATAGTAAAATAGTTAATACTTTAAATACGAAAATAAGGACTTATCGTTTGCTTCGCTGCAGTCCTGCGATCCACTTAGATTCACAACACCCACAGATAACAACAAATAATTCCAGGGTAAACTCCAGGTGTAGGATGGAGACATAGTGTTAAGTAACAAAGTGTAAGTGGATGAGTGCATCGTCCAACCGTCTTTTAAATATTGTTAGTGTCGGTGCAGAAACGACCGATTCTGGGAGAGCATTCCACGGGTGACAGACTCGGATGGAAAAGAAATTTCTGCGACACTCCAGACGACTGTATTGTTCTGCGAGTTTTAATGAGTGGCCCCTCAGGTTTGTATTGCTGCTGAGTTGCAGTAAAGGGCGGCACACATGATGTGGGTCTCGCAGAATCAAGTATGTCATAATCAGGTCGCCTCGTAGCCTGCGATAGCTGCCACTGAACAATCCTAGTCGTCGCAGCCTCTCCTGGTAGGACCGATTGCGCATTCCAATGACGTTCTTAGATGCCCGGCGTTGTGGCTGCTCCAGTGCATTAAGGTCGTGTTTCAGCCATGGATGCCAGGCTTGAATTGCATATTCGACATGGGGGCGAACATACGCACTGAGCATTTGTCGAAATATGGAGCTGTTTATTTGTCCAAACGCTCGCCTCAACAGCCCAACGTGTTGGTTCCCGGTCTTCGAGGCCTTTTCGGATTGCCTGGAGCAACCCAAGTCATCTTGAACCAGGACACCTAAGTCACGTTCGAGAGTTGATTGTTGCAGTACATCCGTCCCGAGTCGGTATGAGTAGCTGCTTTGATGTCGGATGGAAAGCACCTTGCATTTACTGACGTTGAAATGCAATAAGTTTTGGATCGACCATTGATACACTGTATCTAAGTCACTTTGGAGCACATGTTGGTCGGCGTTCGCCTGGATCCTGCGCCAGATCTTGATATCGTCGGCAAACATTAGGAAGTTTGAAGCGATTCCCTGTGCAAGGTCATTAATGAACACCAAAAACAAACGTGGACCTAGAACCGAGCCTTGCGGCACACCACACTCGACTTGTATGGGGTCCGATAAAGAGCTCCGAACTCTGACCACTAATTGCCTTTGAAAGAGAAAGTTGGCGATCCAGCTTAAAAGAGGGTCGCCGATCCCGTAATGCTGCAGCTTGGATAGAAGTATCCGATGGTCTAGACGATCGAAAGCCTTGGAAAAATCCAGGTAGATCACATCAACACCTTCTCCAGCGTCGGCTGCCTCGGTCCAACTACTGCGTGCAATTAGTAAATTAGTTGTACATGACCGCTGTCGACGGAAACCGTGCTGTTCAGGAGCGATGAGGTTGCAGTTTTCCAGATAGCACACCAGTGCATCGGCAACTATGGATTCCATGACCTTGGAGAGTATAGGAAGAAGGGTTACTGGGCGGTAGTTGGAGGGATCAGATCTGCTTCCACCTTTGTGAATCGGGCTTATTATTCCAAGCTTCCACATGGCGGGAACTTGGTTCTGGTCTAAGCAGTGCTGAAAAAACTGAGCTAAATGTCCTGCCAGTTGGTTTGCTGCTACTCCCAATGCCTCAGGACGAATCGCGTCGACACCCGGCGAGCTGTGTTTGCGTAGAGAAGTCAGCTTTTGCAATACAGCTTCTGCGGTAAAATTGATGTGGGTTAGTCCTGGTGAGCAGAATACAAAGCTTGGTAGATCGCTTGGTGGCAAGACCCTTTGAAACGTGGGGGCGTATTGCATCTGCAGCGCGTTTGCAGCTTGCATAGACGTTCTTGTTGGGCCATCAGCCGTATTGAGTGGAGGAAATCCTTGCCTCACCTTTCGTAGGCTATTAACGTGCTTGTACAGCAGCTTGTGGTTAGCACTGAAGGTTTTTGCGATGTTCTGCTGATAGGCGGCTTTGTCTTCTCTTAACAGTTGAGTGCAGTGGTTACGTTGGGCTACGTAGTTGTCCCAAGTTTCTGGTGCTGGAGCTTCTCTGTACACTCGCCATGCTGCGTTGCGTACTGTCATCCATTTTCGGGTTCTGCTCCTAACGAAAGAAACGGATTTGCACTTATTGCAAGCTTTTATCTCTGAAGCCTGTGCAATCAGCTGACTGAATGTGTTGACGAACTCGAGCCAGGCGAGTTCCGGGGGTTCTTCTTCGAGGAAAGACCATGTTGTGGCGCTGACTAGCTGGGCGAGTCGGTCGTACCTTGTGATGGTTCGCACAGTATCATCGTTATCATTCCGATATTCTGCATAGCAGACGAAGTTGAAACTGATGACTGCGTGATCACTGCGACCCAACGGGCAGTCTAAAACCAATGCATCAATCATATGCTCCTCGTTGGTAAGCACAAGATCCAGCACAGATGGCGTGTTACCAGTTCTGAACCGAGTGGGCAAAGTGATGTGGTTGTAAAGAGGAACAGTAGTTACTAGATCTTGTAAATCGGTTTTGAATTGTTCGCCGGTTGTGGCAGGGGCTTCTAAACAGTGTACGTTGAAATCACCCATGATAAGAATGTGAGTGTACTTTGGTTGTAAACTGCACCTTAAAGCAGCCATTAGGTGGTAGTCGGTTTCGGATGTTGAGTTAGGGGCGCGGTACACCAGGATAATAAGGCAAGCGTCCCTGCCTTTTAACTGCAACCGGCACCAAAGAGAGTCGGGGAACTGCGAATCTGAATCCTCTACGGCTTCGCACTGTAAGTCGTTTCGGTAGTACAGGATTACCCCTCCTCCTTTTGTGAGCCTATCGTTCCGGATCAGCGACATGCCGGGTAGCGAAACTTCAGCGTCCGTCATCCCCGTGTGCAACCATGTCTCGGTGACACCAATGACATCATACGAGCCGGAAGCTTGGCGACCTTTCAGTTCAGCCAGTTTGTTAGAAAGTCCCTGAGCATTTGTATACAAGCAGGCAAGTTTCTCGGTCTCTAGGAGTCCGCAGAGAGGTGAAGCTGTCAAGTGTGGGAGAATGCCGACCGATGGGAGGTCGGCAGTTATTCGTTTTTTTGATGAGTCAGTGATACCTCGTTTGCAAATTGATTCGGCCAAGGTGCGTCCCAGCCTTCGTTTAGATCTACGTCAGAGTCAATTAAAGCAGCCGTCAAGTTACACTTCTGTACATTCGTCAGGATGCTTGCTGCTTCAGTTGCTTTAATACTTGAGCTGTGCGAATTGTTTGCGACCTTTAACCGAATTTCGGAGGGAAGATGTTTCCAATTTCTCCGCCATCGATCCAAAACATCCTTTGCTTGTTGCTCTGACTGAACCACAAGTTTTAGGATTCTAGGGCCGCATCCTCTATAATTTGGTGAGAGAGGTATCCTGGTGAGCGATAGTGCCACAACATCATCCAAAGAAAGTGTTTCACGAATGAACCGCCACTGTTCTAAATCGTGCTTTCCGGTCTCTTGAACATCGTTAGAAGGATGTTCTGGCACGCCATGTATGAATATTGTGTTTAGGCGGTCTTGCTTGCTGTGCCCCTCTTCGGTGGTTCGTTTTGGTTGTCGCGCGCTCCAAGGGACATCAGGATAGATACGTATCCCACAGGATTCGTGTTTTAGCGCGCTTGCGGAGAGCAAAACGTTTTCTACGTCGGTGGAGGATTCTAGAGTTACTCGAATAAGTCTGGGTTCACCATAGTGTGGCGAGTTCGGATGACGAGTAATTCGTAACAAGTTTATGGGCTTGGCTTTGATACTCATCTGCATACACAATGAGTTCCATTGGTCTTGGTCGTCCGATAACTTCTCCCGCAATGTGATGGCGGTAGATTCAGGGACATTTGAGCATACAACAGTCCGGGCACTGCTGTTGGATCCCTTTTTAATCGATCTACAAGGTATGGTACTCATTTGTCTTGACTTGTTGACAAGTGATTGTTTGCTGTTTTTCTCTCCATTTGCGTTAACGGTGTTTACAATGGAAGAGGACGCAACGGCGGCCTCTCGGTGGACCCTTGCAGCAATCTCTGCATATGTAACTGATGTTCTGGGAGGCTTAGTCTCAACAAGAGATATTTGAGCTACAGGTACCAAGGGTTGGTGTTTGGCTGCTCCATCCTTGTTAATACTAGATGTCAGGTCTAGTGGAATTTGCTTAACCAGACGTTTTGAATGGTGCCTGGTTTTCTTTGCTGTGAGTACTGCTTGATTCACGTAGGTACATTCTGTTTTCGCCCGGCGTTCTACCAAAGTTGGAGAAGACAACGGAGATGGAGACGAGGCTGATTGCGGTGCAGGGGAAGCGATTTGTTCAGCATTCCGTTGCTTAGCAGCCGCTACGCTTCTGTGGTCCATACTCGCTCCCATTGAAGTAATCTTATTGGTTATCCTCTGCTCCGCTTCTGCGATTAACCGGTCGCATTTCTCAGCTAGGATAAGCAAGCACTTAACGAGGGGGATGGTGGAACACGCAGTACAGAACCAAAATGCATCTTGGGAGCTATTTCGCTCCCGTAACTGTTGTTGGGACACATTTGCACATTTCGTATGGTACCATTCCAAACAGTGCGAACAAGCTAGACCGATTTTTACTACCCGATGACATTCTCCTAACCCGCAAATGCCTTTCGCTTGGAGCCTCTTCGGTTTCGCCTTTCTGCCATTCAATTTGGTGTCGTTACCTGACCCAGTGGGTTGGTTAGCGTTCTGTACTTTTACAGCTTTGAGAGCGGCGCACATCGGTCTGGCGAGCGTGGTGGTTGCAAGGTCAAATGAGCGGTCGGCGTGGTCGCGCGGTCCGTGTGATGGGTAATGCAGCCGCACTGGCTGACAAGGTCACAAGGAATGGCGAGTGACTGCAACCTGAACAGAGCGCTGAACACAGATTGACAGATCACAGATTCTTTCACAGCTGTGTTGAGAAACACTGGATCGGAGTAAGCTTCGGCTTTTCGGCCTGCCTCGAGAATTCTGTATCGAATGGTGTCACACAGAATGGCAATCGGCTCAATAAGATTGAATTAAACGCTTGCGCTTAATCACAGATGCCAATGAAAACGGTTGGCGATGGTGCAGCCTCTAATCGTAGAAGATATTTCCACGTATGATGGATCACTGTGTAGAGCTGGTAAATCCGGTTCGAATGAGCGTACAGTGACAACGCTGCGAGAAGATGGAGAGAGGATAGAGGGAAATAATCCAAATGAACCAGTAGCACGCCGTCCTTCGCCTGTTGTCTATTCCGAACACACGACAAGTTCCGGCACTAACAAACTCTCGAATCATGAGCGTTTACTAGCGTATAGCTGCCCGGGTGCTCCCCAGTGACAAACGCAATGATTCATTATAGCCGTCGTCATGGTGACTGTACTACCTCGTGCGATTGGGACGGCTGCACAGCACTTAGTGAAATAGTCGACCAAGCCCAGGGAGTATCGATGCCTACGTGGCGTTTCTGGTAGAAGACCATCAAGCTCTACGACCACCACCTCCTTCGGATGACCCGCATTCATAGGCTGCAATGTTGCACATCGGGTGAGGCTCGGGTTCTCGAACGTAACGCATATCTCACACGTCTGGCAAAAGTTAGCAACCTATTCGTTGGTGTGGCTACTAAAACCGTTAGCTTACTTCCGCTTCAGGTGTGTTGACTGTTAAATGTCCCAGCTGTCCATGCAGTTCAGCTAACAATTCCTAACATAAGGATCATGGAACTAAAATGCTCCTGAGGTAGTTTAGGGCATATTCAAGGACTAACACACCTTGCTCGATGGCGCACCAGTTCCACATCGCCCACAAGCATCGAGACTCGTAGCTATCCTTCCGCTTCGTTAGCGGTAGGTTTGTCACTCACCAAGCGCTGCTTGCGATAATTCGGTGATACGTCTGGGTCTGCCGCCTGTGCCACTGGCCAACGGCAGTACACCGAACTTTGAACATTAACTAGACCTACGTGTCGTGTAGTAAAAGACCGGCGGTCTCCATATGCACGAGCAGAAAACCTAGAACCAACCTCCGCGTTGGCTTGCTATGCTCCAGGTCTATACCGGCACTCGGAATCACACACTCCGAATTGTTCCTGCCACCTGTCCATCAAGGTGTCTGCGATTCTTTAACCAACGGAGCAACTAACGATCTGTCTGAACCAAAGGTTGCTTCCCCTTCGGTGGCTACGAGTTTGTTTTATGAAAAATAATAGAGCTAACCCTTTCTTTCTGGCAGCACAATAGTTTCATTCTCTCGCAATGAGACTCCTATTGCCGTAAAACAACAATCGTTATATTCCGTCCGGCGTTTTCTGCGACAAAACAGCCCAATCGTCTGGACGCTAACTTCCATGAATAGAATGAACCACCCGGCATTTGGTGGCAGGTCGGGAAAAACCAATACAGAGGCGGCACAGTGAAATATACAAAACTGATCGAAAGGATTTGACACTCGACGGTTCACTCGAAGATCAGACCTTCCGTTGACAAAGCACTCAAAGGTGTTGTGACCCCAGAGAAAGGTTTTATGTATCACCAGTAGTATGAATTTAAACCTTAAAACCTACTTAACTTGTCAACATGGGTAGTGTTTGCCGCGCTTTCACCTGTTTCGTCTTGCAAGGATCCATTTGAATTCCCATCCCCAAAATGATGTACATGAGCTATGTTACCTCTTCCTGTAAAAGATGACATTTGGTCGGTTTGAGTTTAACAATTGCCATCAGACGTTTGAATACTTCAGTCAAATTGTTTAGAAGTTCCTGCTTTTTTCCCATGTACTATAATGTCGTCCAGGTGAAGGATTTTCAGCGGGATCAGTTTGCAAAATCTTCTTCATCAGGCGTTAAAAAATCGCCAGTGAGTTTTCGCGACCAAAAGGGATGATTTAGAATTCATAAAACCCTGCTGGTACCAGGAAGGCGGTTTTCGCCTTAGCAGTCTCCTCCCCTTTGACTTGCGAATACCCCGAAGCCAGCTTCAACTTGCTGAAATATGTTGATGCTGTCAGTGCAGCCAATAAGTAATCGAGCCTAGGAAGAGGAAATACGCCCTACCGAGAGACTTTATTTAATCCTCTGTAATCAATACCTAATCGAAAACTAACGTTCCTTCTTCACGAGCACAACTAGGGCTGTCCATGGAGAATTATATAGCCGTACGACCTTCTAGCAACTCATCTATCAGCTTATGTATTACTCCCTGCTAGTATAGTGAGATTCGTCTCGGTGATGTTTTAATCGGATCTGTGTGCTTCAAAAAACAGGTCCAAAGCTCGTTCAGTGTATGTTCGTCAGTGGACAAGTCGAGCGAACTAACGCAGCACCAACGTTTTGTGTAGCTGCTGAACTATCGTCATAAAAAACGTAACCTTCTAATCTATCACTTGTGTAAGGCTAATCAAGACAGTGCAAGTGTTTTGATTATATGGCAATGTCCAAACCTAAACGACCTCTCAACGGCATAACAAAAACATCTCACTGATTATATCCAAGGGATCTCTATCATCCGCGATGTACTCTTGGTTGAAAGTCCGGTTTGCGATACCGACACGCGCCGTCAGGGATTTCCGAAAGGGAAAGGATTCTCCGTTGGCAGCGGTTGGAGGTTGGCGACAAGGTGTCCTTAGTTATGCTGAACCTAAAATGGCCTTTATACGCACCGTGTCAATGAGACCCAGTACTCGGACCTCCGCGACTTGTAGTTATATTCTCAAAGCGGAGTTTTTAGCCGGCTTGCATGCAACGACAGACATGAACTCGGTTCGTACGTTGCTAAAGGCATTTAGTCTTTTCCTGGTACCACAACGAGCCTGGGTTGCTCACATATCAGCGGCTGTAGTCGCGGTATCCGGGTGCGTAATTGGCCGGTTTATCGTGGGTTTGAATACACGTGACGCGTCCGCCGCAGAGTTCCTGGTTCCAGTGGCGTACGAGAGTGGCGACTTTCGCTTAGGACTAAACGGGAGGCTGTTAGGGTGTACGAACACCTCCGAGACGCAGACCGTTGTTTGTGCTCACGAATGTGAATAAATAAATAACTACTTCACCCTCAGCAAAACGAGGCTCCTTTTTGGGGCCTGAACAGCATAGGACAATGTTTTACATGATGGCATGATTAGCAGAACCAAGAGCGGAAGTAGTACAGATTTAGTCAGTATGGTTGGCCTACATAGCCCAAAGAATGCCTGAATTCTATCCTCACAAAACGCCAAGCGTAGAGGTAAGGATTAGATCATTAAAGTGGGCTAGGTTGGTGAGGAACTAGTCGGAAGTGGTTGTGTGCACCGTGCGGGTCAGGTAAGTGAAGCATGGGGAAAAATTGCAAAACTATTTTAAGAATAGTGGCTTGTCACTGATAAAATATGTAGGTGTAGTCGTATGAAAGCAGGTATTTGCACAGAATTTGTGAACTTTGGGATCGGTAAACTTGCTAATGCGTGGTTGGGGCAGTGACTTTCTTAAGCGGCAAGTCACATCCACCACGTCGCAGTGTTGGTAAACAGACATTTGTGGCTTTTTGTAAGGAGACCGCTTGCCATCCGGAAACCCACCACGTCCTGGAACACTGCCGACCGATGATATAACATTGACATGGTTACATCTGACCGATTGTCCCCGCGGTTATTCGCAGTCATGTTTTGCCAATTTGTTTCCCATGGCTGTGTGGTTGTCTTCTTCGGAGTCCACCGCGAGTGCTTGGAGCTGATGCAGTCGGACGACTCAGATGACGTGTGTTGATTTGATTAGTTTTCTGGATCCATTTAATGTGTCCTGATTGCGAAGTGTGGATGAGTTCATTGTTTTGTGTTGGTTCCGTAGCCAGGTGAGTGTCGCGGGTATGTTCTCAAAGGTTTTTCGTGCAGATAATGATATCCTTTAGAACGAGGGAGCAAAGAAAACGTACCGAGCAAACTGCCCAGGAAAGTGAACAAGACAGTGTGCATATATATATATATACAAATGTTTTGGAAACTTTGTGGTGGTGATAAGCAATGGAATAACCGAATATGTTATATGGCAGATCTGTTATTTTGCTTACAAGCAGGAGACCCGATATTTATTGAATGTGAAAGACGAACACTCTCCGAATTGGCCTAGCATATGCGACATTTGTCTTGTGCGGAAACCGGGAGTAGCTGGCGTTGTTACAGGTAAATACGTTCAGGGATGCAGAAAAGCATGGTAAGTAATGGAATAAATAAATTTTTATTCTCGACAATGTGAGGCACACCTTTACAGGCATGAGCATATTTAGCTAACATAGTGTGATCAAATTGTACAAAGGACATGTTTGGCGAAAAAGTGTATGTAAGTATATGGGTGTATACACGTATGTAATTGTGTAGGAATGTAGCTTGAGTTTTCGAATGCGCCGCAGAATTTTTGACTTTTTGTTATCTTCAGGAATGTGAGAATAAGCGATCGATTTTCGTGGGTTGGATAGCATTTTCCGAATATCCACCGACCAATGACTTTAGTATGTGGCCCGTCACCACCGCCATGCCGCAGTGTTGTTAAGCAGACATTTGTGGTTTTTCGTAGGGTGTACGTTGAGCGATCGATCGACAGTGGTAGAGCTTATCGTCCGAGCATGCATGAGGGCCAGTGAGTTTGATATGCCAGGCTAGCGAACCATGAGAAGGACAACGTAAAATGTTTGGTAATCAGATGCTAGAGCAATAACTGTGTGGTGGTGTGAGACGGTGTCAGAGAAGTTGCGAGGAGTATAGGTGAGATTATATACCATAGCTGTAGCGAGAATACGCTTGCAAAGCCACCTCTGCAATGGACCTGGGATAGCGGAAAACGATAGGCAGCAGCACTAAAAGAAACCAAGTGTTCCACTCTTAGTTGGGCTTCTTCAGTACAGCACACAAGTCGAATAGACCGCAGGAAAGATGCATACTGGGAGTCTGATTAAGTGTGAGGAAGAAACTGCTCACTGTCGTGTGACGAGGCTCGGACTGATAGGCAGTCAACTGTAAAAACATGATCGGGAAGGAATTACATACTAAGGCTGTAGCGAGAAAGCGTTGGCGGAGCCAGCTACGAAAGGGACCAGTTGTAGCAGAATAGTCTGTACAGCAGCGCCCAAAGATCCTATGTGTTCCACTCTAAAGTGCACATTCACGGTGGAAAGTAAAAGTTAAATAGACGGCTAAGTAGTGAGTTGATGGCAGCCCGGTTAATTAATATTCAACAGCGGCACGATATTTTAGGCTCAGGCTTGGACTAATAATTGTACAGTGTTGAAAACTGCAGAGAAAACAGACAGCACTACCAACAACAGCTCTAGCGAGAAAACGGCTGTAGAGCCAGCTCTAGAAGTGACCAGAGGTAAAGGAAATAATGCAGACAGCACCGCTAGCAGATGTTATGTGTTTCACGCCAATTGACAGTCAAAATCCGAAAGTAGATGTTGCTAGGCCTGTAAAGCCGAAATATCATCGGGCATGAGGTGAAGGGATGAAAATGTTCGCAAGCAGGATGATTGTGAGTGATGCGGTATCCAAGTCCTAATGGGAGTCTGTGAAGATGAAATGGAAGTGGGCCACATGATAGGTGGTTCGTTGAGGCCTGGCAATCATACTAGGATAAAAAGACGGAGCTAAAGAGCGACAGGCATTAACGTTCGGAATCCGGGACTAGATATTAATGGGAATGTAATGCCAGAGAGACATAAAGCCTAAGATGAAACAGTGAATATGTTTTCAAGTCAGATGTTTGTGAGCGATGCGGCATCGCAATCCAAATGGAACCTGTAAAGATGAATTGTGAAGTGAATATAGCGAGGGTTGGGATGATGCGCTTGCGCTAGGGGTACCTAGAGCCTTATTGAAGAGTTACGATATTAAACAAAAGAGTGGCCGGGTACACTCTACAGTGGAGTAGGGTTAAGCACAGTTGTGGATGAGGCATGAGAGGATCCAGTGTTCAGACGCTGGTACTGGTGGAATAAAAGACACATCGGTCCGATACACGAGGAGTTGAACACTACAGAGTAGGATATAATCAAGCAGTAGTGGTAGAATGGAGCCAATTAGAGGATAGAATAGGCTAGGTGGCGAATGAAGCAGATGTTAATGTGAGCTAAAAACTTGGTAGGGAAGCCGCGAGGCAACACTCAGTCAGAGACCGGAGAATTCAAATAAGATATAAAGGACCAAGCATATAGATAATGAATCAAACCGTGACAAGTATTATGAGGTTGTTGTTTTTACTAGTGAACACCGTTGGTAATGACAGATGAAGCGCAAACGAAGAGAGGCATTGGTTGGAGACCTATGAGTATTTGTAGCCTCAGTGTCTGGACTGGTCCATGAGGATGAAGAAAGAGAGGCACAGTAGTGAAGTGAATCTAGCGAGGACTGGGATGTTGCACTGACGCCAGAGGTACCTAGACCACTATTTATGGGTTGCGATATGGACCAGAAGGGGTCGAATACAATATACAGTAGAGTAGGGCTGAGCATGGGAGTGGATGAGAATTGAAATGTTCCATTGGCCAGAATCTGGTGTTGGTGGAATAAGGGAGACAGCGGTCCGAGATACGGGGGTAGTGAACACTACAGCGTGCGGTGTAGTCAAGAAGTGGTAGTAGAATGGATCCATAAAGTGGATAGAATAGCAAGGCTGCAAAGGAGAGGCAGGCGTTAACGTGGACTAAAACGCTTAGTAAGTACGCCTGGAGGCAACACTCAGTCAGGGACCGGAGATTTCCTTTTCGATAGAGAGGTCCAAGCACGTAGCTAATGAATCAGTTGCGAGCATGTATTATGTGTCAGTTGATGTTACCAACGAGTACCGTGGGTCATTATGCTTTGGGTTTCTGTTTAGTGCGACGGTAGGACGGTTAGTGATGATAGGTCCCTACGGTTTGGTGCAGTTCAATGACGCAGCCATGGCCGAATCCATGTGCTCAATTTTCTCACCTAATTACAGAGCATCGTTTAACTGCAGTGATATGTGTAGTGACCTGGAGATTGTCCCGTTTATCTGTGTAAAATATTATTAATGTATAATATCATTGCGTACATAGACAACTTAAGCTGCCTTCCAGTTTGCACGATGACAACGCATGTTGGAGTCATCCAAACGAATCGCATTCGCGCACTTCCGACTATTCAGCCCCGAAGCGCATTTTCTGCGTCTCGACTGGCGACTATACCCTTTTCCTAGCTAGAACCATTTTATGGTGCTGTCAGCTAGAGGGCTTGTGCGTTTCGACAATAAATATCTATCTCGCCCATGTGTCCGTCATCTTCCGACTTTTCCTTGAGATGGGACGATACTGATATATAGCGACCGAACGATTCCGTTAAAACTAGTGATCCCGACCAAAACTTTGATAAGCCGCTAATTAATTTTTCTTTCCAGGTTCGTGTACTTCTGCATTAGGTCCATCCAATTTCTTTTTGTGTGCATATGTCCGGTTATATATCACTTACTTTGTATCATTTTTCTGTTATGGACACGTGTCACCCAGTTCTCGACGGCCAGGTTGAAAATGTAACCATCTCCACTTCCCTCTTTCGCGAACGTAATCCACAATATTAGTTTGCCCAGTTAGGGACACTTTTCAAAATTCGTGGCATTAGATCTGAAAGAATCGATGATCTCCACCTCGTCGCCATTCCTCCAGACGTCGCAGATGATATCGGCGATATCCTTGGTTTGCCAGCAGAGAAAAAAAGTTACGAGGAAACTAAAGTAGCTGCGCTTAAAATGACAGGTCTTTTAGATCATCAAGGTATCACGAAGCGACTCAGCGAAACAGAGTTGGGAGACCTCAAGCCATCGCAGTTATTGCGAAAGACGCGAAATTTAGTCAAAGCCGACATGTTGTACGACACATTTCCCAAAAAAATGTGGCTGCGTCGGTTGCCAGGTGGTGTACCATATCCTCTACGCAAATGCTGGTGCATCCTTGACCTCGATAGCCAAAATTGCAGATCAAAGTTGGGAATGCTACTGCCAGATTTCGCAAGTTCTATCTACGCCGAAGGACGATATTGCTGAAATGAAAGCGCAGGTTGCAGAAATCACCAGGAAGTGTACCGATTTCACAACTTCTGTAAGTAGCTTCCGATGTCGAGCTTCAAATCGTCAACGTCCATCTTGATCAAAATCACTGTCGAGATCACCGCGCCAAATGTCTTCCTACGGCGATTTGGCCCGCAGGTCAAGTCTTGCCGCACCCCGTGTTCCTTCAAACTCAACGCGCAGGGAAACGAGCCGACCGGCACGTCGGATCAACAGAGGTAGCTGGTCAACACAGTCGCCTATTCTTCGTTACCGATCGGCAAACGGGAGTTCGCTACCTCGTCGACACTGACGCAGAAGTCAGCGTCCTTCCAGGTGATCTTAACGACGCAATCGGAAAGGTAACTGGTTCGCTACGCGCAGGCAGCAGCACCAGCATCCGAGTCTAAGGTCATCGATCGCCTACGTTTAACCTCGACCTGTGCCGCTTTTTTCGATGGACATTCCTTTTCGTTAACACCCAAAAGCCTATTATCGGGATGGATTTTCTTCCGCACTTCAACTTGCTCGGCGACGCTAAACATCGCCTCATAAATCAGACAACAAAACTTTCTGTCGCTGGAATAGCAAGCGATGCAGCATCGCTCAGTACGGTATCCGCCATTGCCAACTCGTCGGCCGACAAAGCGCTACTGAAGAGTTTCCCTGAAGTTCTCCGACCTTTATCGTTTTTGTCAAGTGCAGTCGCAGCTACCCCACATCACGTAGTTACCAAGGGACCACCCGTCCCCGTCAAAGCCCGAAGACTGATTCTTGACAAACACAAAACCGCCAGAAGGAACCAGAAAAATGTCAAGGTGGGCGCATACGAACCAGCAGCTGTACACCAAACATTGCTAATGCACTTGTACTTGCCAACGAGGAACATATGCTTTGCCACTTCCATGCAAGAGCATCGGATCAATGTAAAACTTGATCTGAACCCTCAAGGGTGCAGCCTCAAGCCGGTCTAGAAAGAAACCTATTTATTTATTATTTATTTATTTATGGTCACGAACAGACAGTAGACCGGCGACCATGTGGCGATTACCGCGCCCTAAACAACGTGACTATTCCGGCTCATTATCCAATTCCTCATGTACAGGATTTTACAGCCGGTCCTCATGTTGCTCGCGTGTTCTCAAACATCGATCTAGTGAGAGCTTATCATCAGATCCCGGTCGCCGACGAGAACCTACCCAAAAAATGCCGTTATTACACTAATTTGCTTATTCTCGTTTTTACGAATGCCATTCGGTCTGCGCTAAGTGGCGCAGACATATAAACGCTGCATCGATGCCGTTTTACACCTACAGGACTTAGACTACCCGAACATCAAAAACATCCTGATGGCCAGCACTTCGGAAGAGGAACACCAAAATACACCTACGACTAATGTTCGAACGGCTGAAGGCGCACAACGTCACCGTCAACCCCGTCAAGCGCAATTTTAGGCAGCCGCACACTGACTTACTCGGACACCAACTTGATCCCGAAGGTATCCGCCATTTGCAGGACAGAGTCCAAGCAATTCGCGACTTTCCTCATCCAACGACTCAAGCCGTCATTCGAAGCTTCAACGGCATGGTCAATTATTGTCGCCGTTTTATGCAACGCTGCGCTGATAAAATGCAACCGCTCACCGATGTTCTGCGTGGATGCAACAGCGGTAAAATTGCGCTTGCGTCTGAAACATGAAAAGCACTCGAACCTTGCAGAAGAACTCGCTTCCGCCGGCATGCTTTATCACTTCAACTCGAATGCTGCAATCACGGTAACCGTTGACTCCCCGGAAAAGACAATCGGCGCTGTCCTACAGCAGTTTTTCAAGGTAATGGGCAACCACTAGCGTTCTTTTCGCGGCACCTTAAGACAGCGAAGTTGTCCGCTGTATACACTGCGGCTCACCAGTTTCGTCACGTTCTTGATGGCAATCTTTTTATGATATTTACAGATCACAATCCACCCGTATAAGCCTTCCGGAACCCTTCACACCGACACACTCCGCGGGAAGTTCGTCATCCATATTGCGTGTCACAGCTTTCGACGGACGTTCACCTTGTGTTTGGCAAGGACAGCGTCGTGACACACACACGCTCTCAAAAGTTAACTCTCTGGATCCGACCGAGCAGTGGCTCAATCTGTCGGCCAAGGCAGCAGCTCAGCAAGCCGAAGGAGACTTAATGCCATCCTGCAAATAGTCCACGTTAGGTGGTACTTAGCCAGCTCACTTCGTCTGCAGGTACAATAACCTGCAACGTCTCTAACGGATCTACACGTCCACTGGTACCACCTGGCTTTCGCTGAAAAGTCTTCGACACGCTGCACAACATCGTGCCTCCTGGCATTCGCGCTTCAGTCAAGATGATTGCCAACAGATATGTATGGCACAAGATGCAGCGCTACGTCGGACTTTGAGCGCACAACTGGATTGCCAGCGAGCCAGCGCTCATCGAAATGTTGCCGGTCCGATAGGACGCTTCCCGTCATTGCAAACTCGGTTAGCTCACGTCCACCGTCACATCGTTGGGCCACTTCCGCCATCCAAGGGTAGGGTATAGAGGAGATGGTTGCCCGGTTCCGTTTTCTCTACCGATCAAGACCGAATCCACAAGCGCCGGGCAGACTTTCTCCAGCACAGGCTGTGCTGAAGCAGAAGCTCCGTATGCCTTTCGATGACATTCGACCGCGTTTGGAATCGACTGTTGGTGAAACAGACCGCAGTGGAACAGGATTTCAACCAGCGGCGTGGAGCAGAAGCGACCGTTTACGTTTGAACAGATAGTGCTAGTGCGTGACTCCCGGGAAGGCCATGCGAAATGGACTCCCGGGACAGGCAAAAGCAAGCGCAGCAACTCCATGTGTGATGTGATTGTGGACGCACATATTTGGGCACGGTATGCAAACCAGTTACGACCAACAAGGTGCCAATCAGAACAAGATAAGCCTACCGACCTCCCGTTCGATATATTGGTGGAAAGCTTCAACTTGCCGAAAGAAGGAGGGAAGGACTGCATGCAGTCGAGCAAAGCATTCAGAACACGGACAAGGGAACATAATTCTCGGGCACTTCTGCCAAGGAGGTAGATCGACAGGCAGAGAACACTGTCCCGAAGACTGCAAGTTAATCCTAGACTTCCGTCGTATGCCTCAAAAGATATATCAGGAGGGGTGGTGTCCGGGAGAAAGTAAGAATTGCCTAGGAAATCTACCGTTTTAGCGATTACTCGATTATTAACGATTATCGCATAGATTTCCAACGTTCTGGAATGACCTAGTTCCTGCACGTAACTAAAAACCATCTGCCACCTCGGCAATTGATCTGGGGAACCACTAACCTTGGTGGCTGACCTTCCAATTCTCAAAGTCGAAGGTCACTAAGGGACCTATAACTAGAGACCAGGTTCACGGTGTTTGTACAGTGTTTGTTGACGGGGATTAATACGTTATTTCGTCAAGGTCATTGGCGTTCTGCTTTTTCCTTCGGTTGGGCTATAAGTTTTGTGGAGCAATAAAATGTCATTTTGGCATCGCGTCTTATGAGAAGATTATAACACGGTCCACATTCTGACCATGGTGGATCGAGCCACTCGTTGGCCTGAAGCTGTTCGAAGTCCCGATGTGTCCGCTGAGAGAACAGTGCGCGCCTTCCTCAAGCGCTGGATTGTTTCACATAGCTGTCCAGCCACTGTGACAACCGTCCGTGGTCCTTACTTCGAATCCCTGACATGTAACGCCCTACTCAACGTCCTCGGAGGTAAACGCATCCGTACAACTACTAATCATCCTCAAGCAAACAAAATGGTGGAACGCTTTCACGGACAGCTTATAGCCTCTCTAAGTGCCGCCAATCCACTTAGTTGGACAGAAGTGCTGCCAATGGTACAACTCGGAATGCGCTCATCCCTGAAGGCAGCTTTCAAAATGTCTAGCGCGGAACTGGTCTATGAACAGCCACTCCTATTGCCAGGCGACGGCTTCTCTGAAAGCCGGAACACCCCCCACTACGACTCGCACTAAGCTCGGCAGCTAGCCCCGGGCATGCGCCGCAATAAATCGACCGCAGTACGGGAACAGCACCGCAAGTCACGTTCCCAAATCGCTTCATCAAGGCCCATTTGTCTTCCTTCGCATGGATGGTCTAAGCAGACCAACCGAACAACCTTACGAGGTCCATTTAAGGTCCTGCAACGTAAGGATCGCTGCTTCGTCCTCGAAAGCAACGACAAGCGCGAAACGCCTCAACCGATTGCCTCAAAGTTGTTTACGTCAACCCAAAGTCGAAGCACGACTCAAGTCCCTCACCCTCCGATGAATCGACCCAAGCAGTGGTGGAGGAAAAACTTGTAGACAGCAACACCACAATCGGAAACCCGCCTGCTGAGTCCACCGACGACGCCGTGCTTAAAAGGGTTACCGGTCGACTCGTTTTCTGGAACGTTAGCTGTGTTTTCGCTCCTAACCGCCTTTTCATATTTTCATTTGCCGCAGTAGCCACAGTAAAACGCAAAAAGAAAACTACGCAAAATGTTTCGAAAACCCAAAAACATGGCAAAAGCTTTTGGAAACCAGAAGAAATAATGGAGAAAACGTTTTGGAAACGAAAACAGCTCTGTTTGCTTGTCTGTTCGCTGCCTATTTAGTAAATGCTTCTCCCGTATGTAGCTGTCGCCACTTCTGCATACCTGACCTCCCCGTTTCTTTCTTGCATTTCATGTAGCGAACCGGAGAACACTCATTCTTGCCCTAACACAAGGGATCATATGCTACGAATATTCTCTCCCTTTTCTTCCATAGGCGGGTGGGAGCCCGCTAGGGTCCAACTGCCTGGTTCTCCTCCATCAGCAGCATCCGATTTCACCGGCTGATCTTACAGAAGGCTGGCCCGCGACGAACAGTCCCCACATAGTTCGGAGAGTCAAGCAAAATTCCTTTCTAGGACGGGGGCTATGTAGTGACCTGGAGATTTTCCTGTCTGTCTGTGTAAAATATTATTAAAGTATAATATCATTCAGTACATAGACAACTTAAGATGCATGCCAGTTTGAACGATGACTACGCATGTTTGTGTCATCCAAACGAATCGCATTCGCGCACTTCCGACTTTTAGGCGTCAAAGAGCGTTTGCTGCTTCTCGGATGGCGACTATACCCTTTTCCTAGGTAGAACCATTTTATGGTGCCTTCAGCTAGCGGGATTGTGCGTGTCGATAATAAACATCTCTCTCACCCATATATCCGTCATTTCCGACTTTTCTTTGAGGCGGGACGAAGCTGACATGTAGCGACCGAACGATTTTGCTTTAGGTGTAACCAGGACGCGTTTACAAGACGGTGTATACACTCCCACTGTCTGTTGTTATGTAATACGTTTCACTTGCACTCCTCGATGTTCGTCTGCAAACATACGCTCTGCGATGCGGTTCTGATCCTGAAGGAACGTTCTCAGACTCTCTTTCGGGTTTTCGTAACCTTGGTGGAATGCTGAGCCCCATTTGGTGGGAAGCATTGGCAAGTCCAGAAGCCACGCAAGCTCCTCAGAGGTAGATGTGTTGACCTATTTTCCAAACATCCTGCTATCAGCCACATTGTCGAGGTTTCAATTTCAAGTAGTCCGGGAAATATATTGCCTCTAATGGCTTCGGGGTAATTCAGGGTGTAGGCTGAAGCAAGCTTCGACCATTTGGGCTAGTGCAACCCAACCAAGAATATATTGTGTGGGGAATCAGTGGAAGATGTAGGACAACTGTATGTCGCCAAGCAAGCTTTTTTTAAAGATACGTAATACCCTTATCAGAAAGGGGGATAGCTCCGACCCAACCGCCCCTGCAAATTCAGCAATTATTTCAGACGACTATTCCATTACTTTCGACATCCTGGCAGAGTCGCTACCTTGTAGCACGCAAGCGCTGAAGAACCTTAAAGGTTGCTAAGAAAGTGCTATTATATGTAAGTCGCGTAGTTAAGCAATGTCCTCGCGTTCTTTTTCTCCACCATTGATTGTGCAAGAAAGGCGCACTGAGAGGCACACAAGTGGGACGCCGTTGTAGCAGTCTAGAGGTTTCGCAGTTTGCCCGTGTAAAATGCTGGCTAAAATTCTTTTATTGTACGCCCGGGCATCCGGTGTGGTTTGTTGAACTGATTACTGAGTTCGAATGCTTGACTTGATCATCGCCATTTTTGCTCGGCGCTTGTTTCATTTGCAACGCGTGACCACCCTGTGTGCTGTGCATGCTCCGTTCCCCTACCTACAGCGTCAACAGTGTTATCCTCTTTCCTCTAGATAACAGAGAACCTGTTAATGTAACGAACAAAGTTTGCCTGCAAGCCGAACTGTCTTTTCGAATTGCTCCAGGCTCCCGGTACAGGCTACTCGCAAAATTGGTGACCCCGACGCCGGAAGAATCTCAGGGCCGGATATTTCAACCCTTTCTTTGGTGAGCTCGCTCCATTTATTTTTCATATTTTCTGGTTTATTTTTGCATACGGTAGGCTATTATTTTTGCGTCTTTTTAAACCATGGAACCTGTCAGCCCTAAGGCCGTCTCTCCTTAGCGTAGTATCTCATTCTGTGGCACCCTTCTGGGACATGGACCCTCTTTTGTGGCTGGCTCATCTTGAGGCTGAGTTTTATATCCACAGTATTACTTCGGACTACGTGACGTAAAACATGCTCACATCCTATCTCCCCAAGGAGATAGCAATGCAGGTTCGTGCTGTTATCGTTTCTCAGAATGAAAACCGTTAGGTGGCTCTCAAGAAGGTCGCCATTAAGCCTGTCATGACCTCTGAGAAACTTCGCCATCAGCAGCTATTCAGAGATCTGCAGCTGGGCGACAAACTGCCCTCAACCCTGCTACGAGAGATACCGCAGACCCTCGGTTCCTTAACCATGGACGAGAATTTACTTCACGAACTATGGTTACATCGGCTACCGGAAAACACTCAAGTGATACTTGATATCGTGAGTTCCGTTTCACTCACTCAACTAGCAGGTTTAGCGGATTGACTCATTGAACAATCACAATCGCAAGCTGATGCCAGCAAGCTCAATGCCGTCGTGTCCCAGGGCACTTCTATCACTGGTGTACAGTCAAACATAGAAGCCCTGCAAACACAAGTTGCGACACTTAGTCGCCAAGTTCAGTAGCTTACTATGAACCGTCGTCTTCATAGCCGGTCAACTTCGACTTCAACGTTCCAAGTCCAACAACAGGCAGGCTTGCTGTTGGTACCATCAGCGCTTTCGTACCGCAGCTCATAAATGTGTCAAGCCTTGCAAGTTCGCCGAGAAGCAGGGAACCTTCTCGGCCGGTCCGTAGCAGGGATGGATGCGATCGTTCACCATCAGAGTCGCTTCCTTGCGTTAGGGATTTAAGTTCCGGCACCGAGTTCCTAGTCAACACAGGAGCCGAAGTTAGCGTTATACCTTGTAGCTCAGTAGAGGTCGTTTCACGCTCGCCGACCAAGCTGCGTGCAGCCCATGTCACACCAATCGCAACTCTCAGCGAAAGGCTGCTAACTCTAAATTTAGGCTTCCGACGAAACTTTCGTTGGCCTTTTAACGTCTCAGCCGTGCCTTTTGCCATCATAGGCGTAGACTTAATTCAACGCTTTGATCTTACCGTCGACACTAAGATGAAGGAGATTATCGACTCTAGGACACCGCTTAGTGTTATCGGGTCTAGTGCCAGTGTGGCTGCTATCACTCCCATTCGAGTCCTACCTCAAGCTTCCCAGCTTTTAATAGAACTTTCAACAAACATCCGAGGCTCGTTCGCGTTCTGGATGACCAGCCTTATGTGACGACAGACGTCATGCATCACATTTGCACTAAGGTTCCACCTGCTTCGGCCCACCCTCGCAGACTAGCCCCGGACCAGCTCAAAGCTGCTAAGACGGAATCCGAGCAAATGCTCGAACTGTGAATCATCCGCCCGTCCAAAAGTCTATGCGCATCACCATAACACATGGGGTCGAAGAAATCTGGTGACTGGCGCTCCTGTGGTGACTACAAGGCACTTAACAAAGTTACCGTCCCGGATAAATATCCCATTCCGCACATGCGCGCCTTAACCTCAGCTGCTGCTGGTAAGTCTATCTGTAGCAGGGTCGACCTAGTTCGCGCCTACTATCAGATACCTGTGGCGCCAGACGGCATTGCTAAAACAGCAACCATCACGCCATTCGGCCTATTCGAGTAGCTCAGCATGCCTTTCGGCCTGAACAACACTGCTCAAACTTTTCATTGTTTCATTCTTGTGGTAACGCGAGGACTCGAAGGCGTTTATCCTTAGCTACATGACATTCTCATCACCAGCTCTGCTGCTGAGGAAAGTTTTCATCATCTTGAAGCTCTCCCTCAACGCTTGACGCAACATAAAGTTAACGTCAACCCCGCTAAATGCGAGTTTGGCCAAAGCTCCATCGACATCCTTAGTCACCGCATATCCGCCTCTGGTATTAAAGCTTTGCCAGAAAAATCCAGGCACTGAAGGACTTTCCCGCTCCTAGTTCCTGCAAACAGTTACGCCGATTTCTTGGCCTGGTTAACTATTATCGGCGCTTCATTCCTAACTGCGCGAAAAGTGTTCAACCAATGACGGACTTGCTCCGCGGTAAACAACGCCTTTTTCATTTTGCAGACGACGCTAGGTTGGCTTTCGAGAAGCTCAAAGACGTTATCTCCAACAAAGCGCTTCTCGCCCACCCAGCCACATATGCACCACTCACCCTGACAACTGACGCATCCGAAACTGCCGTCGAAACAATGCTTCAACGGCTCATGGACGATCGATGGATACCTCTAGGAGTTTGTCGAAACGTTTATTACTTTCCGAATCACCTTACAGCACCTTCGGTAGGGAACTGCTAGCTATCTATCGAGGTATCAGATATTTCCGTCACTACCACGAAGGTCGACATTTTACAGTCTTCACCGACAACAAGCCATTGAGCTACGCAATCAATGGCACAAAAGACGTGTTCGCTGCGGGAAGCTGGAGACCTAGACTACATTTCATAGTTTACGACAGACGTACGACTTGTCTCATGTACCCTCAATCCTGTCCCTGATGCGCTTTCACGCATTCAGCACACCAGCTTATCGCCTGGCAAAACATTGACACAGCCACCATGACTGTTGCCCAACAAGCTGATCCATACATAGATAGGCTACGACGAAACACCTTGTTGAAACTACGCGAAGTTCCGTTAACTTTATCTGAGGGGACCATTCTTTGTGACGTTTCACGAACTTCGCCCCGACCTTTAGTTCCTACTTCGATGCGTCGACTAGTTTTCTACGCTTTACACAACCTGCCTCCTTCCGGAATACGTGCTTCGCCGAAGCTCGTAACCAAATGCTTCGTATGACCCAATGTCTACCGCGATGTCCACCTTTGAGTACGCTCATGCGTAGCGTGTCAGCGCGCCAAGGTAAACAGACAAACCAAAGGCATACTCGGCGTCTTTCCCGCTCCTGGCTCTCCTTTGCACACGTCCATGTCGACCTGGTCAGACCCTTTCCCTATACAAATGCTACGGGTATCTTCTCACCTGTTTCGACCGAATCACCCGTTGGCCAGAGGCGATTCCGATAGTCAACTGCTCATCTGAGCCAGTTGCTCAAGCTTTCCTAGAGTGCTGGGTAGCTCGATTCGGTTGTCCAAGCGTAGTCATCACTGACAGAGGATCACACATTGACGGATCCTTAAGCAAACTGCTCAACGTTATTGGTTGCCAACATAATCGAACCACCGCATACCACCCTGCAGCTAATGGGATAGTAGAAAAGTTCCACCGGCAACTCAAAGCATCACTCTGTGCCCAATCTAGCACATCCTGGCACGAAGCACTTCCGCTCGTTCTCTTAGGCATCAGAAACACGATTAAAGCGGAGTTGCACTCCACTGCATCGTCGTTAGTCTTTGGATGCACAAATCGCTTATCTGGTGAACTCGTCTCACCAAAAGCGCCAACAACCTTCGCCTACCTCATCACATGCGACAGCTTCAGCCTGTTCAACCCAGAGCACAGAGCTTGCAAACCAACGTGGACGAACGCTTAATTACTTACACACACGTATTCGTTCGCAGTGACAACGTACGTCGGCCAATCCAACCTCTTTATTCTGGCCAGTACCGTGCCGTACGCAGAAGCGACAAAACGTTTACCATTGACTACGATGGTAAGACTGAGACGATCAAAGTCGAGCGACTCAAGCCAGCATTTCTCGGCAAGGCTGACTCTTCGGTGCAACAAGCACCATCACAGCTAGCACCGCAACCTCAGAAGAATCACTTCGCTCCAGCGGAACCTACAGCCTCAACCAACAGCACTAATGCCCTACTGTCAATCGACGCGGTAGCGAGCTCAAACCTCCAGTTCATTTTTCGGACTTCGTTAGCACTTATAATATTTACATAGAACCTGCCTCTGAAATTTTATGCTTTCAACAAACCATTTCCAAAATCCACAAAAAATACCAAAACGTTTTGAAACTACCAATACAGAGCAAAACCTCGTGAAAACACAAAAACAGCTTTGCACGTTTTTCGCTTTGCACTCTTTCGTGTACTGTTACTCATTTGCGTTGCTTTTTCACTTTGCTTTCCATAACACCATCGGTTGGTTGCACCTCGGTTTCGTTTTTCGCTGGATCCCCGCAAGTCAACTGGGAGTGGAACGAAGTCCCTGCTCAACCACCTACGTGAACTTCACTTACAGTCTCCCAAAAAGCGTCTTTACCGTTTCGACACCGTAGCGAGGAAACGGGTGGTAGCACGCTAAGGTCCGATTGCATGGTTCTGCCCCAGCAGCTGCATTAGGTTTCATAACCTAGTCTCGCAAAAGTCTGACCCGCGACGGACCATCCCCACGTAGATGGATGGACTGCTTACACAATCCCTTCGGTGGGAGGGCTGTGTGGCATTCTGGAGATTCCTCGGTTTGCCCGTGTAAAATTCTAGCTAAAATTCTTTTATTGTACGCCTGGACATCCGGTGTGGGTTGTTGAACTAATTACTGAGTTCGAATGCTTGACTTGATCATCGCCATTTTTGCTCGGCGCTTGTTTCATTTATAACGCGTGACCACCATGTGTGCTGTGCATGCTCTCTTTCCCGACCTACAGCGTCAACGGTGTTTTCTTTTTTAGCTAAATGACAGAGAACCTGTTAATGTAACGAACAAAGTTTGCCTGCAAGCCGAACGGTCTTTCCGAATTGCTCCGGACTCACGGTACACGCTACTCGCTAACACGTCAACGCATCGACTCAATTTCGGATGCACGCCAAAACGATCTTCGGTCCCTCCCTACAAAGTACAAGCAGGCAACTCTGAAAGCCAAGCGGCTTAAATTCAGTCCGGGCGCTACTTTGCTTTAAGCGTTACCTGAAGCAACGGTGACCTACCTTGGAAGAGTGAAGTATTTCGTAACATGACTAAAAATACGGCACAAGCTTAACTAGCAAATTCTACAGTTAATTTACTAGTTAAGTTAATAGCTGTTAATTTATTGGTTAATTTACTAGTTGATTGCAGTAAACAACCATTACCTTATCGGAGACACCTTTACCTTGTTTTGACCCGCAGTATAAATACCGCCATTTCAAATGTCGACCTTGAAGCATTTTATTTTTGTTTTTGCCATGTCTAGCATATGTGACAGTAAATATGGAACAGAGCCCAGGATAGTCTCTAGCTTTTGCTTTAGAGTGCTATGTTTGCAACCAACAAGAGGGGAACTGGCGGTCATGCATAACAACGGTGCAACAATGCGACCCTTTACAGGATTCTTGCCAGTCCATCGTTCAGTTTAGAAGTAAATCTGTTATTAATTAGGTAACATTCAGCTGCACCATTCTGGACAGTTTTGCTTGGCAGAAGAGCATTCGTGACTAAGGGATGCACAACAACTGCAGCTTGCGAAGAAATGAAAAGTTATACGGCAGAATTATGTACCCCTTCCTTAACGAGAGACTGGCTGTGTACAGACTGCTGTAAAACTGATGGATGCAATTATAAAGTTCCTGTAGGTTCAAGTTACATTGGTTCCCCATATGTGTATAGTGATTTTTTGCTGATTACAAACTAGGTTAATAAGATTTGGCAATGATTGTTCGTGAAATGTGTTAAAACATATCGATAACTTTATAACTTATAGCAACAAGTCACGGTGAATGTTTACTCGAGACTCTCCTTCGATGTGTCTTAGATCCCGTTTTTCTGTTGAAACTCTACAAACAGCTTTGCCAATTAAATTGTATCGCCTGTTCTTATTTTAAAATAATTTGATATCTTACAATAGTAGACGTCTTGCTTATGATATCACTGGTGTAGAACATGCTAGCTTGAATTGCTTTGAAGTAAGCCAGTTGAAACAAGCCAGTTAAATGCCAAACTGTCAGTTTTGCATATCTGAAAAATGTGGACGCAATGGTTTTTTCACTAATTATCGTCAAACATAAACATGGCACACAGCCATACTTATAAAGCCATAAATACAAGCTCGAACCACTGCTGCAGCATTAAAGCGAGAAACAGGATCGGTACGTTTTATAACCAATACGCGAATATAAGGCCAACCTCCGATGAGTGGAGAACACCAAACGTAACGCTAGGAAAAATTTATTAAATGGGGCGAAACGCTATCTAGTGCTAAAAATAAGGCACCGGAAGATAGCTAGCTAGGGAAAGGTGTGGTCGCGTGCACGGAGAGCAAAGATGGCCGCGGAGCCGATGAGCGTCGCGCCGTTCAAAGGCGGATGCTATGTTGACTCAAACAAACGCGAGCAACGTTCAAACAGGCGAGCGGCTAATTTGCTATGTACATCGAGAAAATATAATTTTGTGATTTTGTAATATTTTACGCAGCATGCGGCAGCCAAACAGGGGAATCTCCAGGTCACTACAGCATGATGGAGAAAACTAAACTAACACTGCACGTGACGCGTGGCAATATAAGTTCAAGTTCAAGTTCAAGCGGGACTGGAACGATAGGACTATCCCTTTGGTGGTCTTTCTTAGCTGGTCGTCGAACTAGGTGTTGGCAGACTTTGAAATACTGATGGACCTAAAACAAAGACCGCATTACACTCTGTCCAACCAATGAATGCCCACGTATCCTGCCCTAGCAGTCCCCGCTGGGTCGGTTACATAAAGTAAGAAAGAGAAAAAAGTAAACTCAGATGGCAAAATGAGAAAGTGGAAAGCACTAACAAGTAGAATACCAATATATTTGAGTCATCAAACATGAACTGAAAAGTGAAGATGAGTCAGTTGGGAGAAAGGAAAGGTTTGGTGTCGTCACCCAAAAGCATCGAGCTGGCGAGCAATACCCTTAACCGTAGGTCCCCTAACCACGTGATCTGGAAGCAAATTCCAGCGATTTATAACTCGGCGCGTGATGAGTTTCCGTTCTAATCCTATCAGACCGTGCTTTATGCAGTTTCAGTGGGTGACTGCGGAGATTAGGTAACGTAGCTGGACTTAATAGCCCTGACAAGTCCGGGCCGATATTATCCCTCAAAATACGATAAGTGAGAATCAGGTCCCCACTTATTCTTCTGTAGTGCATTGAGTACATTCTCAAACTGATTAAGCCTTTAGGATACACCTGTCCCCGTAGCCCCTGCACTAACCGAGTTCCTACTTGTAACACCCTCTCCAAGCCCATCTTCTCTCGGATAAGACATGGTGGGCAAGCCTGGATACAATATTCCAGGTGGAGTCGGACGAATTCCGAGAATAGGTTCACAAACAAATTGGCCGTTAGGATTCTAAAAGAGTGGCGGATAAATCACATTGTACGAAACCCCCGACAAGCTGCCTTCTTTCAATTGGCGTCAGAATGAAGTGTGTTGAGTGTACGATCCCTAAATCAACCTGATGAGTGACAATAGGGTTTTACCGCCGACAACATATCGGGTGGGAGGATTAGCAGCACCGATTTTGAGAACAAAGCACTTGGACTTATTTACAGGCACCAACTATAAGGCAGACCATTCCCAGAGCCTATCCAAAACACGCTGAATGGCCTCAAAACCCCTCCCGTGATATCCACAATATTTAGAGCTTAAGGTTGTCAGCAAATATTAGTGCTGACACTCCTAGGTCCCAGGCAAGCAATTTACATAGATCGCGAACAAAGATGGCCCCGATACTGAGCCCTGCGAGCAGCCACTAATAACAGCTTGCCTGAGCGAAAGGCTACACCCCACCCGTACGCACTGTTTATTCTCCTCAAGCAAAGCAGACATACATTGAAGGGCGCAACCGAATGTACGGTAAGAATTCAACTTTAGTGAAAGTTGTGGATAAGTAACAGTGTCAAAAGTTTTCGAAAAGTCCATGAATATCACGTCTACAACGTAGCCACTGTCAACCGCTTTGGTCCAGCTTTCACGACCTACAAATAGATTAGTCTGACATGAAATCCCTTGCGGAATCCATGTTGCGCAACACTGAGAAGGTTGAGTCTATTCAGGTGGTTCACCACTGAATCCCCTATCAGCTTTTCAAACAACTTAACAACTACGCTTGTCAAACTGATACGCCCATAGTTGCCTGGCAGAGCGCTGTCACCGCGCTTAAAAATCGGACAGATGATTGCACCCTTCCATTTCGAATGTAGGATGCAAGTGTCAAGCGATATTGAAAACACGCATATGAGAGGACCACTCAGCTCAGTGGCCAATTCATGCAACAACTTCGGATGGATTAAATCAGGAGCGGAAGCTGTAGACGGATTAATGCCCTGCAGTAGCTCAAAGACCTGAGTCTCCGTTATGTTACACTCAGCTAAGCAAGAATCCTCTGGAATTCTTAAAAGCAATTCAACCTGTGGTTAAGAGACCTTCCAAGCAAAGATCCCAGTATGCTGATCACTAATTATACAAGACTTGTAATAGTCAGTTTGCGCAGGGTCCCGTCTGCTTGCAATAATGCTGGTATAGACAGTTTTGCCCCGATTCGTCTTTTAACGTACACCAAAGATTCTTTGTATTAGCTGCGGCTGAGTCCGCTAAACCCTGCTCGAGCTGGAGACGAACAGTCCTGTGACGTTGCTTAAAGTTATTAGTAATCTCTTGATAACTATCATAGGTACTGGTTGATGAAGCTGCTTTGAAGATCCGCCAGCATCTAGACCGTTTCTTAACAAGGTATTTGCCTGTGGTATCTATCCATGGAGGCTGTAGCCGTAACCCTCTTTTCCTAATGTGTGGAATATAGGTACTGGAAACCACCGTAAGGTAGCCTTACATTTATCCCAGGCTAATTGAACAAAAACAGCCAGCGACATCTCACAGTTCAGAACTGGAGCCTTAGCTCGCATTGCACTAAGTCCGCTCGCCCAATATTTGGAAGTAATTCCACAGCGGTCTGTTGGTGCCTTGAAAGGGCACAGCAGAAGGATATGCATGCGTGATCGCTGGACAATAGAGGGACTTAGTAAAAACTAGGTCTAAAATCCACGATCTGGTTCAAAGTTACTTGGAGAGTCAGGTCAAGAACTTCTGCACTAAATGTTCCTGACGTCAAGTTGCACGCAAGATCGGCCCAATAAACTTTCGAAAGGCTGAAATCCCCTAGAACAAAGCCCTCATTCGCGGACTGAGTACGGATAACCTCAAGTATCTCCTTGAAAAAACTTCTAGAACTCCTGTATATCACTACAACTGTAAACTGGGTAGATAAAGTGCACAAAGCAGCCGATAGGGCTTCAACAGTCTGATCCGACGACTGGAATGGGCAGGTCCTCAACACACTTGTTACAGCTCACATACAGTACAACGCCTTTGCTTGGGCGACCAACAAAGTGATCAGTTCTAAGCAGCGCGTAGCTCGGTAAACACCTCACCGTCCGTGATATCCGGAGATAAGCAAGTTTCAGTGAAAGCAAGTATGTCGGGATGCGATTTGTCTAGAAGTAGACCAAACTCGTGCATCTTGTTCATTAGGCTATGCATGTTGCTAAACACTACCTCAACGAGGCCGATATGACCATCTCTGGGTCGTGCGCCATCATGCTGGGTACTGCTATGGCGGAAAATAACCCGGCTGACTACCGGAAAACCCAGAAGACGGTGGCCTTGCTCACCAGCCGCCCGGCTAGATTTTAGATCTTTGATAGCCTCCTTTAACTTTAATCCATCTGCCAGTGAAAGGACAGATGAACCTTGACACCACTACCCTAAAGTTTAAATGCATATATTGGCGAACACCTTCGCACATCGTTCTTTTGAATTCCTTCCTTGAAAGCACAGGGTGACATGGAGCGAGTAAGAACATGCTAGTCTATCAAGTGTCATACAGCGATAAGTTCTTGTTAGAAAGCAGAGCGGCATTTGCTTTACGAAGTTAGGCCGCAGCCAGCATGCTGCAACATTGAATGCGGCTTCTCTGCTACTTCGGCATACACCCTGGTTTCCTGCATTTGTGTGACCCATTAAAAGCATCGGAACTGGTGCATTTTCTCTGTTCTGTTGTCGTATTGTAAACTAAGCAGAGAAAACTGGCTAAACGCCATTCTGCTACCCATTAAGATCGAAGTTTAGCTCTCTCGATCTCTTTTTGCAGCGGCTGATATAAGATAGACGTGTTACTCCACCAAGAAAGTAACCTTGTATCAAAGTTGCATGTTAAAACCTAGCAACCAGCAACAGCTGGTTTGGAGACAGCCGTAAATATCCGCAGTGCCTTGCAGGCAGGACTTTTCATATTTCCAAATAAAACTTCTCATACACAGGATAAATCAGATGTAGTGCGTGATTAAGATCAATCCACAATCGCGAAAGCCACCGCTGTCAGCACAGTTGGAAGGAAAGCTATTCCAGTTGTGCTTGTTTGTAGGTATGCGCAGAAGAAAAATAGGAAGTATAAATATAAATAGTGTGATATATCCTGCTACGTAGGTAACTAATCTTTTTATCTTTGGTACCACCTTATCCGGTCTGTGATTCTTCACATTCCAATAAAATCGTAATTTTTGTCAGCACGATTGACCATTTAAGCATTTTGAGTGACCGATTTCATGCCTCTGGTCATCCCAAGTAAACACATTTGGGACGAATCCCAGTCACTCAAAAACATTTTAGTTTAGCTTTTCGGCTATAGTATTGCATAATTCCAATTTCGGAATGGATTTCCTCTCAGTGTTGACAGGATTTGCAACCAGCAGTAATGCGTTTATGGAAAATGGTAAGGGTGCGTTGAAACTATTTCTTTCTGATTAACCGAAATTCGCCCCCAATATGTTCAGTTTGGTAAGAGCCAGGGGCACAAAGTTGGTCACTCATGACGCTCTATCGGTTACTTAACTGGTCAGCATTTTGATCAGTCACGCTATGAGGACAACATATTTTGATGGACTCAGACTCTATATGTACGAGGTGTGTCTAACTTTGGTTAACGCTCTAGCTACCAATAAACAAGGACAAGCAAAATGGCTGTTAAACGGTGCTGCTGGTATAAATGCGTCGTTTACTTGGTGTTGCATGATGTAGAGTAGGAATTAAATGTATTTCTGCCTTCCAGCCCGACTGAAAACAAGAAGTGTTTTCGGGATTCATGTCTTTAAAAAGCATTATTTAGGCTGGACATAAAAGCTGCTGCGTTCCTAAATGGTTCCCACATATCAATGTAGAAAAGCTAACTGTTTTATTTGCATCTGCCTGGAAAATTTTGTCAGACTGCTTTTAAAATAAAAGCTTAAGAAGCAGAACGGCTAAATTAATGGTCATATTGTAAAACTTTCTGTAATGTAGACCATTCTGAGGGCTTACTAGAGGCCTATCCTAATTCTTCTCTAATAGCATGATTGATGTTAAGACTTGGACTGCTCGTAGGTTTTGCCGAGTTGCGTAGTATGAGTACCAACTTTGGCAAGTTGAATCCTCACCTCCTGACAACATTCTGAACCAGACTTAAGTACCACCTGATAAACCTGATGATAAAAATCATCCAGGATAGCAACTTTCTTGGGTTTCTAACTGCTAGAAGTAGGCGAAGGAGAGCGGTGGGCTTCATTAGGAAGCAGACTTCCAGCCACCGTCTATTGCAGCAACCAGCGCCGGAAAACAGAATTTCTCCGGTGACTGAATCACGATGGATTCAAATTATTTATCATCGCGATGTTCAAAGCCCCTTCAGACAATGGTGATGGCATTTTGCCCCATTTAAAGCATTTAGTTTTGATTAAATTAAGTGCCTCTGGCGTTATCTTAGATCCGCTTTACTGCTGTTCTCTTCAGAGTAATTTATGCTGGGCTTCTTGGAGCAGTCTTTAAATCCACTTTAGCACAACATGTCACCACATCCACCACGATGCTTCCGGGTCAGTCCCTGCAATTCTTTGAGATTGCGCTCACATCGATGATATATGACAGCTTCAGGCAGAACACCGTTCTACCAAATTGGCAGAAATCTGTACCCTTGCTGTTACTTGCACACGACAGTGCGTCATTTCTGTCCAGTACACCTGCCGCCAAATAGCTTGGCGCACCTACCCACCCTGTTCAAGACCGACGACTAGTTTGGTGGACTGTCATGTAGCTAAAGTGTAACACTTAAGTACGTCTAGACAACTTTACAATTCAAACTACACATAGTTATTAAAATAGCTGTCCAAAAATCGCACAAGGTCTGTACTTGAGTGATTGAGAACTGCGGCTCATATTTAATCAACGGAAAAGCAATGAGACAACTTTAGGACAATTCAGCTTGCTCGTGAGTAATCAAACTACTAGAGGCTCACGAACCTCTAGCTCCTGTAAAACCTCAAAAAGTTGCGGCAAACTAATCTAGTGCTGCCGAACAATTCTCGTCCAGTTTTAAATAACTCTGCGCATATCTTAAAGGGGGTGACCGAATCCGGCTGTGGTAGACAGCTTTTTTGTCTCACACGATAAACGCCACGCACTTGGACCACATAGTATCCCTTTTTATACTCGTCTGATGCTCTACCAATCAAGATCTTTGAGTTTACACAAGTTTCGCTTGGAACTTATCGTACACAACAAAGACATTGACATTCAAATGCTGCTTAAACGGTAGTAACACTCTTCACCTAACCCTGACGGGTTGCAACTTGAATTCTTCAAAACTAACTAAAAACCTTTAAATCGGCCATTGTCCTTTTCGCAGAACGTCATTCTTATACTTTCTACTGTTTATACCCTAGTATTGCAAGAGTACTTCGACAAATTGTTTAATCAACAACAAACTATAAGAATACACACGCACGATCCCGATCTCTTGTCTTTAGACACTAAGTTCTACGTCAACTGAAACGAATTTTGAGGAAACCTTTTAGTGAAACCTTTTCCGTTTTCAGTGAATACAAATCCCGAGCACTTATTTCACCTTTCTCCAATCGTTGCTCGATAGGCCTATAACAGCGAACCCTCGTTTTCCGACCCATCTTTAAACTTTACATTTTTTATGGTAACCATTTGGTATATTTAAAGTTTATAATGTAAAATGCTGAAAAAGCACCATTTAGGGTACATAAAGCTTAAACTAACTTGGCGTAAGCTTTTTAGCGAGCTTTGAAAATTGCTTGTATGCCAGTCGACTAGAAAATAGGCATCGTACTGCACAAGTACAAATAGAAAAAAGATCAGAACACCGTGAAATATCACCTGCTCTAATAGACGCCAATTTTTGCATGGTCATGGAAGAGTGTATCAGGCATGCTTTCCAGGTGGACTGCAATGAAGGTAACACAAATCTTTTACAGAATATGGCTTTAAGTATAAACACATTTTACCCCAACCTACTAGTTACAAGCTGAGACTGAATAATTTCATAGACTGATGACCGACGCTTAGAAATTGTCCACCTTAATTTTGGGAAAGCGTTTATTAACGTCATAAGATAACGGCCTCTATGCAAGCCCCGAAAAGATGTCATCATTAACGGTCGCTGTTGGTAAAACGGTAAAGCGAGAACAAGTGTGGGAACGAAACTCCCCCTCAGTCCGTTTGCTCACTACGTATGAGGCTCTACAAAGTTCTGTATTTGGACGCAAACTTCTTATGCTGTTTAAAAATGACCTTACTTCAACAATCTACAACAATTGTCTGATCAGCGCCGTTGACATCCATTCATGAGCTGAACAATCGGCCCTCCACATCCTTGATTGTATATTGGTGTAATTAGATCTATTACACAAAATGTTCAGTAAAAATGCCTTGACTATAAGATATATGAAATGCACTATCCTCACAATTTACGGGGGCGATCCGCCTGGATCCTTTCATCTTGAAATGTTTGTACAGCTAAGTAGTGCATGGGATACTAGTTGATAGCCGTGACGCCTAAGAGACTTGACAAACACGAAACAATTAAGAAGATCGAGACACCAAAGTTTATCATAAACGGTACACGGAATTGGAGGTGAGTCAGCAAAGACAAGGAGCCGTGTGGCACGGGACTCACGAGGGCAGTTCGTAACAACAGATGGACAGTCAGTAAAACAACCAGACTTTTCATCGCTTCAAACGACAGTAAAATTCGATGTATAACACTAAAATAGTGTATTTTCAGGTGCATTACAAGTGCCTACTCCTAAGAGCCTGAGGGATGGGATCCTTTGATAGAGGTCTCAAAGGAAAAGGGTAAGTGCGGATGGGTCGAAAAGTAAAACATAATCATGAAAAAGAGCTTTCAAAATTGAGCGTACAGTAGAATTCGCTGGGTCCAGATTTCTGTGATTTATTGTTTGTGATTTGCGTGTGGACCAGAGTGTATCCTCGGGAGGATGTTGGGGCAAACTAATCTGAATCCAAAAACTGGTTGGCCAAGAAAAAAGGCTGACAGGACAGTTTCTATACTGCATACTTGATGGTGCCCTTGGGAAGTGTCACTCTCGCTACCGCACTTTAGCCAACGATCCTCGTCTCACGAAAAAATACAGACGTCCTCTTTGCAGCAATGCTGACCTAACCCTATACAGTCGAGTGCGACTGGTTGTTGCCTGGGTTAGAGAGGGTATGTAGTGGAGAAACTTAACTAAAAGACTTGACTATACTAAAGAACTGTCAGCGTTTTTGAGAAGAATGTTAAACCTGAGCTACGATATAGCACGATCCTTGCTAAGCCATCAACTAACTGCACAATCTGGTTAGGAAAACGAAACCTTAATCAGTACGATAATTCGGCGCCGTAGGTCCGATGATCGATGAAAGTGGCAAGCAGACCCATGACAGACGGAACACACACGTAGCCAAAACCAGAATGCTAATTGAAATCCAAAGAAATCTTTATCGGCTTTTGCTCAGTTAAAACAAAACTGTACAATACATAATGGAAATGGGGAAAAAGGTGCGATTGGAAAGATAGAATTGTACAATCGCTATGGGTCTTTGAGGCAGATAGGTTGCAACCAGAGGGTTTCACTGGCCGTTTCGGTGGTTGTGTTACTTGAAGATAGAACTCCGAGGTGGTGGGCGAGGGTTGGGAAAAGTGACCTGACGGCGGAGAGGGGACATGGCAGGAATTATAAACTCAAACAGACATTTTGGTTTTTTCAAAATGTGTTGGTGCTTTTGTCGGTTGTGCAAAACTTTTGTGGATGAAACACAGGATTACCACTAACGAGGAAAAATAGCGTATCAGTGGAAATAATAGACCTAGCCAAAATCTAAAAAAGAACCGACACTTTGAGCTCTCTACCGCGTCGGTCGGTTGTCTGGGGTTGAGGCATGGTAGGCAGAGAGTCAAGGGGAACGGGAGGTTTCGAACTACCTAGTGTTCTGGAAGTCTCCGTAGGTGTGGGTACCGGTGTGAAAGCATCAGGATAAGTTGCAAGTGGTTCGTCAAAGAATGCTACTTTGTAGCGGCCGATGGACACCGTTGTCCGGCGGTCATTCTAACCTAAAGAGAAGTACTTGGGACTTCCTTAAAAAATGCTGTAATGGCCAGTGTAGGGAGGCATGGAGGGCGCCGCAGTGGGTCGGTGTGGAGGAAGATAGGAGTGCAGATCGAGAGTCCGTCGTGCATTTGAACATCGTTCGTCTTTTCACTGGGTGGAGTATGGCTGAGCGGGCGTAAACCTTGTGCTAGGGAGGAAGCAAAAATAGACGGGGGCATACACGACGACACGGGAATAAATTGCATTATCCTTGCAACTTTGGCGTCATGCCCTAAAGCAGCTCTGCTACTGTAAATTGCTAGTCAGCCTCTGTGCTGCCGTGAATGCATAATAAGGCAAGTGAAACGTCGTACCTCCAGCTAGGGTCTGAGGAGGCGCAGAGTGAGGCATTGACCTGTCTGTGAACACTAAACCGTTGGCTCCTGGGTGTCGCGTTGTAGTATGAATGCGGTGGCAGCCCAAAAGTGGTAGAAGGAATCGTACTATGAAGTTTAGAAAAGTGTTCCAAGGTCAGTTGTGATGGTAAATGGGCCTCCGTAGTGCGAGACTCACAGATCTAAGAAGGTCTGCATAACCGCCTCGGCTGTGCATGCGGTTAGGGAAATTGCTTCTGCCCATCTGATGAACCGGCCAACACATGTAGAAAGGTATAATAATCCGGGTAAAGGAACATACTAGGTCTAACTGTACATAAGATGAAGGAGCGTCTGGGGTTCGAAAGGAGCCCAGTAAACCATCTGTGGACCGATGTAATTTGCAGCGCTGGAGGTGAAGGCAGGAGCTAGTCCACGTACGAATATCTTTGTTTACGCGTAGTCAAAAGAAAGGTACGGTAACAAGTTTCAAAGATGCAAGGATACATGGATTTGTTAATGAGTGGGATGCATCGAAGCGAGTGCATTTAAAGGAGACGGTCACGAAGGGGTTAAGACAACCTGCGGATATGCGACAAGGTATAGTTTCGTCCGTTGTTTGGAGAGGAACGAGTTACATATGCAGTAAAGTGGACAGGAGGGTACGTTGGATATCCTCATCTTAAGACTGTATTGATGCTATGGCGGCAAAGTCAACATTAGGCAAAAACTGAAGGAAAGCGTCAGCAACGGGGTTGTCAACATCTGACACACCGTATGTCAGTAGTGGACTGCGTAAAAAACTCAGGCATTTAACTTTTCGTGGTGAGTATTTGTAAGCGGCTGAGTTTAAGGCAAAGATGAGTGACCTGTGGTCAGTGTAGAGCGTGAACGCGTGACATTCGAGTGTGCCGGAATTGGCGAATAGCCAAGTAGAAAACAAGCAGTTCCATGTCATTCTCGTTGTAGAAAGCTTCCGCTGTTTGCAGGCTTTTAGCGAAGAAAACGTGAGCTTACCTTTGCACACCAACGTGTTGGTAGCGATAGCTCTTACCGCGACGTCTGAGGCATCAGTCGTCATAGAAAGGAGTGCAGTCGCTCCGGTATATGAGAGGAGAGCTATGCTGGAGATATTATCCTTGAGCTTGGTAAAGGCTCTCATTGCTGTGTGGGGGAAAGCGAACTTACGTTCATTCCTTCTGAGTAGGTCAGGCAGGGGCTTCATGAGCTGAGCTCAGCGCGGAATGTAGCGTCGATAGTAGTTGGCCAATCCACAAAATCGACGAAGGTACTTTAATGAGGTCGGAGCTGGGGAGTTCTTGATTGCCTTAATCTTATCAGGAAGAATTTCGATACCCGACGGTAAAGCAAGGAAGTAGAAATTTTTATCTAGTGTACACTTAGTCCGGTTGACTATGACATCGTGCTGAGCCGAACACTGAAAGAGAGAACGGAGATGGTCTGATCCATTGTTTCCGATGCACTGGCTACTAAAATATCATCGCGGTATGAATAGCCGAAATCTAGAACACGAGTGACATCGTGGATGAAGCGTTGAAAGTTTTGTGCGGCGTTGCAAGTTCAAAAGCATGCATAAAAATTCGAACAAGCCGGAAAGAATGATTACGTCAGTTATAGGGGTGGCTTTTTACAGGTATCTAGTGAGAGGCGCGAACCGGATGGGTCACACTAAAGATCTTCTAATCTGTGAGGCATGCAGTGATGTCCTGCATGTCTGAGATGGGGCACCTATCTGCGGTGGTTGGCCTATGAGTGCGCGGTGGTTACCACAAGGGCACCGGTCACCAGATTTCTTAGGAACTATCTGCAGGGGAGGGGACCAAGTACCGTATATTACCACGTATAAGCCGAGGAATTTTGGACGATTTTCCACTCTGTATTGGGTTGTCGGCTTATACAAATGTTATGCCCAATTTGAAAAATCACATGCAAAGCCACCCAGACGTTCACTATACACCTATGCTCCTACGTTGCCTCAGCATCACTCGCTAATGACAGACGGTATCCCATGCGGGGCTTTGAAGTGCTTATAGGCAGACACAGTACGTTAGTGTCGAGAATTCATGGTATATTCACATTTGACTTTCGCGACGGATGGCAGTAACGGAAAATACTGATTATACAAAGTCTAATGCCATCACATACAATAACATTGGAAGAAGACATGACATAACAGCACGTACCGGTAAATTTTATACGCTCACATATCCAAAGGCTGCACAACAGTAATAATAAAAATTACTCGAATAATTCGGTATTATAATCTGAGTCAGTATCTCCAAACAGTATCTGTTACTGGTCATCTGTCATTGGGACGTCAAGATTAATAACGTCCTCTTCAACTTTAATGCTCTCATTGTTGTATTCCTGAAAAATGGCATGGTCCTCACTTCCATCCATATCATTACTGAGGCAGCACTTCTTGAACGATCGTACAAGAATTGCTGATAAAATTTCCAGCAACGTTTCTTTCAATACTCTGCAATTATAGCAATGTCAACCTTTTTCACTTTGCCGTCCTTCGTCAACGCTAACTCAGATGATGCCATCCATTCAATCCACATGTCCAGAAACCTATCTTTAAAGGGCTTGTTGACTCAGACATCCAGTGGCTGCAATATTGATGTAAATCCACCGGGAAGTAAAGCCAAGGACGACTTCAGTTCATGACATCGTTTCTCCAACTTCTCAGTCCGGTGTGCCCTAAAGGAATCCCAAACCAGTATAGATGGTTTCTTTAAAAGTTCACCGCTTCGTTTTCCCCAAACTGTATTCAGCTAGTCTATGGTGCAACTCTCGTCCATCCATCCTTTCTCGGGAGCCCGCACAAACACGCCGCTTGGGAACTTTGCTCATTTAGGCAGCCACTTACGTTTAAAAATAATGAAGATGATAGACGGGAACCATCCACCAGACACCCTAAACACAACTGTGAACCGTCTCTTCTTGTGTTTCGTCGTCTTTACAAAAGCTGTGTTAGCACCTTTCTGCTCTGCCGTGCGATTTGAAGGCATATCAAAGCGCACCGGCGTCACGTCCATATTTCCTATTTGCGACAGTTCAAAATCATATTGCTTTCTCAGTCTGAATCATGAACCTTCTGAAAATATTTCAACGTTAAAGGTCCAATATTCCTTGGGCAGTTTTCTGGGTTAGTTTGTGCGGGGTTTGTAGACACATATCAGATCGGTTTATAAAACGACTGGACCATCCGCAGGAAGCAACAACGTTCACCGGTTCTGATGGCTAGAATTCCGGACTTTTAAAAACTGTGAGCGCCGTGCTCCGAATATTTGTTCGGGTAACAATTAACCCGTAGTGCCCTGACTCCATAACCCAGTGCGCTAACTTTATCTCTAGTGCAGGAAACATGATTGTTCTATCACGTGTTGCTCTCTTGCCTACAGGCATAAGTGACAATTCTGCTTTCCTTTCGCCATTCTTTCACTTGCTTTTCATTCATCGTGAAATGGCGTGCAGCCATACAATTCGTAGATTGCTCGGCAAACGCGATAACTTTCATTTGAAAGCTAGCAGCATATGCACATTACTTCTGTCGAGGCCTTTGTACACTTTTCCACGGCTTTAGTAGATCGCACAAGTGTGGCCACATTCCCTCTCAGGTGGGTCGTGTCGTCGCGTTAGCGCAATTTTGGTTAGCGAATCACAGCGCTTATACATTATGCTATGCTAGTCAATCTGATGCAATAAACGTACAAGGTCTTCCCACACCACTGATCATGAACTATCCTCTCACTGCAGGATTCATTTGTTGAAGTCTGTTGGTTTGTTATAAAAGAGGGTGTACAATCCTAGTGCGCTCGTTTCGTACCCCACAAGTACCGAAAAGCCGGACCAGTGAAACCACATTGGTTCAACAAATAGTATAGTCAACTGGCATGACAGCAACGCGAGTAGTGAAATAAATGCCTCGTCGCTGGCTCTGCTAACGATTATGAGGCATCCAAAAGCAGCAGAATCTATGCAACACCGAGGAATGCCAGCTCATTACGGATTACGGCGCTCTAGCCAAACTGATAAATGCTACAAACTGGGTATTTCTAGCAGAACGTTCCCCCGATATCGCCTGGTCTGAATTTGCTCACCAGTTTAACACGTTAGTAACTAGTGCTTCTAGAAAAAGACCTTCGCGAGCGAAGACGGTAAAATCATTCATGCGCAGCAGGACACGCAAGTGTATCGTCACCAGGAATTTTACTCTGGCGAAGATACAAGGAGTCACCGAGTGCCGAAACATGGGAAGCCTACACTATCCAAAGGAATCACTGCGTAAACCTGGTAGGCGAAGATAAAATGCAGCACCAACAGAATCTAGCTGAGAAATTTCTTTCAAACCCCAAGCTCCTGTACAGACACGTTAACAAGCTCCGCAAAGTACAGCGAGGAATTCCTGCTTTACACACATTGTGTGGACTTGCACAAAACGCAACCGAGGCGGCCAACGCCCTATGTCAACAATTCGCCCCGAACTTCCAGAGTACGACATCGCCGCATACACTGTTCCCAATCGTTGTACCACCACCAGGACTCAGCCACATCACATTTACGACTGCGGATGTCATGAAAAGGCTAATTGCCCTGCGCGAGCATACCTCTCCCGGTGTTGATAATATTCGTCCAAAAACGTTGAAATTGGCTGCAGTAAACCTGGCAGACCCACTCTGCAAGTTCTTCCAACGATGCCTCGATGAGATGCACGTGCCAACAATGTGGTAGCAAGGCATCGTCACTCCCATCCATAAGGGGGGAAGTCGTACAGATCTGGCCAACTACCGCCTGATAACACTACTTCCGGTGCTCTCCAAAATCATGGAAGCGATTGTCGCCGAAACTCTGATGAACATTTTGGAAGAACGAAATATCATAGCACAAGAGCAACATGGGTTTTGCAAGAACCGAGCTTGCACTTCAAACTTGCTGCTTGCCAGATCTAGTTGGACTGAGACCGTTGACAGCGGCGTAGGTGTTGATGCAGTATATCTGGACTTCTCAAAGGACTTTGATGGTCTGAACCACCGTATCCTCCTCCACAAGCTGCAGTGTTGTGGAATTGGTGACCCAATCCTCGGTTGGATAGCTAACTTCTTGCTTCAACGACATCTGAATGTAAGAGTTCGCGGCGTCATCTCTGACCCAATCGACGTTAAGTGTGGAGTGCCCCAGAGCTCAGTACTTGGTCCACGACTATTCCTGATTTACATAAACGATCTTGCGACAGTAATCAACTCCAACTCCTTACTCTTCGCTGATGATCACAAGATATGGCGAGCCATTAGAACAACGAGCGCAAATGCAGCACTTCAAGATGATCTTGACTGGGTCCATGAATGGTCGACTCAGAACCTGCTTCAGTTCAACGCTACGATGTGCATGACGTTGAGTATACATCATGACGAGACTTGCGAATACAGACTGGGGGATCAAATATTGTAGCGCAATGTAACGGAATGCGATCTAGGCGTGATAGTGCAGGAAGATCTGGGCTGTTCCCGTCAGGCCGAGAAAGCCTCCAAAAAAGCTAACCAAAACCTTGGCCTTTTGCGGAGGGCATTCGGGCGCTTCGATCCTTCCATCTTTTCGCAGATGCTCAACGCCTACATTCGGCCTTATTCTGAGTACGCCATCCACGCTTGGCAGCCATGGCAGAAGCAAGACCTTACCGCTCTTGAACTGCTACAACGAAGGGCGACCAAGAACGTCAAGGGCCTGTTTCATCTCCCTTACCGATTGAGGCTGAAAACCCTTCGGGTCTACAGTGGACAATATCGACGCCTGCGTGGCGACTTGATAATGACTTATATGATCCTGCGGAATCCAAACCATTGTTGTCGTCACCTACTTAAGCTGAATAGCAATACAACACTCAGAGGACAACATCTAAAGCTGGCCACACAATACAGCCGGTTGGAATGCCGCCGGAATTTCTTTTCGCTTCGTGTGTGCCAACACTGGAACGCTCTTCCCACATACGTTGTTTCTTCCCCCACGCTACCGCTATTTAAAAGACGTCTGGATGATTCGCTTATCCACCTACATTACGCTATTTAATCAGAGATGTCCATGTTGAACAAACACGACAAAATACGGTGCTCATTCTCAGCTTTTGTGCTTCACTATTTACACACTGCTGTTGTGGAATATAGTATCGGATATATTACAACTGCATGCATCAATTTACCCCAGTCCAAGAAAGCGGCGCACGAGTAAGCGTTGGTCGTTTCTATTGTTCTTAAGACCTGCCTTACCCATATTACTTCCTATAATACTCTACAGTAACAATTCAGTACATGTTCTACAGCGTTTCTATGAATAAGAGGCACTTGAATTCACTAGAAGCTTAAACTGACGATTTACACTGATGTTTATTTTCACTTCAACCATTCTACGGGACTTGTAAAGCAATCGCTTTTTTACCTGTAATATGTCATTGTTCATTGTTGTTCATTGTAAAAGCGCGAAAGCATCAGCAGTCCGAAGAGGACCTTGCTACCTCAGCGGAGACGACCCCCAAGAAGATGTTCACTTACGTGTAGCGGCGCCTGTGGACCGCAAGTGACGTAGCTGTGTTAGAGGGCACTGACGGACAGCCTCTGACCTCCAGCACTGAACGTGCGTCCGCAATGGCGGAGCTCTTTGCTTCCGTATATACAAGTGGGCATGCACCTATGCCGAGCTCGACGTTTGCAGCCCCTGCTGAACTCGAGGTCCTTGACTACGGTGCAGAAGATGTCCGCAGTTTGCTCGCCAGTCTTGATGTTACAAAACCTGTCGGGTCCGATGGATTTCACCAGCTAATTTTGAAGTCCTTAGCGGCCATAACCTCGCCCGCCGTGACGGGTCTGTTCAAAAGATCGATGTCCGAGGGGAATTGCCGAATGAGTGGAAATACTCGGTAGTGAAGCCGATTTCAAAAGGTAACCCACACAATATGGACAATTACAGGCCGATTAGTCTCACCTCTGTTTTGGCGAAGGTGCTCGAGAAGATTGTGTAAAAGGGTCTTCTGCAGCTGCTGGAGTCGAAAGCTCTTAGCGCCGGCACAGTATGTCTACATAAAGGGCCGCTCGTGCATCACCATATTGCCGTTGACGCGGCGCGAATGGTTGCGAGCGTTGAATCCGGGGAAGTAGGTGGATGTTATCTATATTGACTTCAGTAAAGCTTTCGATAAAGTAAACCATCAGGTCCTTTTCCACAAGCTGAGGATGTGTGGTGTTGGTGACGCACAACAGCAGTGGATCAGTGACTTCCTTATTGGGAGAAGATGGCGGGTTTAGGCGGATGATCACCTAACGGAATGGTATCCGTCCAATAGCGGCGTACCCCAAGACACAATACTGGGGCCCAAATTATTCCTGTTCCACGTCAACGAAGTACCTCAGCTTCTTCGGTCACCCTGCGCGTTTTTTGCGGATGACCTGAAGATTTGCAGGATTATTAATTCTCCCGGCGACTATGACGTCCTACAGCAGGACCAAGACCGCCTATCCCGGTGGTCTGCAGAATTTGACCTACCGGTCAGCATGGCCAAGTCCTCGTTTATGAGCCTGACCAGCGGTAGTAATCGGCATGCTTATCCGCTGATCGGCCACCCGCTGCATCCCACCAGTTCCGTAACGGATCTAAGCGTACTCTCCCGCAGTAACCTGAAGTCTGTCGACAACACAAACATAATGTACGAAAACTGACTACACCTACTTTGGGCACAGACGCAGCTTCTGCCCTTGGTCTGAAAAGATTGCCACCCTTTTTTCTCTTCCATTATAAGACCGGTGCTTGAGTACGGCTCACCCGCTTATTGCCCAATCACAATAGGTAAGGAGCAGAGACTGGAACCGGTCCAGCATGTAGCTACCCAGATCATCCTTAGTTTACGGGGTATGTCGTACGAGGACCGATGTAGGAGACTAGAGCATTATACCCTGTCATATCGTCGGCTTCGAGTTGACCTCATTATGACGCATCAGATACTGCATTTGGGCCAATTCGCTATATTGAAGCCGCTTCTGAACTTTTGCGTACCAAGCAGCACACGCGGACACCGGTACAAACTAGTGGTACCGGATTTAAAGCCCATCGCTCATCCTCTATGCTTCGTGCGTCGAGTGGGGAAATATTGGAACAGATTGCAGGAGACGCTAATCGGGGTGAAATCGGTGTCGGAAGTTAAGTGATTCCTTGACGCTCACTTAGCGGACTAAAGGTATAAACAGCGTATCGCACCCGTATAAGGTGTAGTGCAGCTGCAATATGCTGACACTGCGCAAGAACAAGCGTAGTGAATCCGCGCATGAGCCCGATCCACCTACAATGGAGCAACACAGCTTTTTATCTTCTTGCTCTCTATTCTCAGTATTCAGTATTCAATACGCACCAGCTGTTCCACTGCGATTCAGATGCATGTGGCCCCTGACTATGCCAAGAGACGTCTGAGATACTCTTGCAATTTGTCCCATACTGTCGGCTGTCTTACCTGTTTCATGTGATGACATCTATTCAATACACAGTTCGTTGCGGTTAAAAGCCTTGTTCTGGCGCTTCTAAGTCCCATTAACTGCGATCATAACACATTAAGACATCATAACTGAACAGAAGTAGAATAGATTTCGCTTGAGCGCATTCAAGTGAGAGCAAGTAGTGATGAAGTCAAAATCGCGCGAAACTTTCGCTTCACGTTTTGCTGATTATTTTTTGAGGTCGGGGAATATACAGACGTTTGATTTTTTGACAAATATGACGTCGCAAAGTCATACCGTAGGCTTATATACGCATCGGCTTACACAGGGTAATATAGAGAACTGTCGAAAAGGCGGATTATTCTGGGTTCGAGCATGTTTTCAAACGCCGGGTACAAGTCAGCGTGGACGGCATGCAATGGGTGAGCCATTTGTCCGGATGTGATGCCCTACTTTGGAGGCCACGAGACGAACTCTGTTCAATGGATAAACGAGCTGGAAGTACTGGAGGAAGAGGTTGGCGTAGTCTGGCGAGGTCTGGGGGAAGGTGTATACCGGTGTTATAGATGCGATATCGGCAGTGATGCCACGTACACTGTGTCTTGTTGAACTGTCGACTGTCACTTGGCGTTTTGTACCAACCAAGAGGTCGAAATGCCTGATAAACTCAATACTGATGGGAGCAAAGAGGACTGCAGCAACGATGAATACCTAGCGGAAGATGCGCGAAGACCTAGGTCCAGGATAAGCGACCGATAATCGCAGGTGGCTATTGGTGTGCCATTTGCGGCACTTGGACTTTCCGTCAAAGAAATCGTTGGATCACCTAGAGTAGGGGGTTGACGCTGACTTCCGCCCCTGCATCAACTAGGAACTGGGTTTCGGAATCGTAATCCATAATGTAGATGAGACGACGTTTGACATTAATGACACTATTGGTCGCCACTACGGGCCGGAGCGGTGGATCACCTGTAGCGGAAAAGCTACATGGTTGTACAAACTCACCGAATTTAATACCGGAACGCAGGTGGTAAAATCGATAATCTGGAGTTTTAGGTTATGTGCAACGAGGCGATGATCTAAAACGGCTGTGGTGCTTACAGTCTAGGGTAAGGTTCTGAATTTGGTGCTGAAAAGACGCTAACTGCCGTAACAAGGCGTCTATTGCTTGTCATGGGTGTCGCTGAAGTTGTCCTGGGGCCAAGATGCCTAAGTGCTCTGGGTTCAACCAATTGCTGGCGTGGCTCGATAACACGGTCTGCTGACCTGCCATTGTTACTAGTGACAGACCATTTGCTACCGCCTGGACGGTCTTAATGCTTTCAGGGAGGTGTTGCATCCACCGTTCGCGGAGAATCCTGACGTCCACTTTGGGCTTGCCAAGGAGCTGTTGCACTTTTTGCAACAAGGCTGTGGACATCTGTTACGTGTTCAACCAATGATCGCTCACTATGACCGTGAACCTGATTGGCCCTACACACACACGTAGATAGGCACGCACACACGCACTCAAGGACACACACGAACGTTCCGTGCTCACATGTAAACCGTTAAGTGTTCAGTACACTGTGCGCCAGACTGACGCGTCTTCTTGCTTATTCGCTACGAGTTGAAATACGTACTTGCGGTTAGAGTCCAGTTGTGATATCTGGCGACGGAGGTCAACATGTCCATGACAAATACTCCACCGCTCTTCTGGTCGTGCTCTACCGACGAACCTTCCCTGGACTCGTGGCATAGATGGCGGAAAACCTTTACGGAGTACTTGGAATTGCTTCCAATCTTGAATCCAGCAGTATCTCTTACTGAGAAAAACAAAGTGAAGCTCTTGAGACAGTTTCTGGGAGATGAGGGTCAAAGGTATTTCGATGCACTTAGTATTGATCAAATCTCTTCTACGATAACCGGCGCTTTGGAAACATTCAGTGCTCTTTGGGGTGCTCGTCAGAATGTTTTTACGGCTAGATACTACTTCTCGAAACTCTGCCAGAAACCAGATGAAAGTGTGAACGAGTTCATCGCTCGTGTACTACAAGCAGCACCTGATTGTAAATACAATGAAGTCGATCCAACGAGATTTGAAGAGACCATGTTACTCCAATGTTTGATAGCCGGAATCTCAAACCAGAGCACGCGGGAGAAGCTCCTTTCACAAGATGATTGTTCACTGACCTGGGAGACGGCCTGCTCGATTGCCCGGCAGAGGGAACACCTTACACAACAACTCGCAACATTTACGCTGAAGGACTCGTCAGATGAGCTGCGATTGATTAACACTACACCAAAACCAAAGCCACCCACTGGCGTCAATTTGTTTGTGTGCTATCGTTGTGGTGAGCAGCACAGTTGTCCATCCGACTGCCGGCATCAGAAGAGAGTATGTCGAAGCTGCGGGAAGGTGGGCCACTTGGCGCGAGTGTGTAGATCGGGCAAGCGACGTTCAGGTGGGGCTTATCGAGGAGCAAACCCCATCAAAACTGTGGACGAGTCTGATGGTAGTGACCCTGAACTACATTCCATTTGGCTTAATTCCGTTTCTAGCATGCAGCCGGCGCCATACGCTCTAGAGCTTTACATTGAAGGACAAAAGGTACAGATGGAAATCGATACAGGAGCATCCGTGACGATAATCCGGGAAAACGCTGTAAAAACGCTCCCGAACTTATCCGCTTGCAATTCTGTTCTTCGCACATACACCGGTGAACCTATACGTGTCCTTGGTAAATGCTTCGTGAAGGCACAGTATGGCGACAAAATACGCACACTTCCTGTATATGTGATCCCCGGGGATCGTCTAACTCTGCTTGGAAGAGACTGGATATGTGCTTTCCCGGATACAATGAATGTGGTAAAATTAGTCACCGAGATCTCCGGACTTGAAACATTACTTAAACAACATTCAGCTGTTTTTTCCGAGGAGCTGGGGAAGTTGAAAGAATTTCAGGCTGCGATAAAACTAAAGGAAGGCGCTCGACCAAAATTCATTAAGGCGCGCACACTACCATACGCTATGAGGCCTAAAGTTGAAGAGGAACTAAACCGCCTACAGACTCAAGGTATAATTACTCCTGTACACTTTTCTGACTGGGGAACTCCAATTGTGCCAGTAACCAAACCGGACGGCTCCGTACGGATTTGTGTTGACCACAAGATAATCATAAATCAAGCATCCATGCTGGTCAGGTACCCCTTGACACGTATTGATGACTTGTATGCAAAACTAGCTGGTGGTGAAAAGTTTACCAAACTCGATCTGAGTCATGCATACTCGCAGATAGAGCTCGATGAACCTTCGAGGAAACTTACTACCATCACCACGCACATGGGACTATTTCAATATACTCGTTTACCTTTTGGCATTAATTCCGCCCCTGGAATATTTCAGAGAATTATTGACGACCTAGTGAAGGACATTCCTTTTGCGTGTGCTTATCTGGATGATATTCTTATCTCTGGACGCTCGGATACAGAGCATCTTCGAACACTCGCGGTCGTGCTCGAGCGTTTGGAGCGAAGTGGATTCAGATTGAAAAGGTCTAAATGTGAGTTCCTTTCACCTTCCGTTTGTTACCTTGGATACCGGCTTGATAAACACGGTTTACATGTTTTAAATGACAAGGTTAAACCTATTTTAGAAAGCCCAGAGCCAAAGAGTTGTGATGAACTCCGTTCGTTCTTAGGAATGCTATCTCACTATCGCCGTTTCCTGCCTAATGCATCGACGGTTCTATCGCCATTAAATGAGCTGTTACACAAAAATGCATCGTGGTGTTGGGGTTCCCGTCAAAAAATGCCTTCAATAAAGCAAAACAAACACTTGCTTCGCCACCAACGTTAGTCCATTATGACTCTAACAAGCCACTCATACTTCAGTGCGACGCGTCCCCTTGGGGGGTCGGGGCTGTCCTGTGCCACCGCATGGACGATGGTTCTTTACGTCCCATAGCATATGCATCGCGCACCTTACCGACGGCGGAGAAGAACTACTCACAACTGGACAGGGAAGCGCTAGCCGTTATCTTCGGAGTTAAGAGGTTTCACCAGTATTTATGGGGAAACGTTTTCGAGCTTCATACAGACCACAAACCATTGATATCCTTGTTTGGGGAAACCAAAGGTATACAACAAATGGCATCACCGAGGATGCAAAGATGGGCTATAACCTTGAGTGCTTACAGTTACAAGATTGTTTATATTACCGGCGTCAGCAACTGCACAGCTGATGCACTCAGCCGTCTGCCGATCACGGAAACTGCACATGAATAGGACCCTCCGTTTGAACTGGTTAATCTAATGCAACATCTAGACACAACACCGATACGGAGTTCAACAATCCGTCAATGGACGGATCGAGACCCCGTGCTATCAATGGCGAAACGCTTTTTGAACATGGGTTGGCCTCCTGAAGGGACAGTTGAATTACAACCGTTTATGATTCGGAAGAACGAACTGAGTCTATTCGACGGCTGTGTTTTTTGGGGCTCTCGTCTAGTCCCTCCCACCAAGGCGCGTTCACAGATACTTAAAGAGCTCCATGATGCTCATCCAGGTGTGGCGAGAATGAAGGCACTAGCGAGAGGGTACTGCTGGTGGCCCAACATCGACTCAGACATAGAGAACTTACTGAAGAATTGCGATATTTGTCAGGCGTATCAGCGGAGCAAGGCGCCAGGTCCAATCCACCCTTGGCGTTGGCCCGACAAGCCCTGGCAGCGTATCCACGCCGACTACTTCGGACCGATCGACGGGACAATGTTTCTTCTACTTATTGATGCACATTCTAAGTGGATTGACGTACATCCAGTTACTCAGGCGACAGCCGAATCCACCATCACTAAAATGCGCTCGTCCTTCGCTACGTTTGGCATTCCGGAAACCATTCGTACAGACAATGGTTCGCCTTTTACCAGTGCCGAATTTGGTAAATTTGTCGCCAACAACGGAATTCAACACGTTAAATCAGCCCCGTATCACCCAGCATCAAACGGCTTAGCGGAGCGTGCAGTACAAACTGTGAAACAAGGCTTACTAAAGCAGCGCACGGGAACATTGCGAACAAAACTAGATCGGTTCCCATGCTCCTACCGTTCTACACCCACTGACGCTACCGGGAAATCCCCCGCGGAATTGATGTTCGGCAGAAACCTGAGAACGAGGCTTCATTTGTTGTTCCCGAACCCGCGTGTTGAAGTACAGGAGCGTCAGAAAATGTTTGTGTCTTCAGAGGAATCAAAGCCGGAAGTTACATTTCAGGACCATCAACCTGTTTACACCAGGTTACCGCATGAACAATGTTGGCAGCCGACGACTGTGCCCGATTCTTCTGGAAGTCAAAACGATTTGCAGCTTCCGGACGGCCGGGTTGTTCGCCGGCACTCAGATCATGTACGCCCCAGGAGCACGGACACACCTGCCGTGAGTCAGTCACACTCGGAGATCGCAGAGCAAGCTGCAGAGCACGACGAACACAGAACAACAGGGGAAACTCAATTACGCCGATCGACCCGGATTCGCAAACCGATCGAACGTTTTCAGCCATGACTGCAACGTCAGCCAAAACAGGGAGGACTGTTACGTGTTCAACCAATGATCGCTCACTATGACCGTGAACCTGATTGGCCCTACACACACACGTAGATAGGCACGCACACACGCACTCAAGGACACACCCGAACGTTCCGTGCTCACATGTAAACCGTTAAGTGTTCAGTACACTGTGCGCCAGACTGACGCGTCTTCTTGCTTATTCGCTACGAGTTGAAATACGTACTTGCGGTTAGAGTCCAGTTGTGATAACATCCCATCTCTTATTCGCAGATCCCTGAATAGTTGTTGCACACGAAACTTGTCCGAAGAAGTAGTTCGTTGATTAATAACCTTTTTGAGCGTCCCGTATTTCGTTACAAGAGGAGAAACATATCGTGCTTCTCACGATGGCGGTCAGAAAATCTCCTACGAATATGAAAGACATATTCTAGGTGCAAGAACCATAAGAAAGGATCACTCTTCCGAAATGGTGGAGTGACTAACGCTACGGCATTTACCATATCATGCTCTGCAGTGCTAATCACGCATGGGGATGACTTATTCTCTAGCTCGAGCATTGCAGAAGAGTATTAAAATATGCGGTTGGTGAAAAAGCGGAATGTTCGCAAGTAAAGAATCACGGAGTCATTGGGCGGGTGTCACCGATTGCTGAGTGACGCATGGGATACTAGTTGGTGGCCGCGACAATTAAGAGACTTGTCAAATACAGAACAATAGAGAAGATCGAGGCAGCAACGAATATGGTGCACGGTACACGGAATTCGCTGCGAATCAGCAAGGACAAGGCGTCGTATAGCACGGGATTCACGAGAGCAGTTTGTAAAACGGAAGTACCGTCAGTAACACAAATGGAATTATAAAAGATGCAAAGAACAGCAAGTCCAATGTTGTAAAATACCGAAGTGGCGTGTTTTCAGGTGCCACACAGTACACAAGAATGTGGTAGTTTGCCGGAAACCACTTTCTTTCCGTATTCTGCAACAATGGATTTTATCTTTGTTTTAACCTTCAAAACGTCCACTTGTTTTACTGAAGGCACTTCCGTTGATGCAAATTGTTTTGGTGAGTATCTTGCTGCACCGTTTTTCGCTCTGGTTAATTCGCTTCCTATATTTGTAGCCTGCATAATACACGTTGAGTTCAGTCACCACCAACTTCTATACTATACCGTATTTAACACGGCTGTTAAGTGTCATTGATTACCAACTAGAATCCAAGGCACTACCCAATAATTGGCGACCCCTGTCCAGAACACGCTGTCCGCCATTATGCATTTTATTTCTGGTGAGCTCGTTCCATTGACTTTTTGATGCATTACTTGCTATCCTTTTTTCTCAGCTGCCGCATATACTTATTCATTTTTCACGATGAAGAGTTCAGATGATAAACCATATACGTACTTGCATAGTGCCGTAGAGCTAGCGTTGGGAGCGTAATCCTTTGTTATGGTTTGCGCAGTTAAAATCCACTTTTTACAATGGTAGAATTTCTTCTGATAATGCTAAATATCATCAACTTATGTCTCGGCTTCCGTGAAGTGTATACCCCCTGGTGAGAGACACTATGGCTTACTCCCCTCCTGATGCGAAATATGAAACTTTAAACCAAGCGGTCATCTAGCGAATCTCGCCCTCTGACAAGGTCCGACTGCAGCAACTGTTTAGGGATCTGCAGCTAGGGGACAGGATGCCTTCAGCCTTGTTGCGACAAATGCAACAGCTCCTAGACACATCTAGCATGGACGCTGGGATTCTCCGCGAAATGTGGATGCAACGTCTCCCGGAAAGCACACCAACCATCCTCGCCGTGGCAAGCACTCTGCCTTTCACAGCTGTTGTAGAACTAGCAGACCGTGTAATCGAACGACATCAGCCAAAGAATAAATCTAGAACATTCACTCGACTTAGCCCCGTTGCAGTCCCAGTGATATCCGCGACTAGTGAGCAGTCAGCAATCGACGCTTATCATCGCAAATAGTGTCACTACAACGCCAAGTTGAGAAACTCTCCATAGACCGTAAGCAGCTCAGCTGCTCTAGCTCATCACCCCGTTGCACGAAGCGTAACAATTCAGGCTGTTGCTATTACCACTTACATTTTGGTAACAAAACCCGAGAGTGTGAGCAACCACACAGTTTCTCCGCTGCGAAGCAGGGCAGCTTTCAGGCTGGCCCGTAATGTTGAATAACGGTGTCGGCAAGCCCAAAGTCGTCTCATCTACATTAGGGATTATGATTCCAAGACCCAGTTCTAAGTTGATACCGGGGCGGGTGCAGCGTCAGCCCCCCCCCCCCTATGCCAGGTAAGCTTGTAGGACTAGTGAATACTAGTCCGAGACGGTACGCGAAGTTAAGCGCGGATATCAGAAGGCAGTTGGTGTCGGACACAGCGGACTGTATTCGATGGGCTACAAAAGGCGCGGAAGGATGAAGTGAGACAAGAGCAAACATGCGAGTGCGGGGACTTACAAGACTGTCAAGTGTCGAGCCTGATGCAGGTTAACATGGCCGTAATGCAAGGGAGATTAAAACAAGAAAGAATAGTGTACAATTGGTCACCAGTGAAATTGTACACGAAAGATAGCAGTTATCTTTTGGGGCGCTACAAGCCTATCACTTCGTTGTCGACTAGCCTAAGTGCCGCCAGTGGCACGCCAATAGCCACCTACGGTCATCGGTCGCTTACCTTGGTCATTGGCGTACCTTCCGCTGCCTATTCACCGTCGCTGTAGTCCACTTTTGAATCCTCGCCAATGACTTTCTCTGGCGTTTTTACCTCGGTCGATGCGAAACGCCAGATGATAGGCGACACTGCAACGAAATTCCGTGTGCGTGGCATCACAGTCGATATCGCTTCTATAACACCGGTCTGCGCCTTTCCCCAGACCTCGCCAGACTACGCCGACCTCTTGGCCCGGTAGTTCCAGCTCGTTCAGCCAATGAACGCAGCTTTGCTTGTTGCATTCCAAGTCACGCACAACATAATGATGAATGGCTCACTCGTCTCATGCCGCCCACGCCGACTATCGCCCCAGAAATTAAAGGTAGCTAGGGTGGAGTTTGAGCACATGCTCGAGCTTGGAATAATCCGCCCTTCCGACAGCCCTTGGTCCTCTCTGCTGCAGCTGGTGATCAAGAAATCTGGTTACTGGCGCTGACTACCGCGCACTCAATCGGCTAACCGTCCCAGATAAATATCCCAGCCCACGCTTGCAGTACCTTACTGCTTGTCTCACAGGTAAGACGATCTTCAGCAAGGTCAATCTGGTTCATGCCTCTCACCAGGTACCTGTAGAAGAAATTGACATTCATACAACAGCCGGTATCACTCTTATCGGCTTATATGCCTTTTTAAGAATGCCATTTGGACTGTGCAATGCTGCACAAACCTTGCAACGCTTCATCCACGATGTCAATCGTGGAGTAGACTTCGCTTATTCCTACCTCAAGGATATTTTAGTAGCCAGTTCAGCGGAACAAGAGAACTTCAACCACTTTCGAACTCACTTTCAGCGCTTAACCCAATACGGTGTCACAGTCAATGCGACTAAGTGCGAACTCGGCAAATCAACGATAAAATTCCTAGGCTACCTCGTTTCCTCGTTTGGTATCGAAGTCCTTCCTGATAAGATCCAGACAATCAGGGACTTCTCAGCTCCTACTTCGTTCAAGCACCTCCATCGAATTTGTGGTTTGGTCCACTACTATTGATGCTTCATTCCGCGCTGCACTCAACTCATGCAGCCTTTAAATGACCTACTCAGAGGGAATGAACGGAACTTCGCTTTCCTGGACACAGCACTGTGAGCCTTCGTCGAGCTCAAGGATGCTATCTCCAACATAGCCCAACTCGCTCATTGTGGATCGACTGCAGCCCTTTCTATTACGACTGATGGCTCAGACGTCGCAGTAGGAGCCGTCCTTTAACAACACGGTGGTGGACAATGGCAACCCATTGGATTCTTCTCCAAGTGCCTGCAGCCAACGGAATCCCGCTACAGCACGTTTGGCAGAGAACTGCTCGCCATTTACCTAGCCATTCGTCACTTCCTGCACACACTTGAAGGCCGCGCTTTCACGGTCCATATTGACCACAGATCCCTCATTTTCGCCTTCAACTCGCTTGCGATAGATATTCACCACGGGAAACAAGACACCTAGACTTTGTCACGCAGTTCCCTGCTGACATACGCCATGTCTTAGGTGTCAACAATCCCGTCGCTGACGCTCTCTCACGTGCCAACCTCACTCTCCAGTTCTTGCCTACCATCGATCTTGCCGCCATGGCATCGGCTCAGGATCGAGATGAAGACATAAAACGCACTCTGCAGTCCACTTCGCTGCATGTGTAACCTGTTCCTCTACACATCACGGGAGAAGCAATTCTCTGTGGCACTTCCACAGGTTGTCCTAGACCCCTCATGCCCGTCTCTTTCAGACGCACATTTTTTGACCCCCTTCACTCACTATCACATCCAGGTATCCGTGTATCTTTGAAACTGGCCACCGAACGTTTCGTTTGGCCAGGTGTAAACAAAGATATTTGTATTTTGGTTCGTCGCAATCAGCCGACAATTCAGATATGTCGACCAGCTATCCGGAAAAGCACCAGACGGCCGTTTCGCCCTATTGGGGCTCATCAGTGGTGCGCATCCTTCGGTCCTCTGCGGAGGATCGAACCCATGACTGCTAGTGGCTCTTGCCAACTAGCCCGCAGCTTATGCAACTGCGCCATGGAGGACGGTATCTGACCATCACGAATTGTTAGCTAAATGCTACATAGCCCGACGCTGATGGCCCCAATAGGGCGAAACGGCCGTCTGGTGCTTTCCGGATAGCTGGTCGACATATCTGAATTGTCGGCTGATTGCGACGAACCAAAATACTCACCAAAATCCTTCCATTCATAAGTAAAGATATTTGTACCTGGGCGCGCGCCTACCTTCAATGCCAGCACTCCGAAATACATCGTCACTCTCGCAGTCTTTCTGGTTCATTTCCCTTCCGAACTCTCGATTCTTGCACGTACACTTATGCCTGGTAGATTTCTTGACTCCTTCACGCGGATTGATATACATTATTACATTCGTCGACGGGTTCAATAGATGACCAGAAGCCATTTTTTTTAATAGACTGCACAGCTGAAACTGCTATCCATGCCTTCTTAGATCGGTGCGTCTTGCACTAATGATGCCCATCCACCATTACAACTGACTGAGGAACACCTACCAAATCTTCACAATTTGATACGTTCTGCAACTTTTTAAACTGCCGCCGCCATCACACCACAGCGTATCATGCAGCACCCAACGGTTTTGATGAACGCTTCCATACACAGATAAAATGCCTCACTCTGCGCCTCCTCCGACCCTAGCTGGAGCGAAAACGTTTCGCTCGTGCTCTTAGGCATTTGCAGCGGCATCAAAGCTGAGTTGCAATGTGTATCAGCAGAGCTAGTTTACGGCAAAACGCTATAGTTGCCTGGAGAACTCGTTTCACCTCTCGAATCGTCGGGCATGCCCCCGCCTAACTTGGCGTCCTCCTTAGCTCAACGCATGCGTTCACTACGCCCGACTCCGCCCCGTGAGCAGACTAGAGATGTGCAAATCTACAGCGGACTCTCTACCTGCACTCACGCCTTTCTGCACACCGACGCAGTGCGGCGCCCTCTCCAGCCTCCCCACACTGGCCCTCTCAGAGTCCTGCAAGGGACTCCGAAACATTACACTTTAGACCAGAACGGTGACCGAACAACGGTGTCCATCGACCGCCTCAAAGTGGCTTACTTTGACGAAGCACTTGCAACCCATCCTGATGCTATCACACAAGCACCTGGACTTGCGGTGACTTCCCAAGCACTGGATATCCCGAAACGCTCCGTTCTCCTTTACTTTCAACTTACCCTGCTTCAATCTCAAGTAACTGACTGAGGCGGTAGACAGGTCAAACTTCCGGTACCTTTTACAGATTTTGTAAACGTTTGCTATTTCAACTAACACGCATTTTTCGTCTTTAGTGGTAATCGTGCGTCTCATCCACAAACGTTTTGCAAAATCAACAAAAAACCAAAAACACTATGAAAACTAGAAAGCTTGCGACAGTGTACGAAACAAAGCGAATTCACTTATAACCAATTTCTTCCATATGCTTATTTAGCGAGTATTTATGTAGTTATATGCCTTTACCTTATTCGATATCGGCATTTCGAATAATGGACTGTTTTTTGCCATCCCAGGTGTGGCTGCGTTTGATATGCATATTGACAAGTTACCTACCTATTTATTACCCACTACCTATTCCATACTGGCTCCAGCAGACAGTTGGTCGTTGCTGGAGGGAACGGGGTACACGGTCTTTGAGGCCGTGTTAAGATCAAAGAGTGGTTCCATGCAATCAGTGTGGAGCGGACTGCGGTCCAGCCACCGCCTTGTGTGCGATTGATTCCCAAAGAGAGAGTGCTTGTGCTTGCCTGTGAAGGAGTGTGGACCGACTCCGTTGATGCAACGTGGCTCCCATCCACATGCCTCCCGACCTTAGTCCTTCGGGTTTACACTGGATTTGGGGTGGGTGGATGGAGCTGTGGGTGATGCAGCCCAAGCCACCCATGGTCCCTCTGTAGGCGCAGGCGTCCTGTGGCTGACCAGATTGACAGGCAAATCCGAAACCGGATGCCGCCCACCAAACCAGCTGCACCCAAAATGTCTTGACAAAAACGGCAAAGAATGGAGGGTTGTTACGCAAGAGCAAACAGCAGTGTAACAGCGCGACTCACGAAGAGAGAGCAAGTTATCGGGATGTACTATCAGTAAAACAAATGGATCATAGGAAGATATAAACAAGAATACAAGTTGATGTCACAAAATACTAACAGCGTGAATGTTTCAGGTTCACTACAATACTATCAGGTCTTCCGTCTGATGACAGAAAAATCCGAAGGAAAATTTTGACCACTCTTGACTCACACATAATAGTGATGCAAAAAGCCGATTAATGCAAGCTGTATGCTGCTGAGGTAGGATAAATAGTGAGCATGGCAATATTACTTTTGTATGCTTAACGAGCTTCAGTTGTGACGATGACCTTCTTAATACAGGACGAACTGATCATTCGAAAATGATAGCAGTTACAACTAGGAGTAGCGTGCTTTGACAAAATTTTAGGGTTTGCTTAAATCCGTTACCCAGCTTCCTGTGCTTTTACATTGAATGACCTTGCACAACGCAAGTCCTTTTCTGAATAGTTTAACCGGGGAATGTATGGCACGATACTTTAATCAGGTCGCTGTAAAAAATAGAGTTTACGAAGGATCTATAGAAATAAAAGTCCCTGATGCTAGAAAGTACCCCAACTGATTGGTTCTTTCGAAGGTGGTTTCGGGACCATTGGAAGATTAATTCAGGTGGACTAACGCACATACTCGACCTTTAAAACCAACCTACTGAAAGATCGTTTCAATGTTGAGGTCGACTTATTGAACAAGCTAACAGTACTGACTTTAGGCTGTGCATCTGGTGCTGGACGATAAATGTGTATTACATACTATCAGTAAAGTGTTGCGCCTTGTTGATTGAATATATGTTTAGTACTTATGGTTGGATATAGACTCAAAAATTTTCGATCAGTAAAGGCTAATTTCACTCTATATGAATAATCACCGCATGGAAAAATTAGGTGCCAAATGTAATGCCTCTACTCTCGGTTGCTAAGATCCCCAACTGACTTGTCACAGGGTAGCTCTAGTTACTTTATCTGAGAGTAAAATGACAGAAAAAAGATCAGAAAGCAATGTCACATCAGTAGTACTTCATCTATAACTGCGCATCAGCAGGTTACGGATTCTGAACGATCAGCTTCCAAGGAAAAAATTACCTTAACTAAAAGTGACTGGTTGCTTTAGGCTTGGGCCTTAATAATTCGACTAGGGAATGAACATTCGTGCTAGTTAATCGTTCCAAAGCTACCTATGAATTATTTAAGTAATGAACGTCCGATAAAATCCTGGACTACTCTCGCTTTGTGTGTGTAGCTGCGACATTTGTTACTATAATCCAGTGATCCAGCAAATCGTCAGGCTCCTATCACCAGTTGTACGCAGTGGTAAGCATCAGTTTAGCGGTCGATAAATTGTTGAAAGTGAGTGAGCAATACTTCCGAATATTCTAAATTCGATGCGTTTCCTTCCGCACTTAAACAAGTTGCTGGAAAGCTTGAGTACCATTTTTCAAAGTAAACTTATTTGGATCGACTCCAATAGGAGAATGAGTGATACCGCATTCTCATGAATAATGCACTACTGTTTAAAAATCTTCAGCCAGCTTTTGATTAAGTTCGGCTTGCCTAGTACTTGCCTTCCATCTAAACGGATTGCTCGGACGTATGTGTTCAAGACAAGATACTCGTGGGATCAATTGCACGTAGTTAGTGATTAATACTCCTTTTAGCCTAGCCATTCTCAAGTTTTATTTGGTACCATTCAAAGTCGAAAAAACCGACCTAACCTTCTCGCCCGAAGGTGGTGCTATTTTCTGTACGTCTTCACCCAGGAATCTGGTTCTTGAGGCTCTGAAAGTGGCACTTTGTAGTCTCATGACCAATAACTTTTATCACTACTGGTTGTCGGCCTATTATTTATTTTCCTTCTGGAAGCAACCCGACCACAGCTGGTTCTCAGCGTACTACATTTCGAATCTAGTAAGAGCAGACAGGTTGCCGCATGCGGCTTCGAAACTGATTAGTTGGATATATATATATATATATATATATATATATATATATATCGACACAAATTTATTACTTGAACTTACTGCCTTAGTGTAGCAGTTTCCACTAAGCGTACCGGTGTGAACGACTGGTTCACTGTTCTTACGACGTGCTTTTGAAATAAAACGCGTGGCTGGCTAGATAGCCAAGTGGGAAACCAACCTAGTTTTCAAGTTCATTGTTGTAGTTGAACGGATACTAACGGTGCACACTGTCAAGTGCATCGAAATTATGGATGGAATCAATACTGATTGGAGTTAAAGGGAAAAAATTGCAAACATGAAGTTCGATTACATATTCTGATGGAAACACAGTAAGCTGTACTGTCCAGTGTCAAGTGTACGATGGACTATAATCAGCATTGTATAGCATCGAAACTCCATGTTTGCTGCGCAAGGAAATGCCGTTAGTTTCGCTCTAATCACAAGCATCATCTTGTCTTAACACGCTTGATCGCAAACACGGTGTCATGTAGCAGTGCACAGGCCTATGGAGCTCCGATACTTAGTGCAATTAGAACTAAGTTTGCAGAAGCGACTAGTCGTCCTACCTGCTGAAAGTAAATCCATGAAAAGTAAACCTATCTGACGGAGTGTCGACCCTTTTATGATATCATCCTTAGTTTCGCTTTGTAATTACCTTTCGAGTGGCCCCTGAAGTCCCCTCTCTATAAACACTTCTTTCTTCGCAATCCACATATTGGTACCTTGTGAATGTGGTTTTAGGGTCTGCTACAACTGGCACTGCACTGACCGTCTTGGGTATATCCAATCCAGAAAGCGGTTCCTAGATTCCTTCCGAGCGACCTACTTATCCCCAAACCATGACAGAGCTATAAAGGAGGTTAGCAGAACACAATACGCGCAAGTTCCGGCCACAGCCTAACTGCGGGGTCCCACAAAGGGATTTGGCAGTATCCTTACGCGCGCTAAAAATAGAGCGTGAAATGGACTTGCATAAAGATGGGATCATTAGGAGAGGGTTAATTTTAACAACCCGAAGGCTAACTGTTGAGGCTTTGGAAATCGTCAACGCTAATGGCTGCGAGAGCTGTATTGACTGAGTAGAGCCGTCTTAAGTCAGTCAGTCTCAGGTCGACGGACGAATCCGGAGCAGATAGGGAACAACCAACAATCACCCAATCCTCATCACCGACAAGAATTTACGTATGCTGACCACAGCAAGTGAGTCACTTGGAACGTTTCCATTCCATTAGAAATGATACTGGTTTGTAACCCGACTATACTCTCCGTTTGATTTTAAAATCCCACCAAATTTCCGCCAATCCATGCGACCTGCCTAAGAGCTTGTCAAACGAGAAACGACGCCCAATAAATATACCAACCAACTGCTTTCTGCCTCTTTTTGTTTAGTGGTTAATTCTTTGGGATATAACCGAAATTAACGCAGTACGAAGCATAGTGACAAGAATATAAGGCCCCTCTTCCGATAACACTGCTGCGTATAAACTGAGAATCGACATTCAGGTACACACTGAATGGGAAAAATATTTACTAACACAAACTCGTATGGTGTTTTATGAAACAAACTAATAAAGCTAGAAGCAGCATACCTACCAATGTCCAATATATTTAACTACATTGTTATATGCGTTCAAGCGATTTCAATACTTATATCTGATAAGGTCTGTAGATCACGTTTTAAAATCTTATGATGCATGAAGAAATAATGAAACGAACATGTGCCGCGCATATTCACAAGATGAATAGCAAGTAAACGTCCTAGTGATCCACAAGATGAAACTTCTTATTTGCTACTGTGCAAAGCAAGTGAAAAATTGTGTTTCCGTTACCCTCATTTGCTTGGGCGTTTACGAAGATAAAGCATTTTATAGGAACGGGAAATTTGGGACATCATTAAAAGAGTTAAATACTTATTGAAGCTGGAGTTCACTTTATATGCAGTGCTTTGCATTCATAGTTTACAGATAGTACATGTTTTTTTCGTTTCTAAGGCAACGTGCATTGTACTTCATCACAAATTTATGTGTTAAATCTAATCTTTTACTTTCATTCTCACTTTTAGAACCATTCAACTCAGAAGACTCCATCGTTGCTTGTGATTATTCCGACAGGTTTCTTCATTTGGAACATACTTTTTGGCAGATAAAATAATGAACTACACCCTGCTTCTTATTTCGTACTTTCATGGTTATGGGCAAGTGCTCTGAAGAATTTTCAGTGCGATCACAAAGTGTGTAAGGCAGATAAGATGATATGGTTTCTTTGCGGTAAGATGACAATCGGCCATCCTCAGTGGTCAATTTTTGCAGCCTGTGTCGCCCAGTTTTTGGATAAAGCCTTAGTTCCATCCTCTACTATGTGCTTATTCCGTTATACTAAACTATCGCCATCATCTTTCCCTGTTGCTTGTCTTCCCAATACAAAAGTGTGCCGCGCCCAGTGACAAGTGGGTGGCATATTTATCGCATCTGAAATCAAACTCAAAGTCTGACCGAATTCCTCGATCCATTTCATTTAAGAAATAATAACCAATTATGGAAACGTCACCCGCTAATCATCAATTGGACGAAGTGACACGTTCATTGCAACTCCATCACCATACAAGCACTGGTGTCTTATTGCAGGCTACTTATGAAAGGCGAGTAGTATGAAATCACCGGGAGCATGCAGTCCAAACGAGAAACAGTAACAGGTTGTTAACAGATCAAACGGCCTCCAAATAGAGTTGGGCAATAGCGTTAGAAATCCATTATTTTGCAGATTAAAATTCGTTTCTCGGACTTCATCTAGGTTAAGAGTACGACAGTGTGCAGAACACAGTAAAGTGAAGTATTAGGAAGGAAAATACACATAACGAATTTTTACAATGACTGATTGAGCACCTTATTGCAAGTACTCAATTTGGGACTCACTTGGGCAGTACTCAATTTTGGAAAACAATTTGAAAGTACTTCACTTGGAAGTACTCAATCATCACTATACAATCCAATGTTGCCGGATTCATTACATCTTATACAATGCCAACTACTCAGGCGACGAGCGCTGCGGACAGGATAGAACAATCGATGCAAGTCACCTTGGATGCTGTTTCCCAGGCTGGTTCTCATGTTAACTCTAAGACCGCTAGTAGTGGGACGCGCTCACTGCTTTTGTTAGCTTAGTTGCAGCAGAAGCAGTTAAAGGTAAGTTGGAATTATAAGCTAAAGTGCCCTTAGGCGATACCGCGAAGTACTCAAAGTAAGCCAAGCAGTGGAGGTGGTCAGGTTTCAGTGCATTTTAGAAGGCGCGCTGACGATGGAGTATCCATTCCTGACTTACTGACGGACTGTTTGCAATGGATTGATGCTTAGATTAACAACTGCATAGCTGCTGTCAAGATGAACCCAGTGGCGCAGACAGATTTGGCGTCCCGTTACCAGGTAGTCGCCATGACTGCCGTAATGACTACTGTTTTAAGACCACATCTTGTAGAACGAGAGCACCCCAGAGTCAAGGTGACACAATTTGATGGTCGTTCGGCAGATTACTAAAACTTTTGAAGAAGTTCGAGTGCTATGTCTCAAATAACGTAGAAGCTCCAAGGAAGTGTCTTCTATATCTCACATATTGTTGTTGAGGAGGCAGGGGACTGATCATAAGCGAATGTGTAACAATGCCCCCCAAAGGAGGACTAGACAAGAGCCCGAAAGATTTTGAGCGATTTATATGATTACTGCATGCGCATAGCTGGAGGGCATACTGAACGGAGCGAAAGACGAGGGGTTATCCGAAACGGCAATTAAACTGGTACAAGTGTGAAATAAGAAGGTGACAGGAATTACTTGAGTACACTCGAGGAAACAGTGCAGGCATTGACGAGATCCATGCAGTCTAAGTGGGCGGCATTTATCGATCGTCCGAAGCTTGACGGACAGGAACCGAAATTTTCGGACGACGAAGTACTTCGTATCCAGTGCCCTTATGGCTCGTAGTCTTTACGGACAGTTACCAGATGGAGGCGAAACGCGATCCCACGTACGCAAACGTCTAAATTTTGCCTAGGTCCCCCACCTGAAGAAAGAACCCATGGGCGGCTCCCTTTTTACCCTGCAGAAGATCGGCCACTCCCCCAATACAACTAACTATTATTGTATATGCAAACGGATTCGTACCATAAGCAATTGCTCAGATTTCGAAGTTAATACTGGGTGCCGTCGGTGGGATGTTGTAAAAGCAGAGGCTGGGATTTAGACACCTTTAACATGCACATCGTGCTGTTTCATGCCATGTTCGTTTGAAACGTTCCGTAGGTGGATACATGGCACAACATAACATGCTTCCTCATACGTCTGGTGCGCCATTTGTTTCCCCGAAAAACGATGACCTGATGGACCCAGCTCGTACAGATAGGACGATGAACTGTGTGTACAAAATAAACTGCAAACACTGTACACACATATAGGTTGGTCGAACATCAAGGGAGCTACGGACACAGGTCCAAGAATATACATAAGACGCATTCTGCAGCAGCCGAGAAATGGACTTGAATACAGAGCTCTAATTAGAGACTCGACCGTAGCTGTACATGCGCTAGATCATCATCAAACAACCAACAACAGCAGTACATCAGCTATTTGAACTGATGCTTCGCTGCCATACAACCATGACGACCTACGGGATAAAGGATAATAAGAGGGAGAGAAGAGGGATTTACTTGAAAAAACATTAAGGACCTAGGAAACCATTCAGGGTCAAGACACCTACACCATGTGTAGACAATATACCGTCACAAACAGCTGGCTATCGTGCAAAAAGAAGGCGGCATCAGCGAAACAGCCGCCTTACGGCTTTCACTGCCCCGCGTCATAATCAGCCCTTACCCAGCAGATAACGTAGCACCAAACACACATTAAATAGGCAATCCGATTAGGAGACGGCAGCAGACGCGCTACTGGTTTCGGTTGCGAGCCATGTCCTGTAAAGTCTCATGCTAATCACAAGTCGTGTCACTTGGACTCCAGCCCAGAAGGCGAGACGGAACAGCGGCAACAAGTTTGGCAGTCAGTTACTTCACTTACCCTTGCCAAGTCAACTTCTGTCTACCTCGAACATTGCGCCACCCTATATCTGGAAGACTGAACAAGGTCCTCCAAGGAAAGCGGTGACCAGGCATATGTAGCACGTGTCCAAGCCAACGCAACTTATTCAGTGATATCAGTTGTTCGAGGGAGCTAGCATGATTATTACTCCCTAGTACTCGCCTACGCACGTCATCGTTGCGGACATGATGGTTCCATCCGACACCGGTAATGTTCCACAGACAACGATGATCAAATACTTGAAGGTGCCTCAGCTCTTCAGACCGAAAACTAACATGGTCCGAGCAGTGCTTGCACTTTACCGGCTTCACTGCAGTGCAGTACAAGCGGCCACTAGTCAAGACTGTTTAACCGTGCCAGAACAACATGCAGCCCAATTCACCTGTGACTGCGGGGCATGCTACATCAGCTGTACTGATAGAATGTTGAATTGCAGAGTAAGGGAATATGTATGAATGATTTTCATCATAGCCAGCTTTCAAATCGGATAGTCATCCACATGCCCGGAAAAATACTAGACTGCAGTTTCAGCTTGTTGGGCATCATCAGCAGGGCGTATCCATCGGATCCATCAGGATTTGAACCCATGACCATCAGCAGCTTATGCCAGTGGACCAGTGGCTGTGATGAACCTCAATCATACCTATTCCCTTACTCTGCAATTCAACATTCTATCAGTACAGCTGATGTAGCATGCCCCGCAGTCACAGGTGAATTGGGCTGCATGTTGTTCTGGCACGGTTAAACAGTCTTGACTAGTGTCCGCTTGTACTGCACTGCAGTGAAGCCGGTAAAGTGCAAGCACTGCTCGGACCATGTTAGTTTTCGGTAAACAGATCTATTGATGCGACTGTTTTGTTTACAACTAATCAGTGCGCCCAAAATGGAGACAGCTGTTACATTCTACTTCACTGGCACTTTCAGTGAGAACAGGTGCCTGAGTAACGGGAAATCACCCAATTTTCCGCTTCGTCTAACACCTGTTCACGGAAGCCACCTACCTTATCCAAAGGTAGACAAATATTGGCCGAATGTCATCGATTGATCCTACCACAATGTTTAAATCCTGCTGAGACATGTAAACAACTGCCTCCTGTGTTTTGCCGAGGATTTTGCGACTAGGCAGATCAGGCCGGCACACTGTATGCAAAAACAGCTTTTCGTAAGCCTAAGGCTCCCATGGACCTGGGGGCGGCACATCTGTCCTCTACCCTGTCTCTATCTCATCCGGTCACAATGTAGCTGGAGTTCTACATATTTTCCTGTTATTATATTGACATTGACGAACCAACAGGAAATGTTGACATCTCCCAGTTTTTGTATTCGCATTGCACAATGGCTGTTCATTAATCCGACTGTACTATAACAAACTTTGTACTAGCGTCTTTTACTTGAAATTCAGCACAATTTGATTCAGTCTGCCTGCGGGTTTTGAGCGACCGTCTTGTCCTTTTTGAGTTTGGTAACGGTGGGCGTTCGTACGTCCCGGTGAGGGACTCAGCAGCATGACCCCTGTTAGCACAAGCGTAACCAGAATCGTCCAAATATGGAAAGAAATTGGAATTCAGCGCTGAAACCTTTTTGACCAATGGGATCATCGGTAATTATGCGCATGACATAAAAACTTTTGCGAAAACTTTTCGCAGGACTTATTTAAACATAAGTATTGCCATTATAATGCAGAGGCAGTAACATTTTTAGAAGCAGTCCGCCGTTTGCTCAACACGGTAGTTCAATTGGCCAGTGAACAATTAACCGATGGACTGTAATCAAGTTTTCAGTTTAACAGCGTTTGTACGCTCGCATGTGGTGCTCCGTCTAAGCGTTCTTTCGGAGTGCCTTCCTACTGTCCCTTACCTGAGTCAATATCATTTTTTAGTTGCGTAAGTTTTCGCTTCAAGTGTGCATACTTGTAAGTTGCGTTTGTGGAAATGTTATCATAAGCATTGGTTCCAGGTTCACCTTTCGTTTAGTCATCTTATACTGCAACAGCTCGCAGTCATGATGTCGTCTGCTAGACTGTTGTAAGCTGGTACATCTATTAGCAATACAGGGTGAGATGCACGAGTAACCTGCTACATATTAACTGGAATTCCATCGGTTGATAAGCTAAGTCATTGCTAGGCACTGCTTACCACAGCTTTGTATCACTGTAGCTGCCGTTTAGATGAACCTTTTACGGTGCGCCTTCTGCTTTGCACTGGTCATATGTGATATACAACCGCATAGAACACACAGAAAGGTTTGAAAGTTGTCTTCACGATGGCCATGTATCGAAAGACTTGACATATATGCCGCGGATCCAATGCCCTTGAAAACATTATATTAAGCATCAGAATGTTTGACACTGGCAAACTTTTTCAGCCATATTACTTAATCTTTAGACGTGCATATTTTTCGTGCAAGCAATCTATCGGACATTTTGCACACGTTCGCTGCACGTCACATAGTGTCAAAACACGTTTATTATCCTTCTCATCAAAGTTTTAGTGTCAGTGCGTTGCTACAAACAGATATCAAGTGATCATGGGTGGTTTTCATTTGCAACCACTATGTCCGCTATAAGCCACTGCGTTGTACTCTTGCTGGACCCACCCGGGACCATCACGCTTACTACTGGCTCTTGGCTAGGCGAAGGTGAAACCAGTGCTCAATAACCACCAGTGATGCCTTGGAAGTACTACTCAGCGGTACAATAACACGTTACCCCGTCAGGAAGAAACGCTAACTCTTGTTACTCTCATGGTTCGCTTAGTTATGACCAGTCGTTACACCTTATCCGTTAAGCTTATTTCAGCCATGCTCAAACTTTAGAGAAGGATTGTTGGGATGGCTTGTTGCATTGCACGAACGAAACGATACCGATGAGGCTTCCTGCAAAACGTCCCATATATAGAACAGTGGAACAATGGTGTATTAGCGACAAAAGCCAGTGCTTAGCAAGTCCCCTAGGATGGCCTAGAATGAGAACCATAACATGGTGAATAGAAAACAGTGATAACATGCAAATCGATTTCGTGGACTCACCACAGTGTTAACACAGATGCATGCAGAAAAAGCGAACCTCAGTCGTGTAGATTAATTCTGGTTGTGCAAGTTTCGCTGCATTAAATCGTCTGTCGAATCATACAGGTTATATCTTGTGTGGGTGGATTAGGACAAGGTCGACGTTTTTTAAACACATGTAAATTGGAGGCGGAAACGACATGATTTGTGAGGGCGTTCCATGGATGGCACACACGAACAGAGTCAAAGTTCCGACGACATTCTACTCTACCGTATTGCGTGGTTCATCTATAGTGAGTTGCGGCATACATGAGTGGGGTTTCTTAGCATGTGATAGGTCATAATAAGGTAGCCACTTAGGCGGCGGTACCGGCCACTTCATAATTTTAGGGTCCTCAATCTAAGTTGACAATGAAGATAGAAAAGCCTTTTGAGGTGCTTCGTGTCAAGTCGCTGTAGAGTCTCGAGAGCTACAAGGTCTAGTTTGTGTCAGGGCCGCCTGGCCTGATTGCGTATTCCACATGAAGCCACACGTAGGTGTTAAGCAACTGCGAAACAGACAGAGGGATCAAACTACCCGAATGCCCTCTGCAGCCTGTCACCGTGTTAGTTCCCAGTCTTTGATACCTTCTCAGGTTGTTCTGAGCAGCCCAGATCAGCCTGAACTAGTACCCCAAGTTCGCGCTCTTGGATGACTGTTTGCAGGACGTGGTCCCCAAACTTGTATGTAATGTTCGGCTGTTGGCGAATATGAACAAACTTACACTTTCCCGAATCGAACTGGAGCACATAGTGGAGTGAGCACTCAAACGTTCTGTTCAGGTCTCGCTGAAGTGCATCGTAATCTGCCAGGTCAGCGATCGTCCGCCACCTCTTAGCATCATCAGTGAACAGCAAGAAATCTGAAGCCATCAAACGTGTCAGTTGGTTGATAAACACGAGAAACAGACGCGGTCCGAGTGCTGATCCTTGTGGAACTCCACATTTTACAAGGATCGGATGGGACAGCGCAATGAACTCTGACCTGTAATTACCGATCCTGCAAAAAATTCGTGATCCGCCCATGGACAAGATCATCATATCCATAGCTTTCGAGCCAGTGAAGCAGAAGGCGGTGGTCCAGTCAGTCGAAGCGTTTGGAGAAGACGAGTGAAATGATGTCTGTCCCTCTACCTACATCGGCGGCTTCCGTCCAACTACTGAGTGCAATTAATAGGTTGGTAGTTCCTGAACGGTGTTGGTGGAAACCGGGTGCTATGCTGTCGTGGCGTTCTTGATGGTCTACTAATGACAACGATGATTGCCTGGATCACTGTGGAGAAGACAAATGGTGGACCCCTGGGCAATAGTTGGCGGGTTCCGAGCGATTACCGCTTTGAAAATTGAAGTGGTTAAACCATGTTTCCAAATGGTAGGCACAATTTGCATACCCAAGCACGTTTGGGATGAATGCACTACTGGCCCGGTCAGCCTTGTTTCTGCTACATTCGGCGCCCTCGGGTGCATAAAGTCCCTACTGGGAGAGTTGTAGTTGCGTAATGTGCGCGGTTTTTTCAAAGCAGCTGTGGCAGCAACATCGATGTTAGTGAGTGTTGAACTTGGGGCTAGGTATATGGGTATGTACCAGTGGCGAACTTCTCTTTGGAAAGGTTGGGGTATACTACATTCGTAGTGCGTTGGCCGCTTCGCCGGTACTCTGTGCCACTCCGACTGGAGTATTAGGTGAGGGGATACCGAGCTTCACTTTCCGCATGGTGTTAACATTCTTGTATAGGAGCTTTTTGTTGTTGGCAAATTTACAGACCAAATGATGTTGAGGAGTGAATTCGTCCTCACGGACAATTAAGTTACAGTGGTTGCGCTGGGTCACGTAATACCTCAAGGTTTCGCGAGTTGGACGAGCTCTATAAGGGTGCCAAGCCGCATTCCTTGTTGACATGCGCTTATAGGTTCTATTTGGGATGAAGGGCAAAGGATGGGTGGAGCCAAGTTTCTTCCTTTCTGAGGCAGTTGAGATTAAATTGCGGAAGTGTCCAACAAACGAAATTCAGATGCTGTCAGATGAGCCATCTTGTAAAAATTCCCAATCGGTCGTCACAACTAGGTTGTTCAAGATGTTTTAATGTGTGATAGTACGAGTTTGATTTGTGTGTTCCGCAGAGTATTCAGCGTAACACACATAGTTATAAGTATAATGACATGATCGCAAACCCTAGTGGGGTGTCTATAAATGGCCTGTCGATTATCGATGGTTTGTAGTCAGCACTGCACTTGGTAGATGAGCGGATGTCATGGTAGAGTGGGATTCTTGCGATAAGATCTTGCAATTCTGCCCTCTATGTTTCCCTGGGGCATGGCAAGGTTGCCAAGTCGTACACATAGAAATCGCCGGAAATACGAACGTGATTTTAAGTTGAGAGTAAGCATTTTGTCAGTAATGATGTTAGGTGGGAATCCATCTCTGGAGTGGACGCTGGGGAGCGATATACTACTGCCACGAAGCGGTTGTGGTTATTTCTAGGACGCAAACGTTGCCATAGCGAATCATTGACCAATGTCTCCGGATCATCCAGTGCTTCGTATGGTAAGTCGTTACGATAGTATAAGACAGCGCCATCTCGCCTGCTGGGACAACGGTGTCGGAACAAGGACATACCCTGAATCACGATCCCGACATCCGTAACCCCTAATTGCAACTAAGTCTCGAGTATGGAAGTGAGATTCCAAGTGTTTTTTGCCTGACACGACCAATGCTCGGCGATTTTGCAGAGGTCGCCTTCGGTATTCGTGTGCATGCAGGAAAGTGTTTCGGTTCTCAGCAACGATCCAAGACACTTGTGGCTAGAATGCGATGTTGTGCCGACCATCGTATATTCGGCCGCTAACCGTTTTTGTGGTATTATAGGCGAGTCGCATAGAATTGGGTTCAGTGACACCATGATTAGCCGCTCCGACAACTCAGTTTGCACAGTGCATGGGGAGTGCCTGTAGGATTGAACAGGAAGACTCTCACTTCTTTCAGACCTGCTTCCGATGTGAATTTCGGATAAGATTGTTACTTCGATGGCCTGCTGTAGTGGTACTTTAAGTCGGATGACAGCTTCGCTCGCCGCTTTGAACAGGAGCTCGGTTGGTAATCTGTTCCGAAGTGCATGTCAGCATTCCGGTAGCATAAGTGACATCTGTCTAGTTCGTATCTCAACCTTAATTATCCTTGGTTCGCACCCTTGGTAACTTCCTGATCTTGGCAGCCTGGAGAGAGATGTAGATACAATGTCATTCAAGAGCATTGTCTCAAGTCTATACCGTTACTGAGCTTGATCGTGCTCTACTGCTTCGCATTCATCCTGGTCGTAAGACTGGGAGACACTGTGGACCAAAGGGGTTTTGGCAGCTGTGTTTAGCCGAAACTATTCTGATTTTGCTTCGCTTGCTTGCGCTCGCCCCGTGGAAGAGCTGGACAGACGCGGACCAAATCGAGTTCGTCCTGGTGACGAGCAGACGAAAGCAACGCTGCTTCCACCTCATCGGCAGAGTTTAACACAACCAGAATCAGCATGGTTTCACCACAATGCTTAGAATTCCAGTGGTGGGTGATCCTCGTAAAGTTAGAGGGCGTAGTCAGCATATCGAGGAAGATGCTTGTGGTATTCCATCGGTTCAGGTCATTCACCTGTTTCCCAATGTTGGCTCCAGAACCTTGGTACATGTTATAGACAGGACAATTAAACTGTCTCTGAATGCCTTGCTTGGGAGTATGCACTGTAGCTGGGAGACCGAGTGATTTGATATGCAGATGTGCAACGTTGACTTTCACATCAGTTTCGGAGGTAGTAATAGAAACAATAGCGTTTGATTTTGGGGTACAGTTTGACGCAACATCGACCTAGCTGTCACTGGTACTTGCACGTTTCCTGGGTTTCGGCGAAGTCTGATGGGAGGAAGTGGGTTTGGGGGAAACTGTTGTAAGTAGGCTGGGATTGAAGAGTTCGGAACGCTTGGGCGATTTAGATTATTGACGGAGTTTGCCAGAACAACTTTATTATTGCAGCGTTCGATTTTGGGTTGGCTTGCCGTGAAGTTCGATGGAGGGACCTGTGTAACACATTCTGCTATGCTTGTTCAAACCGAAGCTATTTTGGTGCCCAGCATATACTCAACCACACTTGGGAGACTTTCTTACTTCTGGGACAGTGCAATTACGATTTTAACTAGTGGGACAACATTGCATTTTGCGCAGAACCAAAATGACTATGGCCTGCTGCTGATCAGCCTGCCCTCGCTTGGTTTACTTTTTACGCATTCAGTATGAAAATAGGTTGCGAAATTTCCACAGGAAGCCCCTAATTTGACAAGCTTATTGCACGGTTCACAAGTGGCTCTAGACACCGCGGCTCGGTTTGTAGCGCTCCTCATGGTCCATGAAGTTATGATGGTTGGTCATACAGAGGACCCTGGATTGATTGCTCAGTTGCTCAAGGTCCTCCCGCCGACTGTCTCAATGCCTCCCTCTCTTTCGGTCGTGCGCAGAGGGTCGGATTTAGCGGTGTGCCCACAACCACACGAAGCCGCAGCATATGCTGCTAGGGTCGTGTTACACGACTTTGAAAGCGAGCTACGCTAATTGTTTTGGGCTCGATGTTTAGTGGATGAACGACGTAAAATGTCTCGTAGCTTTAGTATGCTGCCGTCTGCAGGGCTAGTTAGAGGGTCCTTTGAGTGTCCTCAACTTGTTATACCGCATGAAACCAAAATTATTATCGAAAAGCTTGGGAGTGATGTGCTTTCACAAACAGAACTCGACGAAGCATGTGCCGATATTGAGAACGGAAGCAACAGTATGATCCACACAAGTTAGACTTAAAAGATGGAAAGCACTGAGTAGCGCTTGTCGAACTAGTTCGAAAGAGTGCACGCACAAAAATGTGTGTAGAGTGCTGAAATGACCGTAGCAAGTGAGGCGAGAGCCGAGATAAAGTGTTGCCGTACGGCAGCGCGTGGTAATGAGATGTTCAATGTTACAGACGTCTACCTGTTCCACCAAGCTTGAGGATGAATGCGCAAGCGGTTCCAAGAAAATCATACACCCGTCGCCGGCAAACTACGTTACTTATATGCCTAAGCTCAGTAGCAACTTCAGCGCACAGTATTACGCAACAGCAGGTAAGTGTGGGAACTAATTGTACCAACCAAAACTTGCAGCCTCTCTGACATGGACTTGTGAATGTGCACATGCAAGCAACACCATAAAAACTCACATGGACAAACTACAAGATAGCACTCATAATTTTGGCTTCAACTAAGGACTGTTAAAACCAATCTACCTTTTGTGCGTCGAATAGGTTGCAAGTCGCCGCTTATTGGAAACCTTGGCGGAAAACTCTTAAACGCAAATCAAAGAAACGAACTGCAGTCTGTAGTTATCTTTTACTTCTATTGATAATCTGCGAATGTTCGATGCTGATCGCTGCAACGACAGCAGCAAGAAATGCCTGGGAACACACCTACAAATAAACATGCGTATAGGTTGAGTATTTGTTGTGGGATGTTCCGCCATCTAGCGAGCGATGATGGAACGCATCAGTACTAAGCCTGTCATCCAGTAAATAAATAACTTGGCGATGCACAAGCATTTGTGTTCAAAGGTACGGCTCTCAACGCAATCATTTCCAGTGCTTTCGTTGTGACTCTTTTTGAACGTCCTTAGGCGTGATCCGGAAATAGGTGGTTTTAGGTGGCTCTGCTATAGATATAACAAGATGCATTAAGGAGCAGAATCACTCTAGGCATCCCAGGAAACAAGGTTGTACGTTGCATGAAGCACTTGTCCCTGTTCAAGCCGTCCGTTGTACCTTCTGGGCAATCGTTGATAGCTTCCCTCAATTTTTCCTCATATAAATATGGAGGACGAAGACGACGGACCCCAGAAAGTGTGCCAGTGAACTGCGCCGATGCCCTTCACCATCTATTTGCCTTTGCAACGAAAACGCATGCAATATACCTGTTAACTGACTTAGAGTCACGATTTATCTCTTTCCGTTAAGCGTACACGCGGGACTTCGGTCAGATGCTTGTTGAAACTGCAATATAACCCCAGCCACAGCGGAGGAATATCCTGGCGTGTCCGACAAGTCTGGACTGATCTCCGTAATGTAGCCCTAACTCGCACCTTCCAATGGCGCGCTATGAGCCTATATAAGACACGCGGGGCATTTCCAAAAGTTGCCCGGCCAACCAATCGGCACTTGGTGTCGGGCAACAAATGCGAGCACGCATGCACTTGCGTTTGGGACGCGCACAATCGTGTGCGGAGCCATGGATTTGTCTCTACTCATCATTACATTTCATGGCAGCCATGCAACCGAGTCAGGCGATCTCAACTTCCACTGTGTGACAGCCCGTCGGGGACGGAGGCACAGGCAGACAACCTGAGCCAGTCGAACAACAGATAGTTTCGGGTCGCTGCGCCGCAGTCTGATTATTTATCGACAGACCAAAATAGACGTGCGATTCTTGTCATTTTTACATTTGGTCGCTGGCTCAGCACTGGAGTATGAACATACACTGCCGTAGTGACATGTCTCAAACCTGGATTACGTTACGTGGCTGATGATCAGCGAGTGCTCGTTCATCGACTGCATTGTGCGTGCGGGTCAAAAGCTGCAGAAACCGCTTGACACTATAGCACTATTCACGATCGAATGTGGTCGATTAATGGGGCCTTGCACACTCAAATTTGTGAAAAGGTTCGATAAAACTGGGGGTGTGAGCAGCACCAGAAAAACAGGGCGAACTCGAAGCACCACGGATGAATTTCCCGCTTGTGCATTATGATATCCCAATACGCTGTTCACAGAATTTTAACTGATTGAAATTTTCTTATGTTTGTGCACTACATGTTCAGGTCTGGTAACACAAGGATCAGGATAAATGTAACGCATTTTGTTGCTGGATTTTGGGTCGCATGTGCTTTCATTCCTTAATTCTCACTACTAAAGCAACGATATATTAGCATGGCATAGACAAACAGCATTTTTGGGCTAGATCTAACCCACGCCGATACATAGCTTCTGGTATTCAACATATCGCAAAGCGTATGATTTGGGCTGGAATAGCTCTTCGGAAATCCATGGGCTGTTTTCTTTTCCAGGATTGGGACCGGTAACTTATTGTTTTGTAATACTTGTCCCCTACTTTTCTTAGTATCCTCCTGCAAGGAAACACTCCAGACCTGCGTGCCTCCACAGCTGGAAGCCGACGGGGTATGCAATATCGTTTGCTGGAAAGAGCTTGGTGCACATACACACTATGTTCATACAATTCGGGAACATCTGAGCAAGAAATTCGGTCATCGTTGCATCGGCCGCGCAGGACCAATGGAGTGTCCCGCACGATCACCGGAGTTGAACCCATGTGCTTTTGCTATGGGATTATTGGAAGGGAATGGTTTAAAGCAGCATGCCGAATCCAGTTGAGCAACTGAAAGATAACATCGTGAACGAATTTCGCACGATCACGAATGTGACATTGGAGAAAGTGGTAGCCAACTGCATCAAGCGAATTCTTCACTGCACCCAAAACGACAGTGGACAGTTTGGACATCCCCTCCGCTGCTATCTATGACTCATTAACCCCGTTTCTGTAAATTTACTTATCTTCGGTAACGAAGCAAGCAAAGACCAAATTAGTCTCCAAGCTGATGGTGTTAATGGTGAGTCGCGGCATACTAGATTCTAAGGGAACTGGTTGCTTCTTCAGCGCGCAGTGCTTCTCTGACTGTCGTGTTAATTGGAAGGATACCATGCGAAACTTACGGGAAGGTCGAGGGTCTAAGTGGATTTCACAGCCGTAAAGATGAACTGAACATCGAAGACGGTTGTATACATTGGCTTGTCTACTCCTTGCCCTCAAATGGCAGCGGGTTAGGTTATGTCAAAATAGGCTTTGTGAACTCGACTGGGTACATTCGCAGCATTTCCACACCAGTACTGCGGTTCTAGTGTGACATACCGTAGGCATAGGATGGCAATAAAAGCATAAAAAGTTGAAAAAATTTATGCAGCTCAATCAAGTAAGTATTCGCGCGTGGTGTTGATAAGTTACTTGAAGTGTACAGGAAAACGGGATAAATACGGCAAAACAGTGTTGTGCTAAATTTTGTGCGAAACGATAAAACCCTAGATATGGAGCGTGTAGACGAGCAGGACAGGATTGTAGATAAGTTAGCGTGAAAGGGTTTTAAAGCGTTATTTACAATATTTGCTGAAAGCTTTTCTCATGCACTAAAGTGCTTAGTAACGATGAAATCAACCAGAGACTCTGGACAGTCACTACACTTGGAAAGGAGCTTAATGGAATGTACAATCAACGTGGTGTTTTGTGTATAAGACTAGGAAAAACGATAGACGAGCAATATAACCAATGGGGAAGAACACAGGCAGTCATGAATTTGTAAATTAAACAGCAGGATACTTGAATCATTTTGAGTATGAGGGCATGGAATGACAATTTCCGCACAGTGCGGAAAGTTTCGCCAACATGTACTGACCAAGATAAATTGTGTGATAAATATACACAAGGTAGGTAACAATGGATGAACTGGGTATATTGTGGTTGCTTACAACTTTGGGGAAGAAGTATTTTCCACAGTCAGACGTTTTTCAATACGGAAAGAGAAAGTTACCTCGCGGCATTTGGAAGCGTTGAGCATAAGATATCGGTACAGCCACCACTACTGAAAATCGTCCAGACCGATTTGCACAGACCTTGCTGATTCAGCAGTTGGAGCAAGGCCATCTAAGTCTACGTCGTCAACGTACCTACATCCAATAAATTGGGGAATGGGAAGCCTTTCGATGCATAGCGAGCGAAAAAGATGGAAGGGGGTTGTTCCTGGTAAGATGTCCCAGTCAGCACTAACAGTGTGGGAAATTTTACTATTTAGCTGGGTAAAATGAGATCGACTTACGAAATACTTGCTCATCGGGTTGCACACTGCTGGTTGAACACCATTCGCGGACAGCTGATTAAGCAAGGTAGATCTGTCGACACTACCAAAAGCGTCGGTGTAATTAAGGAAGAGGAGCCGCACATTCATGCAGTTCGCATCCAATGAAGATACTGTAGAGTGAACAAGATATGCTACGGCATCCAAGGTGGAACGTCGGTGTCTGTAAGCAAACTGAGATAGGCCCACGGCTGGAGTGCTTGCTGAGATCTAAGGCACAAGTAGTCGTTCGAAGACTTTCACCATGACGGATGTACATGCGACAGAACAAAATTTTGCTGACCGCTTCTTTGGTACTTGTGTTATACTGACAGGCCTCCAAATATCGGGAATAATTCCACCGTAAAGGCACTAATTACAAAGATCCGTCAAGGGCATAGTGAGGGTATTGGCACCCTCTTTCAAGGCAACTGGTGTAAGAGCATCGGGTCCACTAGCTTTCCTTGAGTTCAAATTCTTGATTTCACGGTTCACTTCGACGTGTTGGAGTGTAATTTTGGATCAGAGCTAGAGAACCAAGGCAGAGAGAATGAACGGGTTGTGGATGCTTCCCGTGAAGAACGCAACTCAAAATTGAGATTCTCTACATCCACAGATTCAATCTGCTTATTGGGGTTTTCACCGTATAGCTGCTTTAAAACTCTCCATACGTCTCGGCAATTGTGGCTGCACAAAATGGCTTCTATGTATAAATTATTCAGTCGTGAAATCTCATTTTTTATTACTACAGTGAACTGTTTGACACCTGCCGTCATTTCATATTTCTAAGCTCGATTTTTCCTTCTGAGTTGTTTAACTGATGGCAAGTAGATAGTTTCGACTAGGTATCAAAGATCGGAGCAAAATTTAAGGTAACAAATGAAATGACCACCCTGAATAGACAGATCTTTGTCGCTGACTACTGTAAAGTCAGTATAAGTCATCATTTTCTGGAGTCACGCAATATTTGATAATGAAAAATCTCGTTGCGTCACAGTTTTGTAGGGCTTATTAACTGATGAACTGGAGTGAGTCTTACCGTAAACGATAGCGCACACTTTTATGATACAATGCTCGGAATTACCGAGTGGGGCAAGCTTTTGTGCGGAAAGCAGCCAAGCATGATTTGTAAAGACGAAATCTAGTTGCGCTTTGAGTTTGGTCTTAAAGGCCACTCTGTTAGTCAAAGCAAGTGCCTGGATGTACGGGGTATCAAGTTTAGGGAAGTCCCCTGCGATAACACAGACTGAGCGGTCCAAATTAGGTAGTAACCCCGAGGATAGATCATCCACAAAAAGTTTCAACTCTGCTACTTGTGTCGGGGGATAACTATACATGCCCTATAATAACAGAAGTAAAACCACTCGAATCTTTGGCTTACATTCAAGCAAATGGCAGCTGATTGCGAATGTTGAGTAGGTAACAAATATACATGACAAGTTGCACCAGCATTGACGGACGAAAGTGATGACAGCCCTCCACGATTTTGAGGCATTCCGGGAAGGTCGGTTTTGATGGGAAGATAACCAGCAAGTTGAATAACGTGGTCTGCTACATCATCATGTAACCAGCATTCTTGCAGCATCAAATAATCCTACAAGATCTCCATACTGATCAGTAAGGAAATACAAAGAGTAAAACGCTAGCAAGTCACTGTATCAGATGGCTGTGAGTCGGTCAGGAAATAGAACAAAACACACAGCTGTGTGTTAGCTTCTAATAAACCTAATATAGCGTCAAAGCTGCACATGAGGTACCACATAAAATTCCTTCAGATAATGGCTCGACATTTACCACTGATGAATTCCAACTATTCGTGCCCTAAAACGAAATGAAGTAAGTTCCATCGGCAACATATCCGTAGTCCCATGGTCTAGTTGAGAGTGTAGTACACGTGAAACATTCACGTTTTCAGTCGTTTGGGACATTGGATTTATCCTTGGTATCTTCCGATAGTCCATTTGTTTTACTGAAAGCACTTCCGGTACAAATTCGATGTTCCTGTGAGTCGTCCGGTTAATCGCTTCGTGCTTCGCTTACTGACATTTAATTCTTTGTTTCTCGCACCTTGGGTTCGGCAACGTTTCATTTATTTATACTCGGTGTCTGTGATTGGTCTTACTGGTAATCGTTGCTACTGCTTACTGAGTTCGACTCTACAAGAGAAAGGGAACGCCCTTTATTGCGACAGCCACACAGAGTGGGACAAGACAATCGTCCGACAAACTACAAAACGCCTGGACGAATTCCTGGTACAGTACTCAGTTGCGGCATATCGAACGTGTATACACTGAAAGGAAAGAGATGTTCGATATGGTACGTTCCACTCCTGAAACGAATTGTGCTGAGTTAAAATCAATGCAATTACTGAAAGCGAACACATGTTCATCATTTTTCTGTAGGTTCGTCGCAGTTAGACCCAGGCAGACAGCCATTACACATCCAGGAAAGCGTTAGACGGCCGTTTCGTAATATTGGGGCTCGTCAGTAGCGCGCACCCGCCGAATCCTGCCGGATTCGAACCCACAACCATACTATTATGAGTCAGCTACTTATGTCACTGAGCCATGGACGACGGAAGCGGACCGCTATGACTGATATCTAACTGCGATATAGCGCGGCTCATCCTCCACTGTCTTGCATGTTGTGAATGTGCAGAGGACAGGGCTGGCCTCCAGAGCAACCACAGAAAAACCTACTAAACCCCCCTACTACTTACAAATAACCAGTAGTCGCCTTAGCACCTCGATTGGTGGCGGCTTGCAAAGGAAGTCGTTGCTCTGGGGGCTAGTCCTGTCCTCTGCACATTCACAAGACGCAAGACGGTGGAGGATGAGTCGCGCCATATCGCACTTAGATATCAGTCATGGCGGTCAGACTCCGTCGCCCATGGCTCAGTGACATAAGTCACTGACTCACAAGAGTATGGTCGTGGGTTCGAATCCGGCAGGATTCGGCGAATGCGCGCTACTGACGAGTCCCAATAGGACGAAACGGCCGTCTAGCGCTTTCCTGGATGTGTGGTGACTGTCTGCCTGGGTCTAACTGCGACGAACCTACAGAAAAACCTACTAAATCCCCCTACTACTTACAAATATATGTCCATCTATCAAGTAGAGATTATTCCTAAGCTGAATGGTCTAATTGAAACTAATGCTTTCTAACTCAAGTGCTTTGTCGGAAGCTAGTATTCAGGCTCCGATATCGTTGTCTGTAAGTGCTTTTTGCATTAACTTTGATAAACGTAAGCACCCATCCAATATTCTTTGCTCATATTCAGGTTCCTCTGTATACTTAAACAGGAAAATGGTTTTTGGTATAGTAGAAATATTCAGAGAGCTAACTGTCCCCAGATAATATGGAACAGAGGGAAATAATAACGGCACTCGCACATCACGTGTATCGTTTTCGGAAAACGTGATATCCATTCGCTATCACAGTAGACCCTGTACTGATCCTCTGCCGTTTTCAGTTTGCACAGATGGTTTCATTTCAAGCAGCAAGGCCCAACGACAGAAATCAGCTGTACCAATGATAAGTCTTCTACGTTTCTTCAACTTACTACGCCTGTCCGGCGCTCACTAAAAGGTAAGTTGTTTTGTGTCTTAGCTTTCCCCAACGAACAATAGCCAGATTGTTTGAATCTACTGCGAACCGATCGAGCAGTAATGATTTCTGAGAAATTTGTGAACAATCCGCTAGCTCATTTGATTGGCATCGTTTAGTTTTTGACACAAAATCTTCGTCAGGCCAGATGAATTTGCACATAGTTGGCACGACGTTTTATAGCGGCTGAGAGAGTGAGTCATGACAACTTAGTTATGGGTAAAGGGACTGTTACAGACACAGATGGAAAAGTAATCACAAGTAGTTAGACAGAGTGGTGCTAATTGTCGGGGTTTCACTGCCCGTCATTTCGTCAATTAACGCCTTGGTGAAGATGATTATGATGTCACATTTTTCTATCCAACCTGACCCGCGTATCGACGCTCGTCAGACTGGCCGAGTTAAGATTGCTCTCCACGCAGTCGACAGTTTCACCCCCTTTATTCTATTCACGCAGTTATCAGCTTTAGCGATTTCGATTGCTTCGGCAATTAATCTCTGGGGCTTTGCTCCTAAAGCCTTCCTAACAATCTCGACACTAGCCAACTGGACCTGATGCCCAGTATCTAGCTCATGTATCTATACATATATACATATATTCCCTCTGCGGCAGGCGCTAGAGTAGCGCCACCCACACCGCGGACCGAAAATAGTTGTGTTCCTTGATTTCAAGCCTGCTTTCGATACAGACGATCGATCGATTCTCTTCGAAATGCTTGCGCCGAAAGTTATTCCCAAGAAATATGTGAACATCCTACGTGCTCTATACTCGAAAACTACTGGCAGCGTCATGGTATACAGTTACCTGTCGGATAGCATTCACACGACAAGTGGCGTTCCTCAGGGTTGTCCGGTTTCCCCATTTGTGCTCAATTTCCTTGTGGAATCCATCATGGAGTGTTCCCTTGCGAAATCTTATATTATAGACCTTGAGGTCCTGCCCGGTGTAAGGTGAGTTGATCTTGATTGCGCGGATATTATCGTCTTGCTTTTATAAAATGTTGCGACGGCGCCATCAACCCTGAATAGCCTGTCTAGAGTGGTCCCATTATTTGATATGCGCTTCACAGCTTCAAAGTGCAAAGTATTGCTGCAGGACCACCATCCACTTTATGACCCCTTGACACTTGATAACGAGGAACTCGCGGTGATTAATCAATTCACATACCTTGGCAGCTGCATCAGCAACGATGGACGCATAGAAACTGAAGTCAGTTCACGCATTGCGAAGGCCAGAACTGCCTTCTTGAACCTGCGGCATCTTTGGCGACAATAGGGAGCTTCGCTCCGTCTGAAAGGTCTTGTATATCAAGTCACAATGAAGACCGTCCTGCTCTATGGTAATGAAACTTGGCCCCTTCGGTCTGAAGATCTGAGGCACCTTCAAGTATTTGATCACCGTTGTCTGCGGAGCATTGCCGGTGTCGGATGGAACTAGCGTGTCCGCAACGATGATGTGCGTAGGCGAATACTAGGTAGTAAGAATCATGCTAGCTCCCTCGAACAACTGATATCACTGAATAAGTTGCGTTGGGTTGGACACGTGCTACGTATGCCTGGTCACCGCTTTCCTTGGAGGACCTTGTTCAGTCTTCCAGATGTAGGGTGACGCAATGTTCGAGGTCGACAGAAGTTGAATTGGCAAGGGTAAATAAAGTCACTGACGACCAAACTTGTTGCCGCTGTTCCGTCTCGCCTTCTGGGCTGGAGTCCAAGTGACACGACTTGTGCTTAGCATGAGACTTTACAGGACATGGCTCGCAACCGACACCAGTAGCGCGTCTGCTGCCGTCTCCTAATCGGATTGCCTGTTTAATGTGTGTTTGGTGCTGCGTTATCTGCTGGGTAAGGGCTGATTATGACGCGGGGCAGTGAAAGCCGTAAGGCGGTTGTTTCGCTGATGCCGCCTTCTTTTTGCACGATAGCCAGCTGTTTGTGACGGTATATTGTCTACACATGGTGTAGGTGTCTTGACCCTGAATGGTTTCCTAGGTCCTTAATGTTTTTTCAGGTAAATCCCTCTTCTCTCCCTCTTATTATCCTTTATCCCATAGGTCGTCATGGTTGTATGGCAGCGAAGCAACAGTTCAAATAGCTGATGTACTGCTGTTGTTGGTTGTTTGATGATGATCTAGCGCATGTACAGCTACGGTCGAGTCTCTAGGTAGAGCTCTGAATACAAGTTCATTCCTCAGCCGTTGCAAAATGTGTCTTATATATTTTAAGACCCGTGTCCGCAGCTCTCTTTATGTTCGACCAACCTATATGTGTGTACAGTGTTTGCAGTTTATTTTGTACACCTAGTTCGTCTTCCTATCTGTACGAAAGGGTCCATCAGGTCATCCAATGCACGTTTAACTGCGGATAGCCTCAGCACTGTTCCACAAGGCACATACGCTGTGCACAACGGCAAATTAAAAGGGACGCACTGGAAGAGGCGCTGAGCAAACTACTATTCATTGGGTATCCGTGACGTTTATTGAAATGTCAGTTGCAAAAAATACTAAACATACAGTCTAGGTCCATAACGCAGTTTGTAGGAGCGGTAGGAAATCCTTACGAAGAAGGAACTTCGGTAGCAATTAAGAGGATATTAAACAGGAACGGTATAAAGGTGAGCTTCCAGCGTGGCCATACGTTGCATTCAAAGCTTCTGCGTCTGAAGTACCTCTTCCCAAAGACAGGAAGACGAACTGTGTGCACAAAATCAACTGCAATCACTGTGCACACATATACGTTGGGCAAAAGTCGAGTAGGATCCGGGCATGGATCTTAGAAGATATAAAGCCAGTTTTGCGACCGCCGAGGAATAAGATTTAACACAGAGCTCTATAAAGAGACTAGGCTGTTGCTGTAAATGCGCTCGATAACAGGCATCAGATCCATTTGGATAACTTTGCGATGGTTGTGAGGTGTTTAGGAGCAAAGCCCCAGAGATTAATTGCCGAAGCAATCGAAATCGCTAAAGCTGATATCTGCGTGAATAGAATAGAGGGGTGGAACTGTTGACTGCGTAGAGAGCAATCTTAACTCGGCCAGTCTGACGAGCCTCGATACACGGGTCAGGTTGGATAGAATAGTGTGACATCATAATCATCTTCACCAAGGCGTTAATTGACGAAATGACGGGCAGTGAAACCCCGACAATTAGCACCACTCTGTCTAACTACTTGTGATTACTTTTCCATCTGTGTCTGTAACAGTCCCTTTACCCATATCTAAGTTGTCATGACTCATTCTCTCAGCCGCTATAAAGAGTCGCACCGACTAGTTACATGCAGTCTAAGAATTTGGGTCTAACGGCATCCCTGGCTGTTGCATCAATATGCGTCTGAAGGAAACCAGAGGCGTTCTCCCTAAACTGAACGCGTCCAATCGGCACGCTGCATAGAAGCGCAAGCGTCAATTAGACTGCGCGTAGGCTGCGTCACAGTTGTCTCTCTGCCACTTTTGTCAGGCGGCATGTAAAGTGGAGACTCGACTACACACAGCATCATCTGACGGCCATTCTGGCGCGCAGGCTCAGCGGAACTCATTATCCAACGAGCTCCATAACCTGATTCCGCAACGACTGCGGACTGAAATACAAAACACTAACGGAGGTCAGGGTGAGAGTAACGACGGCTGACCTCACCAGTGTAAGGCAAGGGTGGTCATAAAGTGCACACAAACACACACACACACAGCAGTCAGGTTATGACTGCATTGTGTAACATGATCGTAAAGGGTCTATTTCCAACGTCAGAAAATTAATGGGAGATGCAAACCCCCTGTTGGGTGCAGCCAAACTTCCAACTCCAACATCAAGGTTGATGGACGCGACCTTAATTGAAAAAAGATACTTTCTTTCCGTCAACTCCAATGGGTCTCTGAAAACGGAATGCCACCTGTTCAATTGACTTCTACCAAGGAAACCACCCGAAAAGCTTCCAGGAGCTGAAATGTTTATAAATACTCCTAACGCTTATTTGTCCTTTTCGATTACTTATAGAGACTGAAACAGACAACTGCCAGACAACATCACACATTAACGAAGCAAATAACATTTACTCAGTGAAGGCTCCACTCCATTTCAGCATTCTTCTTTTCTCTCCACCGTTAGTCACTACTGGGCAGATCTCATGAGGAGATGGATTGAATCATCCCAGCTAATTACTAACACACACGCAAGACAAATTGCCACAGACCTACTGGCGAGAAAAATAGGTGCTGAACTCAAATGAGTCAAGTGTTAGAATAGGCTGCATGGCTGAAGAGCCAATCTCTGTGACTATAACAGAAGCCCAAAGAAGATTTAGTAGGTGTTGGCATATTTACTGTTTAGTACCATTGGCACAGTAACGGCTTACTTTGCTTATAACTGCGACCAATGCAAAAGAACAAATCTACATTTTACTTTCCTATTGCTTATAACAACGGGTAAAAACATAAGTTCACATGACGACGGATTATGTGCGTTTCAACCAAACAAGCACATGGCCAGATAAGGCGCGGAATTGCGGATAAAACCTCCCTAGGGTGTATCACGCAACATGCAGATCCCCAGGAGATTCCATGGAGAGTTGTATTAGTTTATTTAAACTGATGGTCATTCTGTGACGTCTCGCTGCTGGTAATAGTTATATCGGCCTTAGGCCAGAAAGAAGACATCGCACGGAAGAGGAACAGCTTACACAAAAAGTGATCAAGTACAAGTTACGGGAAGTGAAGATAGGTGTTGGTGTATGCGTGCATGTGAGCACAGAACAAAGCAGAGTGAGCGCGTAGTCAGCGATTGGTAAAATGCATGTGACAGCTACCACTGCTGTGGCAGGCATTTCACGCCAGCATGAAACAGCTAGATGGGTTTGCGCAAGCGGATAGAGCAGAAATGTAGTTTCGCTTGGAAATGAAAACCATGTTCGATTAATCAGATGCAAATCTAGGAATCGCTGCACTCAGGTGCTGACGTACACCGGTACGCTGAATCGCTAACTGTCCAATGGCACAATTTGCTTACTGGAAGTGGTGAGATGGGGCACAGAGGCGTGCCATGTGTGTCTACAATCGCAGGACACATCGAGCAGTTTAGATGTGCGAAATTAATGTAAGCAACCAAAAAATACGGCCACCGACCTACCATTTGAGCATCCTAGGGCAAGAACAAGGGAACGCACGATCTTCAGCTGTGAGAACTGAACGTTAGCCAACACCACAGCCGCAATGAATACGTCATGCCTCGACCGCAGGGCAAGACCAATGCACGGCAAGCCGTTTGGCTGTGATAACTAGACGTGAGTCAGACAACACAAAGCTGCAATGAACGCGTCGGTAGTCAGCATTCACGCATGTGAAAAGTCGGCAAAAGGATTTTCTGCGAAGTGGTTAGCGGGTCGCTGTGCTAAAAATGAGAAAAACAGCTTGGTCATATGTGATGATCGGTCGATGGGCGACGTATTGCTATCGCCACGAAAGCTGTTATCGCCTCATGACTGGCTTCCAACAAATCCGTAAGCTTTTCTTAGGCTGCATACGCTGCTACACGGAATCATACTGCCGGGAGCACATTGTAAGCTTACAGTGTTGTTCGCTTCACGGTTTCGATCGCGTGTCTTACAGCTGGAAATTCACACTTAATGGGTGCATAAAAACGAATTCTTGACTTGACTTGACGTGACAGCCCTCTTACATTTCACTCTGCCCCGACGTGCTGTTGTCACCATTAGACAGCATACCAGTTTAGGCATGAATGCAACTAGTACCCTCACAGTCAGACAATTGCTAGTTGTACAAATTAATCAGGCCTTCAATGGTGTTTCCCACGTACTATCGACAACATACATTTCTTCACTTATATTTACATGGAATGTGTGAAATGTCTGTAAATGTCAAGGAATTGGATGTTTGAAGTGCCCAGTTTGTTTTTGTCTACAGAGGAGATTTCGCCAGATTGTGTTGACGAGCACTTTAGTCAATATTTTGAACCAAATCTGCACATCCTGTATAATCGATTCGTGCCTACCTGAACGAGACATTGGGTGGAGGTTGCATTGGTCGCGGAGTACCGATAGAATGACCTGCGCGATCACCGGAAATGAATCCCATGGAATATTTGCTATGGGGATACATGAAGCGCAGAGTTTATAGAACGAAACCCAACAACATGGATTAACTGAAAGAGAACATCGTGAGCCAATGCAGGCAGATTTTTTCAAAACATTGACTAAAGTGCTCGTCAACACAATCTGGCGAAATCTCCTCTGTAGACAAAAACAAACTGGGCACTTCAAACATCCAATTCCTTGACATTTACAGACATTTCACACATTCCATGTAAATATAAGTGAAGAAATGTATGTTGTCGATAGTACGTGGGAAACACCATTGAAGGCCTGATTAATTTGTACAACTAGCAATTGTTTGACTGTGAGGGTACTAGTTGCATTCATGCCTAAACTGGTATGCTGTCTAATGGTGACAACAGCACGTCGGGGCAGATTGAAATGTAAGAGGGCTGTCACGTCAAGTCAAGTCAAGAATTCGTTGTATGCACTCATTAAGGGTGAATTTCCAGCTGTAAGACACACGCGATCGAAACCGTGAAGCGAACCACACTGTAAGCTTACAATGTGCTCCTGGCAGTATGATTCCGTGTAGCGGCGTATGCAGCCTAAGAAAAGCTTACGGATTTGTTGGAAGCCAGTCATGAGGCGATAACAGCTTTCGTGGCGATAGCAATACGGCGCCCATCGACCGATCATCACATACGACCAAGCTGTTTTTCTCATTTTTAGCACAGCGACCCGCTAACCACTTTGCAGCAAATCCTTTTGCCGGCTTTTCACATGCGTGAATGCTGACTACCGACGCGTTCATTGCAGCTTTGTGTTGTCTGACTCACGTCTAGTTATCACAGCCGAACGGCTTGCCGTGCATTGGTCTTGCCCTGCGGTCGAGGCATGACGCATTCATTGCGGCTGTGGCGTTGGCTAACGTTCAGTTCTCACAGCTGAAGATCGCGCGTTCCCTTGTTCTTGCCCTGGGATGCTCAAGTGGTAGGTCGGTGGCGGTATTTTTTGGTTGCTTACATTAATTTCGCACATCTAAACTGCTTGATGTGTCCTGCGATTGTAGACACACATGGCACGCCTCTGTGCCCCATCTCACCACTTCCAGTAAGCAAATTGTGCCATTGGACAGTTAGCAATTCAGCGTACCGGTGTACGTCAGCACCTGAGTTCAGCCGCTCCTAGTTTCGGACCCGATTATCAAAACTCCGTTTACGTTCGTCCCCCACTGGCACTGGTTCTTTAGCAGAATGGAGTCACTCTGCTCTTTGGCTGGTGCGTCCGTGCCCCGTATGCTTACGTGTTTCAGGTATTGGCGCACAGCTTGCCCGTCCGGAAGCGGCAAGTCACATTGTGTCCCTGCCGCATGGATTACGGTTGCGGGCTACCAAGCATTTTCATGCCGTAACCGGGTGTTAACTGTTAACGGTTTCTCGAATAATACTTCTGTCTTTTACTCATGTGGGGCCACACACTTCTTCTGTCGCTTCTCTTCTGTGCACGGATTGGGGAACAACATATGGAACCACGTGCTATGATTTCTGACAATAGTAAATTTCGCCAGGGATTTACCGGTAGTCTTAGAGGGGGTCGAAAGGTAAGCAAATAAAACCGATCCAGCTTTGTTTTTAACGTTTTTAAAGCCTCCTTTTTCCTTTTTACAGCACGTTCTGTTAACCCGTTTGATGCTGGATGATACGGGACCGATTCAATATGCTGGATTCCATTACTGGTGACGAATTTTTTGAATTCAGCGCTAATAAAAGGTGAACCGTCTGCAGTGCATAACGTTTCTGGAAGGCCAAGCGTAGCAAATGAAAAGCGCATGTTGTTAATAGTGGCTTCCGTTGTAGCTTAAGCCAGTGAGTCTATACCGATCCACTTAAATTATGTATCACTAAGTAAAAGGAAACGCACCCAATTGATCGGTCCAAAGTAGTTGGTGTGAAGCCGTTGCCACGGCTTGTCGGGCCAAGGCCAAGAGTGCACTGGACCGAATGGTTGGTTACGTTGATGAGCTTAACACACGTCGCAATTCCCCAGTAAGTTTTTTATATCAGTCCAGCTTGGGCCACCGGCAGTACCCACTTGCTAAAGCTTTCATTCTCGCCACACCTGGATGAGCATCGTGCAGTTCCTTGATGAGCTGTGAACGCGCCTTCACAGGACGAACTAGCCAAGAGCCCCAAAAAAGGTAGCCATCGAATAGGCTCAGTTTGTTCCTGCGAATCATGAACGGCAGTAAAGCTGCTGTTTCTTCAGAAGGCCAAGCTACAGTCAAAAATCGTTTCACCATTGACAATATTGGCTTTCAATCTGTCCACTGACGGACTGTTGCACTTCCTATCGGCATTGTGTCCAGATGTTTCATTAAATTAACCAGTTCAAACGGAAGATCATATTTCTGTGTATTTTCAGTTATGGACAGGCGGCTCAGCGCATTGGCTGTGTGGTTGCTGACACCCGTAATGTAAACAACCATGTAATTGTAAGCGCCTAAGGTTACAGCTCATTCCTGAGTGATGCCATCAATTGAATGTGCTTGATTTCTCCCACTAACGACATTGACGGTTTGTGATCCTTGTGTAACTCGAAGAAATTCCCCCATAAGTACCGGTGAAAGTTCTTTACCCGGAAGATTACGGCCAGGGCTACCACAACAAGATGTGAGTAGTTTTCATTTGCAGTTTTAGGGTGCGCGAAGCAAATGATATTGGAGGTAAAGAACTCTTGTTTATGCCGTGACACAGGGCATCCCCGACTCCACAAAAAGATGCGTCATATAGAAAGATGAGTAGCTTATGGGAGATATAATGTATTAACGTTGGTGGTGAAGTAAAAAGACTGCTTGGCCCTTTCAAAGACATCTCGCTAACTGGACCCCAAAACGTTATGGCCGATTTTTGTATACCATTGTATTTAGTTGGGACAATACCGTAGCTACATTATGCACGAATTGTCGCTACTGGGACAACATAACTAAAACGGAAGAAGTTAATCAATGTTCGTCGGCACGGGACTTTCCAAAATTGATTTCCCTTTGTCATTTAGCACATGTAACCAATGTTAATCAATCCGGTGTCCAAGGCAACAAACGGAAAAGAAAGGAACTCAGATTTGACTTTTCTCAGTCTAAATTTGTTCATTTCCAAACGTTTGAGTACGACAGTGAGTGTACGAAGATGTTCTGCTTCAGGTCGTCCGGAAATAAGCATTTTATGCAGAAAGGCCCAGGCAAAAGTTGTGTCAGTTACTAGGTCGTCAATAAGTCTTTGGAAGATCTCAGGAGCCGAACTTATGCCAAAAGGCAAGCGAGTATATTGGAATAGTCCCATGTGTGGTAATCGCAGTAAGTTTTCTCCACGGTTTGTCGAGCTCTTTCTGCGAGTGCGCATGACTGCGATCAAGTTCAGTAGATTTTCACTACCAGTGCTGCGTACAAGCCATCAATGCGGGGTAATGTGTACTTGACTACGATGGAGGATTGAGTAACAGTCATCTCGTCATCATTACAAATCTGTACAGAGCCATCAGGTTTGGTCACAGGCACAATTGATGTTCCCCAGTCTGTAAAGTCTATAAGAGCAGTAAGGTCCTGGGTTTGTAATCCAGTTAATTCTTCTTCCACTTTAGTCCTCATAAAGTAACGTAGTGTGCGCGCTTTGATGAATTTTGACCCAGCACCCTCCATTAATTTTATAGTAGCCTGAAAACCATCCAATTTCTTAAGTTAATAGGCAAAATAAGGGAATGCTGTTTTAGCAGGGCTTCAAGTCCGGAGACCTCAGTGACTGTTTTTACCTCATCCAACTTATCCGGGAATGCATGTATCCGGTTTTTTCTTAGCAGGTTTGAGCGATTCCCAGCGATCACGTATACAGGGCGCTTTAGTATCCCGTCGCCATGTTGTGCGTTTACGAATAATTTGCCAAGGACACGTATGGGTTGGCCAGTATCCGTACGAAGAACTGAACTGCAAGAGGACAAGGGTGACGGTGCTTTTACAGCATTTTCCGTAGGTATTGACATAAATGCTCCTGTATCGATCTCCACCTGTACTTTCTGTCCTTCAGTGTAAAACTCTAGGGTGTATGGCGCTGGCTGCGTATTAGGAATGGTATGCAACCATGTCGAATTTACCTCAAGCTCGCTAACATCTGACGCGCCCACACTTTTGATGGGTTTTGGACCCCGGTAAGCCCAACTTGAAAGCCATTTGACCGATCTGCACACACGCGCCAGAGGGTCCAACTTACCACCTTTCCGATATATGGTCTTTTGATGTCGATATTCAGATGAACAACTGTGACATTCACCACAACGTTAGCACACAAAAGAAATCGGGGCTGGTGGATGCCCGCCTTATGTTTGGAATACTGTTCACCAATCTCAATTCTTCTAATGAGTCTCTCAGAGTGAAAGTTGCCAGTCGTTTATGTTGTGTTTCCGCTGACAATACGGATTACCGATGCAGCCACTCCGGTCACCATACAGCTACTTTCTAAATCCGAAGAAAAAGGCCTCCGGCGGAACTTGTCTACTGCACTCGGAAGACAGAATGCACAGCTAAAATATTGGGTCGAAATAAATAGTTCATGAGAGAATAGGCATACTTGAAAGTTCTTGACTATAGCAACTAGCAGATGCGCAAAGCTCGCTTGTTGGCTGAGCAAGTGGTGTGCATACTAGTGGGCTTCAAGGTAAGTCATTCTGATTAATCCACCTTAAGTTAAATCGATGCCATTGGATTACTCCCATTGGTTAGCCAATCGGCTACAGGCGCCATACAAACTATATTCTCCGGACTGCTCCAGACAGAGAGAGAGAGAGAGAGCTAAATTCGATGGCTGCAATCGCCGGGCCTCAGTAACAGTTGAGTACCGCTGTCCCTCTGTATGGCAAAAGAACAAGCTGTCGCCCATGTCAGTGAACAGTCGACTTGTGAAAGTAGTTTCCCTCGGATGTTGGGGCCTAAGATAAAGAGATCAGGCACTGGAATACCAAGGTCTCACAAAAACTCGCTAGATCTATTTCGTTGTATAGTTAGTCAAACGGTAGAAAGCCGAAGACCGCGTTCCAGAATGGGAAGCGCGGTTCATGTACCTACCGTGGCTCGCTTATGGTGAACGCCGGTCATTTACGGTTGTTGTCCCCACCATCCAATAGCCATTCAATGTTTAGCGAAGTTCGCAAAATGCGTACTGCGCGTGCAGTAACAGGAATTTCCCTCTCAGTGGTGTGGGCGTATGGAATTCTCGATTGATTTATTGCAAGCCTAAGCTGTGTGCAAGCGTAAGCTGGTGAAGGACGGACTGACAGGTCACACGAGCCTGTTTTGTTCATCGAGCGAGATGAGTACAAACAGCCAGCATGTGTTGCCGGCTGTCGTTAGCTGTCAGCTAACTGCGCGCTGAGTTTTGTAGGTCATGGATAACTGCAGGCGTTGGAGCGATCGATGGTTACCTTTGTGTCTTGCTGGCTACGCAGTGAAGTCGGCGTAGGCAAGCTGAAGCGCGAAACCAACACTGCTGCGTGAATGTGCGCACGTGATGGCATCTCAGCGGACCGGGTGTTCTCGATTAGCAGAGGACGAGCTTAGGCATTGGAAGCCTTGTCAATATCATTGAAGCACTGCCTCAGGTAATAGAGCTCGAGCAGACAATGCAGTGGGGATCACTTAACGTGCCTAGTTATTCGGCGGTACGGTAAATGCAGTTTAAACGCCGCATCAACTTTACGATTATACAATGCAGTGAACCCAGGAATGCGTCCCGTCACCGCCCGGTACTTGCTTAAACTAGTGAAGAAGTTCGAGCAAACTGGGTGCGTGTGACCTGAAGAGAACCGGACCGCCTCACAGCACCCCGGACGACTGTCCAGCCTGCGCTGTAGTCAGTGAAGTGGCAAAATCTCCCGAGCTCAGCATTCGTCAGATTGCACGGCCCTGTGACAAGATCTGATATGCGGTACTCCGGATATTACAGGAACCAAAAGTTCGAAGATTCCATGCACATCAAGCACCGGGTTTGAACCCCTGCGATCCGGAGAAGCGGTTTGAATTGTACCGCTAGTTTCTGGATTACGGGGAAATTCGTTCTGCCGTTTTTACAGATGAGGCACTGCTTCATCTGCATGGAACAATGCAACCTTATTCATGGGCTACCAATAACCCACGAAAATGTACGGCATCACGTGTGCACCACGGTAGCAACCTGATGGTTTGGGCTGGATTAACAAGCAAGAAACTCTTGGATCCATATTTATTTTCTAGGAATGTGACCGGTCGGTTGTTGTTCTGAAGTACTGAAACCTAAACTTTCCCTAGCACCGTCGTACTTGGAAGTGTTGCAGACATTGTTGTTTCCCAAGCTGGAGGCCGATGGGGCATGCGGTACCATTTGTTAGCATCAGGATTGTGCACCTGCACATTTTGCTAAAACGGTGCGTGCTTGCCTCACCGATACTTTTGGTCACCATTGTATCTGACGCGGTGGACCAATGGAGCGGCCTACTCGCTAACCAGACTTGAACCCATGGATTTTTTCTATGGGGCTATCTGAAGCTGCGAGTGTACAAAATAAGGCCGCCTACATTGGACCAATTGAAGGCAAATATTCTGAAAGAATGTCATGCCATCAGGAAGGATACACTGGAGAAAGTGCCCGCAACTGCATCAAGCTGTTTCTACACTGCAAGCAGTACTCCGGCCGACCTTTTGAACATATCCT
>OX104070.1:24127862-24167490 GCA_944474145.2 Dicrocoelium dendriticum
GTGATGATCGGTCGATGGACGCCATATTGCTATTACCACGAAAGCTGTTATCGCCTCATGACTGGCTTCCAACAAATCCGTAAGCTTTCTTAGGCTGCATACGCGCTACACGGAATCATACTGCCAGGAGCACATTGTAAGGTTACAGTGTCGTTCGCTTCACCGTTTCGATCGCGTGTGTGTAACAGCTGGAAATTCACCCTTCATGGTGCATTAAAACAAATTCTTGACTTGACTTGACGTGACAGCCCTCTTACATTTCACTCTGCCCCGACGTGCTGTTCTCACCATTAGACAGCATACCAGTTTAGGCATGAATGCAACTAGTACCCTCACAGTCAGACAACTGCTAGTTGTACAAATTAATCAGGCCTTCGATGGTGTTTCCCACGTACTATCGACAACATACATTTATTCATTTATATTTACATGGAATGTGTGAAATGTCTGTAAATGTCAAGGAATTGGATGTTTGAAGTGCCCAGTTTGTTTTGGTCTACAGAGGAGCTTTCGCCGGATTGTGCTGACGAGCACTTTGGTCAATATTTTGAACCAAATCTGCACATTCTGTATAATCGATTCATGCCTACCTGAACGAGACATTGGGTGGGCGTTGCATTGGTTGCGGAGTACAGATAGAATGACCTGCGCGATCACCGGAAATGCATCCCATGGAATATTTTCTATGGGGATACATGAAGCGCAGAGTTTGTAGAACGAAACCCAACAACATGGATTAACTGAAAGAGAACATAGTGAGCCAATGCAGGCATATTTTTTTCAAAACATTGACTAAAGTGATCGTCAACACAATCCGGCGAAAGCTCCTCTGTAGACAAAACAAACTGGGCACTTCAAACATCCAATTCCTTGCCATTTACAGACATTTCACACATTCCATGTAAATATAAGTGAATAAATGTATGTTGTCGATAGTACGTGGGAAACACCATTGAAGGCCTGATTAATTTGTACAACTAGCAATTGTTGACTGTGAGGGTACTAGTTGCATTCATGCCTAAACTGGTATGCTGTCTAATGGTGACAACAGCACGTCGGGGCAGAGTGAAATGTAAGGGGGCTGTCACGTCAATTCAAGTCAAGAATTCGTTTTTATGCACCCGTTACGGGTGAAGTTCCAGCTGTAACACACACGCGATGGAAACGGGAAAGCGAACAACACCGTAACCTTACAATGTGCTCCTGGCAGTATGATTCGCTTTAGCAGCGAAAGCAGCCTAATAAAGACTTAGGGGTTTGTTGAAAGCCAGTCATGAGGCGATGACAGTTTTTGTGGCGATAGCAATACGGCGCCCATCGACCGATCATCACGTACGACCAAGCTGTTTTTCTCATTTTTAGCGCAGCGACCAGCTAACCACTTCGCAGAAAATCCTTTTGCCGGCTTTTCACATGCGTGAACACTGACTACCGACGCGTTCATTGCAGCTTTGTGCTGTCTGGCTCACGTCCAGTTTTCACAGACGAACGGCGTGCGTTCCCTTGGTCTTGCCCTGCGGTCGAGGCATGACGCATTCATTGCGGCTGTGGTGTCTGGCTAACGTTCAGTTCTCACAGCCGAACGGCGTGCGTTCCCTTGGTCTTGCCCTGCGATCCTCACATGGTAGGTCGGTGGCCGTTTTTTTGGTTGCTTAGATTAATTTCTCACAGCTAAACTGCTCGGTGTGTCCTACGATAGTAGACACACATGTCACGCCTCTGTGCCCGTCTCACCCTATCCAGCAAGCAATTTGCGCCATTGGACAGTTAGCAATTCAGCGTACCGGTGTACGTCAACACCTGAGTGCAGCCGCTCTTAGTGTCGGACCCGATTACCAAAACTCCCTTTACGTTCGTCCCCCACTGGCACTGGTTCTTTAGCAGAATGGAGTCACTCTGCTCTTTGGCTGGTGCGTCCGTGCCCCGTAAGCTTACGTGTTTCAGGTATTGGCGCACAGCTCGCCCGTCCGGAATCGGCAAGTATCATTGTGTCCCTGCCGCATGGATTACGGTTGCGGGCTACCAAGCATTTTCATGCCGTAAGCGGGTGTTAACTGTTAAAGGTTTCTCGAATAAGGCTTCTGTCTTTTACTCATGTGGGGCCACACACTTCTCCTGTCGCTTCTCTTCTGTGCACGGATTGGGGAATAACAAATGGAACCACGTGCTATGATTTCTGACAATAGTAAATTTCGCCAGGGATTTACCGCTAGTCTTAGTGGGGGTCGAACGGTAAGCGAATAATACCGATCCAGCTTTGTTTTTAACGTTTTTATAGTCTCCTTTTACCTTTTTGCAGCACGTTCTGTTAACCCGTTTGACGTTGGATGATACGGGACCGATTCAATATGCTGGATTCCATTACTGGTGACGAATTTTTTGAATTCAGCGCTAATAAAAGGTGAACCGTTTGCTGTGCATAACGTTTCTGGAAGGCCAAGCGTAGCAAATGAAAAGCGCATGTTGTTAATAGTGGCTTCCGTTGTAGCTTGAGCCAGTGAGTCTATACCGATCCACTTAAATTATGTATCACTAAGTAAAAGGAAACTCACCCAATTGATCGGTCCAAAGTAGTTGGTGTGAAGCCGTTGCCACGGCTTGTCGGGCCAAGGCCAAGAGTGCACTGGACCGAGTGGTTGGTTACGTTGATGAGCTTAACACACGTCGCAATTCCCCAGTAAGTTTTTTATATCAGTCCAGCTTGGGCCACCAGCAGTACCCTTACTAAAGCTTTCATTCTCGCCACACCTGGATGAGCATCGTGCAGTTCCTTGAGGAGCTGTGAACGCGCCTTCACAGGACGAACTAGCCAAGAGCCCCAAAAAAGGTAGCCATCGAATAGGCTCAGTATGTTCCTGCGAATCATGAACGGCAGTAAAGCTGCTGTTCCTTCAGAAGGCCAAGCCACAGTCAAAAATCGTTTCACGATTGACAATATTGGCTTTCGGTCTGTCCACTGACGGACTGTTGCACTTCCTATCGGCATTGTGTCTAGATGTTTCATTAAATTAACCAGTTCAAACGGAAGATCATATTTCTGTGTATTTTCGGTTATGGACAGGCGGCTCAGCGCATTGACTGTGTGGTTGCTGACACCCGTAATGTAAACAACCTTGTAATTGTAAGTACTTAAGCTTACAGCTCATTCCTGAGTGATGCCATCAATTGAATGTGCATGGTTTCTCCCACTAACCATAATGACGGTTTGTGATCCTTGTGTAGCTCGAAGAAATTCCCCCATAAGTACTGGTGAAAGTTCTTTACCCGGAAGATTACGGTCAGGGCTTCCACAACAAGATGTGAGTAGTTTTCATTTGCAGTTTTAGGGTGCGCGAAGCAAATGATATTGGAGCTAAAGAACTCTTGTTTATGCGGTGACACAGGGCATCCCCGACTCCACAAAAAGATACGTCATATAGAAAGATGAGTAGCTTATGGGAAACATAATGTACTAACGTTGGTGGTGAAGTAAAAAACTGCTTGGCCCTTTCAAAGACATCTCGCTGACTGGACCCCAAACGCCATGGCCGATTTTTGTATACCATTTTATTTAGTTGGGACAATACCGTAGCTACATTGTGCACGAATTGTCGATACTGGGACAACAAAACTAAAACGGAAGAAGTTAATCAATGTTCGTCGGCACGGGACTTTCCAAAATTGATTTCCCTTTGTCATTTAGAACATGTAACCAAGGTTTATCAATCCGGTGTCTAAGGCAACAAACGGAAAAGAAAGGAACTCAGATTTGACTTTTCTCAGTCTAAATTTGTTCATTGCCAAAAGTTTGAGTACGACAGTGAGTGTACGAAGATGTTCTGCTTCAGGTCGTCCGGAAATAAGCATTTTATGCAGAAAGGCCCAGGCAAAAGTTGTGTCCTTTACTAGGTCGTCAATAATCCTTTGGAAGATCTCAGGAGCAGAACTTATGCCAAAAGGCAAGCGAGTATATTGGAATAGTCCCATGTGTGGTAATCGCAGTAAGTTTTCTCCACGGTTTGTCGAGCTCTATCTGCGAGTGCGCATGACTGCGATCAAGTTCGGTAGATTTTCACTACCAGTGCTGTGTACAAGCCATCAATGCGGGGTAATGTGTACTTGACTACGATGGAGGATTGAGTAACAGTCATCTCGTCATCACTACAAATCTGTACAGAGCCATCAGGTTTGGTCCCAGGCACAATTGATGTTCCCCAGTCTGTAAAGTCTATAAGAGTAGTAAGGTCCTGAGTTTGTAATCCAGTTAATTCTTCTTCCACTTTAGTCCTCATAAAGTATCGTAGTGTGCGCGCTTTGATGAATTTTGACCCAGCACCCTCCATTAATTTTATAGTAGCCTGAAAACCATCCAATTTCTTAAGTTAATAGGCAAAATACAAGAATGCTGTTTTAGCAGGGCTTCAAGTCCAGAGACTTTAGTGACTGTTTTTACCTCATCCAACTTATCCGGGAATGCATGTATCCGGTTTTTTCTTAGCAGGTTTGAGCGATTCCCAGCGATCACGTATACAGGGCGCTTTAGTATCCCGTCGCCATGTTGTGCGTTTACGAATAATTTGCCAAGGACACGTATGGGTTGGCCAGTATCCGTACGAAGAACTGAACTGCAAGAGGACAAGGGTGACGGTGCTTTTACAGCATTTTCCGTAGGTATTGACATAAATGCTCCTGTATCGATCTCCACCTGTACTTTCTGTCCTTCAGTGTAAAACTCTAGGGTGTATGGCGCTGGCTGCGTATTAGGAATGGTATGCAACCATGTCGAATTTACCTCAAGCTCGCTAACATCTGACGCGCCCACACTTTTGAAGGGTTTTGGACCCCGGTAAGCCCAACTTGAAAGCCATTTGACCGAGCTGCACACACGCGTCAGAGGGTCCAACTTACCACATTTCCGATATATGGTCTTTTGATGTCGATATTCAGATGAACAACTGTGACATTCGCCACAACGACAGCACACAAAAGAAATCGAGGCTGGTGGATGCCCGCCTTATGTTTGGAGTACTGTTCACCAATCTCAATCCTTCTAATGAGTCTTTCAGAGTGAAAGTTGCCAGTCGTTGATGTTGTGTTTCCGCTGACAATGCGGATTACCGATGCAGCCAATCCGGTCACGATACAGCTACTTTCTAAATCCGAAGAAAAAAGCCTCTGGCGGAACTTGTCTACTGCACTCGAAAGACAGAATGTACAGCTAAAATATTGGCTCGAAATAAATAGTTCATGAGAGAATAGGCATACTTGAAAGTTCTTGACTATAGCAACTAGCAGATGCGCAAAATCTCGCTTGTTGGCTGAGCAAGTGGTGTGCATACTAGTGGGCTTCAAGGTAAGTCATTCCGATTAATCCACCTCAAGTTAAAACGGTGCCATTGGATTACTCCCATTGGTTAGCCAATCGGCTACAGGCGCCATACAAACTATATTCTCCGGACTGCTCCAGACAGAGAGAGAGAGAGAGAGCTAAATTCGATGGCTGCAATCGCCGGGCCTCAGTAACAGTTGAGTACCGCTGTCCCTCTGTATGGCAAAAGAACAAGCTGTCGCCCATGTCAGTGAACAGTCGACTTGTGAAAGTAGTTTCCCTCGGATGTTGGGGCCTAAGATAAAGAGATCAGGCACTGGAATACCAAGGTCTCACAAAAACTCGCTAGATCTATTTCGTTGTATAGTTAGTCAAACGGTAGAAAGCCGATGACCGCGTTCCGGAATGGGAAGCGCGGTTCATGTATCTGCTATGGCTCGCTTATGGTGAATGACGGTCATTTACGTTTGTTGTCCCCACCATCCAATAACCATCCAATGTTTAGCGAATTTCGCAAAATGCGTACTGCGCGTGCAGAAACATGAATTTCCCTCTCAGTGGTGTGGGCGTATGGAATTCTCGATTGATTTATTGCAAGCCTAAGCTGTGTGCAAGCGTAAGCTGGTGAAGGACGGACCGACAGGTCACACGAGCCTGTTTTGTTCATCGAGCGAGATGAGTACAAACAGCCAGAACGTGTTTCCGGATGTCGATAGCTGTCAGCTAACTTTGCGTTGAGTGTTATCGGTCACGGCTAATTGTAGGCGTTGGGGCGATCAATGGTTATCTTTGTGTTTTGCTAGCTACGCAGCGAAGTCGGCGTATTCAGGCTGAAGCGCGAAACCACAACGGCGGCGTGAATGTGCGCACGTGGTGGCATCTCAGCGGACCGGGTGTTCTGGATTAGCAGAGGACGAGCTTAGGCAATGCAAGCCTTGTCAATATCATTGAAGCATTGCCTCAGGTAATAGAGTTCGAGCAGACAATGCAGTTGGGACCACTTAACGTGCCTGTTGCTCCGCGCGCACTGATTATTCGGCGGGACGGTAAATGCAGTTTAAACGCAGCAACAGCTTTACGAAGATACAATGCAATGAACCCAGGAATGCTTCCCGTCACCGCCCGGTACGTGCTTAAACTAGTGAAGAAGTTCGAGTAAACTGGGTGCGTGTGACATTAAGGGAACCGGACCGCCTCGCAGCAACACAGACGACTGTCCAGCCTGCGCTGTGGTCAGTAAAGTGGCAAAATGCCCCGATCTCAGCATTCGTCGGATCGCACAGCACTGTGACACGACCTGATATGCGGTACTCCGGATATTACAGGAACAAAAGTTCGAAGATTCCATGCACTTCAAGTACAGGGTTTGAACCCCTGCGATCCGGAGAAGCGACTTGAATTTTACCGCTTGTTTCCGGATCACGGGGATAGTCGTTCTGCTGTTTTTACAGATGAGGCACTGCTTCATCTGCATGGAACCATGTAGCATTATTCATGGGCTACCAATAACCCACGAAAATATACCGCATCACGTATGCACCACAGTATGAACCTGATGGTTTGGGCTGGATTAACAAGCCAGAAACTCTTGGGTCCATATTTATTTTCCAGGAATGTGGCCGGTAGGTTGTTGTTCTGAAGTACTCAAAACCTAAACTTTCCATGGCACCGTCGTACTTGGAAATGTTGCAGACATTTTTGTTTCCCAATTTGGAGGCCGAAGGGGCATGCAGTACCATTTGTTGGCATCAGGATGGTGCATCTGCACATTCTGCTAAAACGGTGCGTACTTACCTTACCGACACATTTGGTCACCATTGTATCGGACGCGGTGGACCAATGGAGTTGCCTACTCGCTAACCAGATTTGAACCCATAGATTTTTTCTATCGGGCTATCTGAAGCGGCGAGTGTACAAAATAAGGCCGTCTACATTGGACCAATTGAAAGCAAATATTCTGAACGAATGTCACGTCATCAGGAGGGATACATTGGAGAAAGTGCCCGCCAACTGCATCAAGCTGTTTCTACACTGCAAGCAGTACTCCGGCGGACCTTTTGAACATATCCTTCACTAGCATAGATGGTCGTTCCAAGCTATTTCTGTTAATATACTTATCCTCTTCCACAAGTGTGTTAACAACTAAATTAGTCCACTGGCAACTGGTACTAATAATACGTCCGGTCGGATAAAATTCTTAACGTCCAGCTTGTCCATGAGCACATAAACAGCGTACGCACCAAAACCGATGGCTAATTAGAGCTGAAGCACTGGGTCACTGTGAGCTGCGGTTCGTCCAGTCTTAATGAAATGCCGACTGTGTTGTTGACTCAGTTTCAGGCTATTGCCTCTGAACTTGTTGTTCGGGATGAGTTGCAGTAGGTGGCGACATGCGTAACTGGGGCCGTTCGGTATCTGGTAGAGTAGCATGAAGTCTCCACGTCACCACCTGTGGCGTCCACTGAACATTCACTGTGATTTTAGTCGCTGCTGATACGGAAGGTTGCACAATCTCTTGACACATATGGTTGCTCGACCATGGAGAGTTTCGAAAGCTGCAAGGTCACGCTTTAGCCAACGGTGGCAAGCCCGGTTTGCACATTCGATGTGGGAATGCACGTAGGCATTGAGCGTCATAGAGAAGATGAATGAATCCAAAATTTCGAATGCCATCCGCAAGCTAACAACGTGCTGGTTACCACTTTTGAAACGGATTCCGACTGTCTGGAATAACCGAAGTCGTCCTGCACCAGTACACCGAGGTCACGTTCCTGAGGGCTTGGCTGCAGGTTGTACGCCCCAATTTTGTAGAGATAGGTGTGCTTATGGCGGATGTGGACAAAGTGTCACGTGTCCACATTAAATGGCCGTGCATTTCTCACTGGCCAATGCCAGGTCCCATCTAGGTCGCACATGGAGGAGCTTGCAGTCGTCCATCCATTTGATGGCCGGTCAAATTTTAACGTCATCCGTTAAACGTAAAATTTTTGAGGCGATAGCTATTGCAAGCTCCTCGTACTCCAATCGATTAGGGTCGGGTAGTGATGTTCGGACTCTAATTGCTGTTCTCGGAGAAGTTACCAACCCATCCCAATACTGCATCGCCGACGTTTTCCAAGTAGCCCATCATTACGTCAACGGTGATCGCTTCCATGACTTTCGCAAGCACAGGGAGAAGTGTTAGCGGACGGTAATTGGCAGAAGCAGACGGACTTCTCTGAAAGGATCCGACAAGTGGTAGGGCTAGGTGGAGAGTTACTGCCTACAATGCTTTAGGGTGAAGGTTATCCACTCAAGGCAAGCTGTGTGTACGCAAGGATAGTAGCTTTTTCAGAATCATTTTTGCTATGGATTTGATGCTGGATAACACTGATGGTGTGATGACAGAAGCAAGTATAAGGTTTGAGGATAGTACCCCTTGGAAAGTAGGCCCGTGCTGGGCCCGTGAGACGTTGGCCGCCTTTCTGTTGTTGTGTGTATACGCACGGAATGTGTCCAGAACGCAGGTACTGGTGGGATAGATGTCACCAATATGCAGTGTTGAAAAATCTTTGGCCCTCATCCCCAAGAAGCTGTCGTAAAAGTTTCACTTTGTTTTCCTCCGTAGGAGACATGCCTGGGTTCAAAATTGGAAGCAGTTCCAGGTAATGAATTAAGGTATTCCTCCATCGATTCCAAGTATCCAAAGGTTTGTCGGTAGAAGAAGACCAGAAGACCGATGGAGCATTTGCCATGTTCACTACTATCGCCGAATGTCACATCTCGCTCCTTGTATTACTTACATTGACTCTAAGCCAGAAAAAAGACAGCGCGTGGACGGGAACAGCTTACACAAAAAGTGACCAGGTACAAGATACGGGAAGTGAAGTTAGGTGTTGGTGTGTACGTTCATGCGTGCATGTGTTACAGACCAATCAGAGTGAGCGCGTAGTTAGCGATCGTTAAGATGCATGTGACGCATCCTACGCTCTACGCTCTGTATTTCTAGTATTTTTATTAAAACAACGCAAAAACTTCCCTGGGGAATGTCATGTAAAACGCAAAATTCGTTTTTTACCGTCTGATTATGTTATACATATTGATCAAACCACGTAGTTTGTCTGCGTCTCGCACCGTCGACAAACATGCCATTTATTTATTTAAATTATTTGTGGCGCAAGTTTCGTTCATCTGGTTTCTACGCGGACTATTTCTTTTTTAGCCGTACTCAGTGATACTCAATGGGCTGCAAACAGCCCCATCCATTTGCATTACAGTCCAACTTGTTATGGGGACCATCTGTCTCTTGAGCCTAGTCAAAAACATCCCAACTGTTTTTTCCTATGTTTTCTCACTGAGGTTAATCTGTCTTATCTGCCTAATGAAGGGGTGTCCGAAGTCCGGCCCGCGGGCCAAATGCGGCCCGCAATAGCATTTCAACTGGTCAGCGGCCTCATTATGAAATAATAAAATCAGGCTTGGACATTTTTCGTACATGAGTAATTTTTTTAGTATCTTAATGCCAGACTGAATATGGCCGATATCTTTTTAGCTCACGAAATGTGACCCTCTTTGTAAAAGGTTTGGACACCCCTGGTCTAATGCAACCGCGACCAAGTCTTTGTGGTCTCCAGGCGTTCTAGCATTTGTAAAATGTGACCACAACTGGCATAACTGCCTGCGTGGTCATAAATGTCTGCCACCGCAGCGCACAGATGGCTTAGATTTTGGCTTGAGGTGTCATAATCTGCCGCTCGTTCTGTTTGTCTTCTTTAGGTAGCAAGACTAGACACTAGGAGTGCAGTAGCAAATTACCTGCCTGCGTACCTAAATGGATGTCAAACAAGTTTGTGGTTTGTGCACAAAATGGCACGTTATCGGTCTCGGATTCTGTGGTGAAACTTTGTGTGTGAAAATATTCGTTTCCCATAAATTATAGGAGATAGATAGAAACTACAGCATTCTGTGTCCATGGTATTCGGAAAATTTCTGTTTAAAGAGTCTGACAAAGTACAAAATGGATAGTACCAAAATTGTCACGCCAAAGGCATTGGCACTTGAAGAAAGAGTATCAGTGACTCAACAACGAAGGAAATGTTCGCAAACATAGAACATTTCGCAGTAGGAAAGGTACGAATTCTTCTAACTATAGAGCGGAAAATCGCTTGTTAAAGAAGTTTCAAAACAGCGCACTAAGTCCGGAAGAAATGAATAGCAGGAAAACAGGAAAAGAAGAGGTAAACACACTTCGTTGGAAATGGTGCCAGTCTGAACTATTCGAGTTCGAGCTTTGCACTTGGCACGAGAATCAAAAACGCAGACTTTAAAGTATCACACGCTTGGCTGCAGCCTTTCATCAATAGGCACAACCTTTTGTTTGGGAAGCGATCTGGCGAAAACGACGACTCAGATATGCGTACTGCATCAAACTGAAAAGCAAATTACTCGAAATATGTTATGGATATACAGCTCAAACAAATGTTAATTTATATGAAACTGGGTTGTTATTTAAAGAGACGTCGCACAAACATTTTTTTCAAAGAAGCAAAATGCACAGGCGCAAAATGTCAAGAAGCGAATCACAGTTATGATATGCACTAACATTTTGGAGGAGTGAGAACCGGACTTAGGGTTTGGTAAATCAGCCAACTCTCGAATTTTTAAAAACACGAACATAAAAACTACCGGTAACTTACAAAATTACTAAAAGGCATGAATGACTGCAGTTATTTTCGAAGATTAGATTAAAGTCTTTGGCAGTACGGTGCAGCAGAAATGCGTAACGTTATTTTGTTTTCTGACCATCTCAAAAGCCAGGTAAAGGATGTCGGAACTGCGGTTCCCGCCACCCAATACCACTGCGTTAGTTCAACCATTCGACCAGGGTGTCATTCAGGCACTTCGATCAAAGTATATGGAAAACAGCTTCTACGTCCTATTACGAGCATCGAATCACACAAAGCTATGTCCGGAACTGAACTCGTGGAATGAGTACATTTATTTGACGTCGTGTTCCGGATCGCTACTGCATGAATGTAGCTGGAGAACGCAACAATCTATGTTTTTGAAAAGCAGGGTTCCCTTGTTCAGCAGAGATTGATTATGAGATGTCAATGCAAACTGGTCCTGAGACAGGCGCGCAAATTGTACCTCCTGCAATCGCTACTGCATTGGATAACCTTTCAAAGAAATTGCTTAAGTGCCAACTGAATTACAGCCCCACGGTTGATTCAGATCTCCATACGTGTGACACAACGGGAATAAACTGGGACTTTCCTGCCATTTCGGTTTTAGCAGCCGAGGATGTGATTCGTGAATCAGTCGACGAGCGCGAACAAGAGTCCACAGACATTCTGACAATGCATACATTCACAGACGCTGCTACGCAATACCTAACGGATCCACTGATGTGAATTTAAGGGAAGAATTAAATGCATCTTCTATTTAGACTGCCATGCAACAGAGTTCTATACTGGATCTTTTACACCTGGTTGAAATTGATACGGCCAATAGAAAATGTGTGTGTACGATTTTTCTAGAACTGAAGTACGCTAATTTGCATGTTAGTTTTAACGTGTTGACTCAAAAATGATAACTTTAGTACATTATTATTACGCATTTATCCCACCGTATACGATACTACTTTTATTTCTTTAGCTACAAGACCAAAACAGATAGCATTCGTTGTGTACAGATCCCGTTCTCATTTGAAAGCGTAGCACACATGTGTAATTGATGATGCGTAGTGTTCCCTACGCATGAACTTGTCCATGGGGATCACCTGTCCAAGGGGACCACTTTTCGTCGGTCTCTTGAGTGGTCGCCTTAGATAAGTTTGCTTGCAGTGTTGGAACTGCAAAGTGAGCTAGGTTACAACCAAACAACTTACAACTCGTAATAAGAACAACCAACCTCGAATTCGAATTTCACCGCGGAGTTTAATTTCAAAACATTTGGTGAGAAGAAAGAACACTAATGATTTATTTGGTATTATAACTGCCGCATAAAACACATTGTGTTTTTGATGTACAGTCATCCAACGCAACCAAAGAGATGAGTGGTTGTCCTGCAGGTTAAAGTCAACACAACTGACCTGCCGGTCTGAAGTGGAGGGGCAGTGATAAATATTTAGATGTGAATGTACGTTGGGATCAATTTCGACAAGTTAAATAACCTGTTGGTTCATAAATAAAATACTTTAAGCAGCCCCAGGTGTCAACTGGGATTTTCAATGGGCCACGCACCAAAAGCTGTGCTTAAACACGGGTCGGTTAAGCAAAGTGCCGGAGATCCTACTTGATATGTTGGTCCCTACAATCACAGGAAGAGCAGACATATCTCAGCAAACATGCATCATACAAAAATGAGCTCAATGTACGGAATACAAGCGGTAACATGCCACTTGGTGCTTCCAACACTACTGCAGATCGCGCAGGAGCGTGACCTGGGTGTACTGGTACATGAAGAACTCGGGTGTTCAAAACAAGTAGAGAAGGCGTCCAGAAGCGGCAATCAATAGGTTGGTCTTCTTCGCAGAATTTTATGTTGGTTTCAACCCACAATCTTTCCCCAAATGCTTACCACCTATGTGCGACCGCACGTGGAATATGCTATCTAGGCGTGGCAGCCGTGGCAGAAACAGCACTTCGTTGCGCTCGAGACTCCTCAACCAAGAATGTCATGGACCTCTTTCATCTACCCTATCAGTTTAGACTGAAAGCTCTAAGAATGGAAAGCAGTCGTTTGCTGGGGGATCTCATAATGGTTTACCAGATTCTGACGAAGCCAAACCACAGTTGCCGTCCTCCGCTGGAATTGAACCACAACACTAACCTAAGAGGTCATCCTCTGAAACTGACAATACAGTATAGCAGGCTTGAATGCCGTAGAAATTTCTTTTCCCTTCGCGTGTGCTAGCCTTGGAAGGCCATCCCTAATTATGTCGTCTCTGCTCCCAATATGGCGATATTTAAAAAACGCGTAACCGATGCATTGTCTCATTTGTATTTCATTTTAAAACTTGTCAGCTAGGGGGCTACAAAACGCAATCAAACGGTGTCTTACCGAACTCCAAACCAATGGATGTATACTGTTAATACGCGAACATCTCATCTATTCTACATAGATCCATGGCGAGTCCACCAAAACGCATTTCACCTTAACATGTAAGTATATTTTGGAAATAACTTCCATCCAAAGGAACTTGTTAAGCATTGCTTTTTTTTACCCATAGTAACCCCTTGTTCCATTGTTCCATCAACCCAGAAATCACCCCTCCTTCGTCCAAGTTAAATAAAGGCAGAATCGACATAAACCCCCAACTGCTCAAGAAGAGGTTGAAGAGGTATGTCAACTACTCGCCAACCTTGACAGCACCAAACCTGCCGGACCTGATGGGCTTCACCCACTGGTTCTCAAATCACCTTCGACCATCATCTCTCCTGTCGTGACTGACCTTTTCAACAGGTCGCTGTCCGAAGGTTCGTTGCCGGTTGACTAGAAATGTTCGGTGGTAAAGCCTATTCCGAAAGGCGGCGACCCTAGCAAAGTAGACAACTACAGGCCAATTTGTCTTACACCTATTTTGGTAAAGGTTGCTGAGAAAATCGTGAAGAAGGAATTGCTGCAGTTGCTACAGTCAGACGAGGTCCTGACGCCCGCACAGCACAGTTTTATGCAAGGTCGCTCATGCATTACGAACCTGCTTGTGACGAGGCATGAGTGCTTGAAGGCAATAAACAAGGGGAAGTCCGTCGACGTGATATTCATCGATTTCAGTAAAGCGTTCGACAAGGTCAGTCATGAGGTTCCCCTTCACAAACAGCATGTGTGGTGTCGGTGGCTCACTGCACCGGTGAATCCGCGATTTTCTTTTTGGACGAAAGTGAAGAGTGCAGGTCGACGACCATCTAACTGACTGGTACCCCTCTACAAGTAGCGTGCCTCAAGGCACTGTGCTGGGGCCCACTCTGTTCCTGATCCACATCAACGATCTACCGCAGCTTCTCCGGTCGTCGTGTGCCTTGTTTGCGGACGACATGAAGATTTGGAGAGAAATCGACGCTCCCGATGACTGTGGTCTACTTCAGCAAGACCTCAACCGCCTATCCACATGGTCTGCAGAAGTTCTTCTCCCGGTCAACCCAGCCAAGTCTGTATTTATGAGCCTAGGGTAGGGTGCTGACGGCCGAACCTACACCCTTGACGGCCAAACGCTATATCCTACACCCTCTGTGAAACACCTAGGTGTACGCTCGCGCCACGATTTGAAGTCCGTGGACAACACGAACAGGCTATATCATAACGGACTGCGCATGCTTTGGGCGCTCAAACGTAGCTTCGGCACATGGTCTGAAGAGGTTGCCACTCGACTCTTCTCTTCAATCATTAGACCAATGCTAGAGTACGGTTCGCCCGCCTACTTTCCGATTACCCGAGGCGAGGCACAAAAGATCGAACGGGTCAAACAAGTTGCTACTAGGTTCATCCCGAGTTTGCGTAGCTTTGGGTATGAGGGCCGGTGCGAGAAACTAGGACTCTACACCTTGTCCTACCGTCGGGTGCTAGTCGACCTCATTATGACCTATCGTATTCTACATCTCAGTGACTTCCCAATGCTAATGCCAATGCTGCACTTACGAGGGCCATGCAGCACACGCGGACAGATACAAACTTGTTGTGCCGGATGTGAAACGTGTTCATCACTCATTGTGCCTCGAACAGTGAGTGGTAAAGATTTGAGACAGTTTGCCTGAAAATGTGATGGAGGCAACATCTGTATAGCGGTTCAAAAGGTTGTTAGATTTATATTTTACTACTATTCGATTCAGAGAACGATTGCACAATTACGACGACATGTCACATTTGTGCGTCCTGCAATACCGTGAGTCCGATATTTTAAATGTTACATGAAAACGATAACGATATTCACGTCTGACAACTTTTATAACGTTTCTCACCATAGTTCAAAAGAGTTGTACAGAGTTCATTTCTACTTGCTCTACAATACAGTATTCAGTATTCAAGAACAATGCTAATAAAGCCCATCTGTACCGCCATTAAGTTGTACCCTCCGTTGGTGAGACAACCGGGCCTTGTGAAACTGTTTGAGTATCACGTTGACCAACATCCACTGGGATGAGAGGTTTGGTCTGCGGGTGTATTGTCAAAACTCCAACCAATGGATTAATGGATTTACATTGTTAATACGCAAACCTCTCCGCTCTTCTACATATGTGTGTGATGAGTCCAAACGCCTTTCGCTTTTTCGTGAATTTTCATTTACTCAGTAATTTACATATCACTGGACTTGTTAAGCATAGCTATTTTTTACCCGCATTACACCATTACTACATTGATCGGAGGTCTGGTATTACAACCACTTGGAGCACATCCGAGCAGGGGACATTTTTCACACTCCTCGATCAGGTTTATCCTTGTCTGCTTTAGTCTGATAGAAGCTGCTGGAGTTTGTGATTGAACGCGGGAAATGAAGATGTGCTAGTAGGAGGTGCCTTACTGCCACTGAGGTCAGTGAGCAACGTTGACATAGCGGATAGAAATGCATTGTTTGACTTGTTGAACTCCGTTTTACTTTTATTCAGGCGCGCAAAGTGAACGTTATAATAATGACGTTGACGCTGAATTGCTAGCTGAAGTGGCAGCTGATTGCCGGCAATGACGCGACCACATCACTTATCCAGGCACCTAGATGCGCAAAAATTGCTGCCGTATAGAAATCATAATCACGTGATAAGCAAACGGCGAATACAGATGTAAGTTGTTCGTTGTCATTCGCTTGGTATTGCGGTACTGTTGCCAACGCATTCTACGGCCCACCTGACGCTTGTGACCGAACTCCGCCTTGTGCAGTAACGAAGACACTACTGTACCCCAATTGACGAAACTGCATTTCCGATTGATGTGCTAAAAATACAAATTTTCAACTTAGTGTGCAGACTATCTTGCAACCGTTACGGTAGCACCTTTCACAGAACCCACTTCTTCTCCCGTTCTACCCGCACTTCACATACAATTGCCAGAAAGTTGGGCACTATGCCACCTGCCGAAGATCTCAGCGCAGTGCGTCAGCTGGACAAGATTTCATCTCCGAGCACAACTTGACTAACTAATCTGCGCGAACTGCTTGCTCAGTCACTACCAATACCGACACTTCAAGAGACCTGACCTCTGTTGTTGGACCAATGTGTCCTTCGGTCGATGTACTTAGCGCTATCACCTTATCCTACTTCATAAGATGACGTGAGGACACACTGACACAGTTACACTAAGTGATTGCGCACGTGGACATTGAATGACGGCATTAATGCATAACCAATATTGAACGACACCTATTCCGAGTCAACTGAATCCATATCGAAGACCCTCCATAAGCATATCAGGTACATAAGAATATTCAACTCAGGCCCTAAGTATGTCAAGTTGAATCCAAGGTGGCGCAAAACACAAATGCGTGCCCATCCACTTGAATAATTGCAAATCACTGCACGAGTACTCAGAAAAGGTGCATCGGTTGGCGCAGCGGTTTAGGTCCATGTGCACATTTGGCTTTGTGCTCACCCAACAAACCACGTGAGCAACGTGCGGACGTCAAAACAACATGTAAACCCAATCACTGTAGGATGCGGTGCGGACTAGCACGGGACATCCATGGATGGTTGAGGAAGTAGTTTATCCCCCACCCACTCAGTTATGCGGCTTCAAGACGTTTCATTACTCCCAAACTTTCCAGCAGGTAACGAGCCCAAACATACTCCTCCTTTCTATTACTCCACCGTCGGGTTTAGATAACATTACCTTCACTGCGGAAGCTGTGTTGAAGAAGTTGTTATCCTTGCGTATCCACAGTTCTCTGGAGTCGACAACATCCGACCAAAGGCTCTGCAGGCAGTAGCTAGTGATCTAGCAGAACCACTGGCTGTTTTCTATCAGCGATGTTTAGAAGAGAACCGTATTCCACCAGTATGGAAGCGAGAGGTCACCACTCCTATCCCTAAAGGAGGTAGTCGCACTGACCTTACCAACTACCGTCCAATAACACTACTTCCTGTACCATCCAAACTGATGGAATCAAGCATCGCAGACACGCGGATACAGTATCTGGAAAGCTACAACTTAATAGCCCCAGAGCGACATGGCTTTCGTCAAAAGCGTTCATGTAATACTAACTTATTAATTGCACGTAATAGCTGGACTGAAGCTGTTGATGATGGAGCAGGAGTCAGTGTCATCTACCTGGACTTCTCAAAAGCGTTTGATCGCTTAGATCATCGAATTCAGCTTCAGAAGCTTCGGAACTACGGCAATGGCGACCCCATCCTCAGTTGGATTAACAATTTTCTACACGAACTACGGCTAGCGGTGAGAGTACGAGAATAATTGTCCGATGCAATTGATGTGGTGTGTGGTGTACCACAAGGCTCGGTGCTTCCACCTCATCTATTCTTGGTGTTTATTAACGATTTGGCGAGATCAATTGCTTCTGATTTCCAGTTTTTCGCTGATGATATCAAGATATGGCGAAGCATCAGAGGACCGGACGACCACGAACAGCTCCAGTGCGATCTTAACACAGTGTCGAACTAGTCAGTTCGAAACGCCCTACCATTCAACGTAGACAAATGTCGCGTTGTACAATTATGCTATAGACATAACTACACATATTTGCTTGGGACAAACGGGTTTCAGACTAGCTCCCAGAAACGTGACCTAGGTGTGCTCGTACAGAGCGACCTCAACTGTTCAAAACAGGCTGAGGTAGCTACAAAAAGAGGCAACCAGCACGTCGGCATGCTGAGAAGGGCATTCGGGAGATATCACCCATCAATCTTCCCAATGATGCACAATTCCTACGTGCGTCCGCATGTTGAATATACTATCCAAGCTTGGCAACCTTGGTTGAAGCGCGACCTAGAGACGTTAGAGGCACCACAACGAAGAGCAACAAAGAATGTAAATGGCCTGCGCTATCACTCTTACCACCGAAGGCTGAAGTTGCTGGGAATTTTCAGCGGACGCTATCGAAGGCTGTGCGGCGATCTCATATTAGCGTATCAGATATTGAGTGACCCCAACCACGTATGCCGCTATTTGCTGAAAATTAGCCACAACACGCAGCTCAGAGGTAACTGCTTAAAATTGAAGGAACAATATAGCCGTCTAGAGTGTCGACGTAATTACTTTTCCCTTCAGATTTGCCAACCCTGGAACGCACTCCCAGACTCACTTGTATCCTCCCCTACCTTGGAGGTTTTCAAAAAACGATTAGATGTTGCTCTTAGCTCCCAACACTGTTATCTAAACTCCTCAATTGTGGATTACGCCAAGCATACTTTTCTACAGGATTTATGTATCAAATGAACCCAAGTGAGCGACCATATGTTACTTTTCTCACGCCTTACATCAACGATCACTGCACCCCAGTGTCTTTCTGGACGTTTACGCTCGATTTGTTAACTTTTACATTGATGTTATTTATCAAAGTATTCATCTCGGCAAACGTTCGGTAGATGACTCAGATATATTTTGATTTCATCATATTCACCCCAACCATCCTACGGGACGTGTCAAGCACTTGCTTTTATCCCGTGATAAATTAATGTTCATTGTTCATTCTCCATCCGCGTTCATAGTGCTTACTGTTGCGCGCAGCCGACCGGACGTGACGTGCGCTCCACAATGAGACTCAGCATCGATTGCCTTAACTGAAGCTAGCTGCACGCAAGCTAGCAGGCATGTCCGTCAACCTCACGTGGTGTGACCTATGCTTAGCCGTGTCTACGTGTGATCGGGTCTGGGTAATAATGCCTGGGTGAAATAATCAATGCGTGCGGTGTTTTACTACGCCCTATCATGGAACAATGCGTTAGGTATCGGTGGGTATGGCCGAATTACCTGTTAACTGCGGTTGATCGGACTTAATGAGGTTAGCATCAGCATCTGCACCGCAATGCATCATGTACTGCAGTGACCTTTGCGGAAGGGTACCGCGTAAATTGTGATAAGATTACCGGGTTAGCAACAGCTTGCATTTGCTGGTCTACATGCAATCGTTAATATATTGCAGCCGTTGACAGAGTGAACGAATACGTTTGTAAAGAACCGTCATGCGTTCGTGTGAAACGAAGATGAAATGATGCTTGATGTTAACGTCAGCGCATTTCTCACCAAGGTGGCAAAATGCGACGCACTGGATATGGTGAAACGCTGTTTGACTGAAGAGAGTAACCTGGGGAGTGGCCGAAGCTTAAGGTCGTTGAAACAACCGAGAGTAAGACATTGCACCATAGATTGTTCCAGCTCGGGTTTCAGTCGGAAGCAGGCACTCAAGCACATGGTGTTATCATTAGATCCTCAATGTCCACTATTTTGTACATAGTACTGGCAAACTCCAGTAAATGGCCACAAGTTGTTTGTACCAAGTTGATGACAGATTTTGAACATAAAAGGGGATACGAAAAGCTAGCTTGTGAGAAACCTGAAATCGATCACCATGAAGTGGCACATCGCCATTCCTTCCCTGCTCTGTTTGCAAGAATAGTTAGCTTCCGAAGTGAAATTTCGTCAACCGGTGGGCACAGATGGGACACAGCACTACAGTTCGGAGCACCCACAGCATGTGTATGTTGGGAGCGCCTTATCTGTGTTTCACAGATAAGACCATGTACACAGAGAAGAAACTTGGGAACGGCGCTTGGAAGTAGACAGTAATGTAATTGCTGAACAGTGGACATCCGAAACCGGTACTGAAAGGCCCGTTTCCAAATATTCTAAATCCACATTGAAAATATACGGCGGAATGGGTTGGGACGATAAGAATATCATAGGTAGAAGGAACTTCGTTTTCCTTTTAGATGACACTAACCAAGGAATAACATTCGGGACCTGTTCAACACTGGTGTATCTGAAAGACACTTCTCGTAGGTAAGGTGACTAACTGCGTTCACAAACGTATTCGCAACAAATGTGAACATATGCATATATAGGCCATACCGCGAGCAAACCGCACAACACTGCTAGAACACATGAGGCGCATGTCACGGCGACGTCTGAATATAATGTTCTACTGTGAGATTCAGCAATGGCGATGCACGTGTTATGTACACTTTGTGTAAGATGGTCAGGTTACTCGTGAGCCAAAGCGGGACGCTTCCAGATTTCTTACGCGCCAAACCGGGACACTTAACGTACTCCCAGTTGTTTCTGCATGTGCTGACAGTACAAAAAAGTAAAAGATATATATCAACATATATTGCTTCAATGCAATAACAAAAAGTACTTACGTTATTAGTTAGCACAATGGCTGGGCTACTGAAGTTATAAATAAGTGGTATATTCTCGATAGAAAGAGGCATACAGGTGAAGGCATGATCAAATAAACATACAAGTAGAGCTGCTTTGGAATAGTAAAACGTTTTGTTTAAAAAAAGGTGCAATCAAAATTTCCGCAGTTTATACACTTGAAAGGTTCGTTAGATAATAGTGGGATCCAAGAAAATTATGACGCTGGTTAGCGAAAAAGTCAAGGTTACTACTAGGGTGGCAATGGCCGATGTTCGGCGTGATTTCGCCATGTTGTAATCCATGGTTCCATGAGCACAGGAACCAACGTAAAAGGTCAGTACGAGTGTTTCCGATTAAAACTTGATGTGCTGCTTGAGTTAGTATTACCTGGAACCACAGTTATCGATTAAGACCTAAATACATAAATCAATAAATGATTTATTTTCGACAGTACGGGACACGCCTGCATAGACATGCTCATGGCGATACAACAAGGACTAGTCAACGTAAAAGCGGTACAAGTTTATGCGTAACATATGGATCCACGTGTTGTGTGTATGAATGCATGTAGGTAAGAACCAATGTGGTTGTGTTGTTTGAATTTGTGAATGTGACGCCCTATTTGTGATTGTTTTCGGTCAGGCGTAAGAAGGAGAGAAAGGAAATCTTCGAGTTGGATGACCCAAGTCCATGGATTGAGTTAGATCATACAGATATGTAAGAAGCAGTGAATTTAGTTAGCGACGAGTCACATCCGCCACGTCACAGTGTTGTTAAACGGACATTTGTGGCGTTATATAGAAAGAACGCTTGCCAGGCGAAAACCCACCATGTTCTGAAACGTTGCTGCCGAACTATTTGCTCGAAGGGGGTAAACCCGAAGCAACCAGCTGGCACCACGGGGCAGTTGTTCGGCTAGCCAGATGAATGTATTTTCCGTAGTATGCCTGGGCGCTGCATCAGCATGTCGTGAAGTCGTTCGCAGGGATACCCGGCGTTCTTATCCTCAGGACTTCATTCCACCATAAGTATCGCTTTCAGTGTTTAAACGCTAAGCAGCGTTGTCCAGAATCTACTTCGATTCAATGTGGACAAAAGTAGAGTGATGTATCTACAGCACAAGTTGGTTTATTCTTACAAACTTGGCAACCAGGAACTTCAAACGTCTTCTGGCGATAAGGATCTGGGAGTTTTTGTCCAGGTTGACCTTGGGTGTTCGAATTAGACTGAAGCATGAATTCGAACGATTCGACCCTTCGATTTTTCTACAACTTCTCGGCTCATACATACGGCCACATGTAGAATCCGCAATACAGGTTTGGCAGCCATGACGGAGGAGAGATCTCATCCCCTTGGAGATACCCCAACGTCGGGCAACCAAAAATCTCAAGGATCTGTATAATTTGCCGTATGAACGAAAGCTTCAATCGCTCGGGGTCTTCAACGGACAATATCGGCGATTGCGCGGGGACCTCATTTTGGCTTGCCAGATTTTGAGAGATCCCAACCACACGTGCCGCCATTTGCTAGAGCTCATTCACTAAGCGCAATTTGAGAGGCCACCATCTCAAGCTGGCACAGCAGCACAGTCGTTTAGAATGCCGTCGGAATTGCCTTTCCTTACGCGTTTTACAGAATGTGGAATGCCCTACCGGAATCTGTCATACGTGCTCCCATGCTGGCAATTCTAATCCAGGGGTGACCGTGCACTTACCTCGCTGCACCATCTCACATGACTCATTACCCATGGATAAACACAAGTGTCTGTAAGAGCTTTCAGTGGTGCTCAAATCCCAGATTTCGTTTCACCTTTTTCACCTCGTGTATGTGTACACCAGAAGGAGACACGATTTCTGCCAACATCCAATTTGCTGTCATTTCCCATGGATTTAGCTTGGATGTACAGTCTATACTATGTATGCTTCAGTGAGTTCACTGTGTAAACAGTGTTTTGCTAACAATATTTATATTTTAAATTTTCACCATAACCATCCTACGGGACCTTTTAAGCATTAGCTTCTGTACGCATTGTTCCATTGCTTCATTATCCATACAAGGATCATTTGTGAGATGATTCTTCCAGTAGGTACATTAGTCCCTGGGAGACGGAAAATAACAAGTTTTTGTACTTGTTCATATGGGACCGAGTTGGTCTGCAAATGAAAAAACACTTCTGCCCACTGTACATCAACCTATATTTGTTTACAGTTCCAATCGAAACTTTTGTCCGCTGATACAAGCCTATACACGTTCTTATCTTCGTCAACCAGCTCGTTGTCCTTGATTTCTACGTCTGGGCGTGTAGATCCAAAAAGACTGATGCTTGCTTCAATTTTCCCCCAGCACGGTGGTTGGTATAATGCCATCCAATTAAAGGTATTCAGTTCTTGAAATCAACTCATTCTTTCTGGCAGCTAATGGAAGCTACTGTCCTAGAAACTGGTGCTAATATTCATCACAACTGTTTTGCTGATGAGACCCGCTTGTTTGAGTTGGCCGATTCAAATCTTTACCTCGTTTGGAACGAAGCTGTTTCTGTTCTTGTCCTTGCAATTCTGCAGGAGTTCTTGAATTGCAGACGACACTTCCAGTGCTGAAATATTTTGTTCCGCAATAGTACAGTTGCGCGGGAAATGACAGATGTGTGTAAAGAAGGGCCCCAGCTCAGTGCAGTGATTTTCAAAGAAATATTGTAATATTGTAGGACGCTTCTGTCGAGACATGAATAAGATTTCAACGCTGAAAACACCTTCTGGATTATCTCCACTGCTGGTATAAGTGAAAGCCATCTGGTTTTCCCGTATCCTAGAATGCGTTGGTATTCGAACATTGTAGAATCACAGAATTCCTTTAGTTCTTCAACACGAACAGTGTAAATGTAAAAGCAAGAATGTATTTCCACTACAACGGTTTCAACATCAATAGGACGACAGTCAGCTGGCGTTTGCAATGTGTTGTGGGCAATGTGAGCCAAGCAACCAATTCCCACAAGTGCTTCTCTAATGGAAGATTTCAATTTCTCAACTACATGGTTTTGTCCTCTTCTCTGAACGCCACCGAAATTTGTGTTGATGTTGTCAGCACAAAATCCCACAATTTTCTGCTCATATTTGCTGCTCAGATTATTTTGTTCAAACACATTCTTCATAACTTGAAAAATGGTGTCCGATATGTTATCAGTAAGTTAGTGCATATCTAATAACTTGACCTCAATACCCAATGACTGCACAAAATATCTCAGAAGGAGTGTAAACACCTTTCCTTCCTTGTGACTTGAGGCGTCTGTGAATATTGACACAAAATTTTACTTTCTTCAACTTTTCTTGAAGTTCGACTGGCAAATGGGTGGAGGATATTAGTTATTATTATTATTACTATTATTATTATCGTTAGTATTATCCTTGCCTCACATTTTGTGCAAGCACAGTCAAACTTCGGCTCAAACAATTTCTCTACCAACTTTCTGATGCTGTTCATGGAGTGGAAACCGTGGTTATGTAATACAGCGTGATAAGAGAAGGTACCTACTGCGGCTGCTAACTTGGATTCTGTGTTTCCAAACGTAGCTGATCGAAAATAACTATTTCAGGGGTAGGAGATGCTGCCGCAGACAAGGCTGCGTTAGAACGATCCGATTGAAGTGCTATATGAGATCTGATCTGACACCGTGAGCCATAATAATTCGGATTTGAATTTCTCACATCAAACATGCGAGTCGTTGTCGCGTGTTGCCTTCTTAATGAACGGAAAAATCGCTCTCCAATTTAGTAATCATTTTACACATTTGTTTAGACATGCTTTTCCTAGCAAACTAGACAAGATGCAGGCTTTCTCCATTAAAATTCCAAAAATCTCATCATCGCTTTTCTTCCCTCTTTGCATAGTGTGGTAAAATGTTTCCTTGCCGCCTTGTCCACTCACGCAGTCGACTATCCCGCCAAACTCATGCCGGCCCACTTATTTTGCTCTTATTGTGGCAAGAACGGGGCGGCAATGAAGAACAAATGTTATTGGCGCGATCACAAGCTGTATCAACACCCATGCAGACGTACATTAATGGGTGACGTTTCCTTACAACGACGCACAACCTCTCAGGGCTTCCGTTCGCGACACCTCCATGCACTTTGGGGGCCTCGTGATGGGGTATTCTCCGCCCATTTCACCCCCCCGTATCTCCGTTTCTACGCGACCCATTCTGACCGGCCCAGGTGTCGTTCGATAGCTCGTGGTTTGAGTGAACGTAGATGCAACGCACAGTGCTTGGGGCTGGCCCGGGATGCTACAATAACGACGGTTTTCTCTTATTTATTGCGTTCTCAACGAATACTCTCTCCGTTCTGCCTGGTTCAGGCTCACTACCGACGTCGCTCGTGCCCCGTTCTCATCTCCTTCCGTCAAGCCAGTGTTGCTCCGTCTGCTCTCCCTCACTGCTCCAGTTACCGTTTCCCGTCTATTCCAGTCTTTTTGTCTTCCGGGCAATCGCTGCCTTCTGTCTCCCTACCTAATGGTATGTATGCACCGCCACTGTTTGGTTCTGGTTTTTCACCTTCATTCTACATGCTCAAAGCGGGACATTCTGTGGTTTGCGACCTCAAAGCAGTACATTAGTGCATCCCGCCCAGCATTTCTAAAAAAGCTGGACAGCAGCTTGAAATGTGGGACTGTTTCGCCTAAATCGGGACTTATGGCCACCTTGAGTGCATGTGATTTACCCGGAGATTGTCGTGGAAAGTAGGCGGGAATTATGATCAACACTCGAAATTTCGCTCGCTGATCCAGTGTGCATCGCCAAAGCCAATGGTTCTATGAACAGACTGGATGAGGTGCAGCTATCGAAGGTGAGGCGGGTTGATCTAACCGGCAGGCAAGTTATGCATGCAAGTCTCGTACTCCGCAGTCACAGACCGAACGTACGTGCAGGGTCAGCAACGGTGGCGACCGACACCAGATCCACCGATCGACTGAAGCAGGGGCTAAGTAGTGAAAAGAGCTGGTGGCCACGTGTACAACTGAATGGACACTTGCAACAGGCCCTGAGAGCCTGTCCTTACGTGGCATAGCGTACCGTGACCACAGGTGACCACGTGCGAGCGATGTAACTAGGAAGCATGATGGGTTGCTAAATTTGGCCGCACGGTGTAATTCATGTATGAACGGATGCACACCATCCGCTCACATACTATGCCAAAGTTCGGTTTGCGTCAGTGGGACACCACAATTGCATGCTTGGCCGGTCTCAGGAAACTCATGTCAGCATTGATTTTTCCCTATGCCGTCACAGTCTCTCTCACCACCAAGAAATAAACTACTTGTTTTTTTAACAGTTAGGTCCCTTCAATAGTTTGAATAACACAATGAGAAGACGATCACTGTCTCGTCAGTACCAATACAATAACTAGAAGGTATCTTATCCCATCCCAGGGGTGTTACCAGTCAATCAAATGCCGTGAGATGAACGGCGGCAGTCATCCTAGGACCGGAGTATCAGCAGGTCAACAACTCATTGTTTCTACACACACACAGGGCAGGTATTACCTGGCTTGTCTTCACGGCCTAGGCGAAACGTAAGAAGCGTGGATCGGGATGACGCAATAATAGCCGAAATCCGGAGCCTGGGTCAAGCCGATAACGGGTCAATAAAACATGTCGGCCTATGGATGATACTTGCGGTTTACGGACACACGGAATATTGAGCGAGAGATGGTTGACTTTACATTGAACCCATTAGGTCAGGTGTTCCTTCATTCTGGAATTCAAAACCCTCTCAGTCTTGCCTATCCAACTGACACCGCAGATGTAATCAAATTGGTACATACAGTGTGATTTGGCGCAGATGTGTTCCACTTCCTTTACTGAAAGTAGCGACAATTTCCGAATTCTGTTGATCACCACAGCATCTGCAGAGCAGTAGGTTCACTGAGTGCCAGAGATTAAGCGCTTGGTTGCCCTCGTGGAAGCGATGTTACCCTTAAACGGGAGCTCGAGGCATACATGTTCCGTAGGTGCCATCAACACCGTTTCTTAAGGCGGTCTGACTTAGCTATACTTCGTGACAAGGCGCTTAGGGTAACAGTCTTCCATGAGCGTTCAGGTTATTGTCTCTATCTCCTCAGTTAGACAATCGCTCGACCAGATACGCCTGGCAAGAGTGAACAAGGTTTTCACCAGTACAGGTTTGTGGCCCATCGGTGTGAAACTGGTAAAGCATAGATATTGCCCGGATTGTGTTGCTTTCCGTAGACGGTCGGCTTAACGAGCCCGGTATCCCTTCGGCTGAAGAAATGTCCAGGTACGGTAGGCCATCATTCATCTCGAATTCATTTGGTTATTAACTGATAACGGCAGTGCTGGCATGAGATTTTGGCGGCATCCGGTTTGGGATTTTCCTGTCACTGTGGCCAGCCACAGGACACCTGCGACTACAGAGACCATGGATGGTTTGCGCTGAACCAACAACAGAGCCAACCACACACACCATATCCAGTGTAAACCCGAAGGAATAAGACAGGGAGGCATGTGGATGGGAGCCACGTTTCATCAACGGAGCCGGCCCACACTCCTTCACAAGCAAACACAAGCACATTGTATTTGGGAATCAACTGCACCCAAGGTAGTGGCTGGACCTTAATCCGCTCCAAACTGAGTGAATGGAATCACTCTCTGAGCCTAGCACGGCCACGTGGCCACGTGGGACTCATCCAGGTTGTGCGCAAACAACGCACAGTTGTCAGCGAACGACATACGGATAGTTGTCTCACAGACTAGGGTTCTCGCATCAAAACGACGGATGTTCAGCAACCCACCATCAATACCGTGCTCCACACGAACACCGTAAACACAAGCCGCATCAAACGCACACGACATCATGGCATGAAGATAAATATTAAACAGGACAGGAGCTATGACGCAGCCTTGCTTCACACCAAAAACAACTGTAAAGTCATCCGAGGTCTATCCAGTCAGCTGCTCCCTCGCCTGCATATTGCTGTGCAGATATTTAATTAAAATTACAAACTTAATCGGACAACCAAACTTATCCAACACCAGCCACAATGACTGGCGGTTCACCGTATCAAATGCCTTGGTGAAATCAACAAAAGCGAGTACAACGGCTGGTGTCGTTCTCTACACTTCTGCAACTAACGAACCGCAAACACCATATCGATGGCGCTGCTACCTTAACGGGATCCACTTTGCTCTTCTGACACGTCCGGTTCCACAACCTGACTGCCGAGGTGGTGGAGCAGAATTCGGGCAATCACCTTGCCCACACAACTCAGCAAATCAACACCACGATAATTCGTGGTGATTTTGCCAGATGTGTATTATTTCTGCAGTCTGTGTGTAGGTAGCACCTGAACTACCATCGAGTAGCGTAATAAGCGGCTCCAACCTCGGTTCATACACCGCCATGGAGCCAAGGAATGTCTGGTGTTGGCGGCGTTCGGCATAGCATTCCATATGCTTTGCCTTCTCCGTCCACCATGGATTTTCTACTCGACGGAGCTCTCGGGTCAGTCGACGTCGAAGGTTGCGATACTGACTCTTCTTCCCCAAGTCACTAGGGTCTGCCACATATAAGCAAATGCTGCATTCTTCTCCAGACACAATCGCACCAATCGTAGCATTATTGTCATCAAACCAACCAAGTTGCTTACAGTTTGCGCGCCCGATGGTCTCCTCGGCGAATCTGGTGCCACAGGTCGCCCACTGTGGCCATGCATTCTATATCACAAAGGAGTGAAGACATCGTCTTCTCCAGCTCAATGCGTTTCGCCACAGTACCGATGGAAAGAATGCTAAATTTACGCCGATTCACGATGCGAGTGCAATAGATAGATTTACGGAAATATATGTACAGTTTTCTCCGCAGCAATTTGTAATCAATGCTACACTCAGCTCCACTCAGTACTCGTGTCATGCGCACCACACATGTCACACTGACGTACGATGACATAGTCGAGCAGCTGAGTGTGACCACTCCGTGGGTGCATCCAAGTTGCTATATCATTCAGCTGCTCTATTCCAATCGAGCTGTGAGCTTATAAGCCGTAGACCTGTTGTCTCCCGAGGCTAGTTTTTTTACAGGAAGTGAGCCTTCGACCACTTTCTAACCTCCAAAGAGGATGGACTAAGATACTGGCAGGGCGCCCATACCTGACAGGAGAACGGCTCGGGTCCTCAGCCAAAGTATTCCATTAAATATACACCCGAAAGGCAGCGGGGCTAGCACATGGTCAGTTCACTGCCTCATGCGGATTGGTGTCCTGGATCTTAGTAGGGAGAAGGACTTTACCCAAATCCCACCCAGCGGTGGTCACGAGGAGGCGTCCAGGACATGAGCAAATGGCACAGCAGTAGCAGCAGTGGGCAGACCATCTGTCAGGATCTAGCCACCACCAGCCTCATCGCACCATAGGCTCTCCCGCATGGGATAGCGGACAAGGTAATCACATGCCGTTGTATGGGGAATTGATTATTGCCCATGTCGCGGAAACATGGAACATGCAGGTACATCTACCGTGGGCAAGAGCTAAAGATGTGTTGGATAACCTAATGAATTCGAGAGAGAAGGGGAGGGTGAAGAACGCGGACAGAGCTGCTGGTTCCAAAGATTAGCCATTTCGTGAAGTGCAGTGGTTACGTACTGCATCGGGTCGAACAGACCAGACAGTTGTGGTAATTCCCGTAATCCCTTCAATGAGTACGGCGTGCACTTAGGTAACTGACGCGTACCGGTACGCATGTGAATCTTCCTTGAATAGGGGCTAAATCAGTCGCCACTGTGATACCAGCCGTCTGCAGTTGCGTACAGACCACTAAGTGCAAACTACGGCTAGTCCCTGAATCGCTTCACCTTTGATGCACTACCCACTCATGCGGCTGACTACGACTATGTTAACTGCACCTGACGCTTATTGTATCTAAAGCTAAGAAAAGGAAATGCTGGGGAACAAGTCCATATCCCTACTATTCCTGACCGAAGATATTGCGGGTTCCATTTAGCTAGTTGTACTTTGATAACCTAGTCGCAACGGAAATCAGTACTGCTCTTTTGCTACCCATGGTCCCGCATACTACTAAGAAGTTGTTGCTCGAAAACGCGTGTTGAGGAAAACGGCTTCGTTTAAACTGCAAGTAGCCAGTTGTGTGAAGCAACGTAGTTACGACTCAGCCGACATTGTTTCACAAATGAACAGCCACTGAGAAGATACGTTTCTTGCGACCGTGAGCGAAATCCTGGAAATACACTCAGCAAGAAATGCAGCCCAAATATTACGTAGACATTGTAACCAGGGCACTCACTAGTGACTGGTCAACCAGGCAGTCACTGTCAGTTGTCCAAAGTGAATAAGGTCACTCCCCTTAACATGTGCATACCAGCAAACTCGTAAACGATGTGACCCATAGCACATTCCACTAAACAACAGAGCACCAGATAGGTGGGTCACCAAGTAGCGTACGCACTGTAGTGTGCACACGGTTGCTTAAGAGGCCGATGAGCGAAGAGGGTAATGAGCTATGGCGGAGAAGTTTGCCGCATCCCCGAAAGGTTGACGGCATGTCCTTTCCTTAATAAGAACAAATCAGTGTTTGAGCAGGACGCAGCGTCACACACCCTACGCAGAAACGGTGCGTGATGGTATTCATCAAGTCGATATAGAAAGATTTTTTGGAAATGGACGACATTCGTACCAGTAGTTGCGAGGAAATTTGCATCTCTTTAGTGAAATCCATTAAATCATACCACCATTTGGGTTTACTTAGAGGGTGCATTCCGTATTCCAGCGATTTCCAGAATGCAACAGTAACTAGAATGCTTGTGGCGCATTGCGGATGATGGTGCTAGTTAATAGACTTCCTTATCATTAAGGAGGGACCTACGTCAGCTGGTCACTTACTGGTTTCTGTTGTCCCAATTCGCAATAGTTACTTTGGGAGCATTGTGAGAACCATACGCCGTTTCAATCGCATTCATTCGATGTCTGGGTGAATAGAGTCGAAGTTGGTGCATTGGAACACATCTATGAACCTTCTTTGGGTGAGTGCTCGCAGTTAAACTAGTACGCACACCTGAAGGCTGTTGTCGCTCGATACTACTATCCGGAACCATCGCAGCTGTCCGCTTTTATTTCAACTCAGTTCCACAAAGTAGTGGGGTCCTTGAAGTATTAGTAGGAAACGAGTTGTGGACATCTTCAGCTAAATGATTAACAACAGCTTCCGAAAAGGACTGGACAACTGTTTCATCTAACCATTGCTGACTAAAATTGGCTGGGCGAATTAACTACACTTCCAGCGCCGATACGCTAGTGGTGATCAAATACAAACGTGTCCACTTCATCCTTGAAGTGTGCGGCACATAACATAGATTGGCCCTTGTATCTTTTTTAAACTGCGTGTTTCTGTCATACTGAATAAATGTGACATCTGGAGCTATTTCCTTGGGTAGCCACTTTAGACCAATTTCGCATTAAAAGGCAGACGAAGTGAAACCAATGACCTTCAACTTGACTGACCTAACACGCCACTTGGCGCACTGGGGGCCGCACACGGCCTTCGATACTTCAAACGCTGTGCCAAACCACATTACTTTTTATCTACGTGGCATAGCCTGAATGACTGATTCTGATGTGGTTCACACACATTCCTGTGCACCAGGTTCTGCAGGCGCTAATGAAAGCTAGTTGCGCATTTTCACATGGTCCACAAACTCTACACTTTTTGGCTACTGGCACCAAAACATCATTGATTAAAAGGTCGTGAAACACTTGTGGTTAACATGAAGCATTTACGCTTTCAGTATTTTGTGGGATTGGATGTTTTCTTGTTTATAGCTTCCAATCGTCCAGTTGTTTTACTGATTGTACATTCGGTTCACTTCAAATTCTCTGTTAGTCGTGCACGACTTTGCGCCGTGCCCTTACTATTTTACCCTGTTCAGTACAGCCCTATACAATACACGTTGGGTCCAGCAACGTTCAAAATTCCGAATAATCCGTATCCGTATTGGTTCCGACTGGTTCTTGCCGCAACCATCTTGCATTCCTCATCCAGGTCTGACCGAACCTTTTGGTTTTTGTTCGGCTTTTCCAGTTTTCATTTTGTAGTATTCTTTCACAATCTCTCAACGTTAAACTTCCCAACCCCCTTTTACTGCCGTTACATTTCCAGTCATGCCGCTCATAAGCATTGATCCTCAGTTCTGGTTTGTGTTCTTGTAGATGGAACTCACTCGCCATAGGACCATCAAAATGTAACCGGCTACTCGCTTACCGGCCCAGTAACGTAAATCTGCAACTCAGTGACCTCTTACTGCAGCCAGTTCACGAGCAGCGTCTCAAGCACGCCGTCCTGAGCAGAGTCATGCCTTCTAAGTGGTTCCGCATTTAGTGGCTATTTCAAAACCTGTAATAGGGTGACAAGAAACCCTCCACGTTGTTAATCGAAATGCGTCAGATACTCGACACATCAGCCATGGATGAATCATTATTGCGCGAACTCTGGTTACAGCGTTTACCGAAAACATCGCAAAGCATATGTACAGCGATTCGACTACACTAGCGTAGTGATGATCCTGTTAGCTGATGCAGTAGTAGATCCTTTTCGCCCTCAGATCAATTGTATCGCTCTACCCTTAACACAACCCCTTTGTAAGCATAACGCTGTGTCTCCCGCGTGTTGTTTGCGCGCAGCGTTATCTTCCCCAGCATCACAAGAGTTAACAACTGTTTTAGAAGAGTTAGAAGCGCTATGCCGTGAATGTAACATCAAACCTTCTAACTATAATTCACGCTGCTCACGAAGCAAACCATCTAGCAGAAACGATCCTGCAGGTAGCAAACAGTACTGCTTGTACCATAGGCGTTTTGGTGCGCCCGATGTACCACGCCCTGCAGGTTTCATACGATTCAACAGGGAAACGTTCGGACCGGGACGTAAAGGCGACTAGCGTTACTGGCCCATCCGAAAGCATTCGTCTCCTTTACTTTCAGAACTGCCAATCTGGAACCACGTTCTTTGTTGTCACCGAGGCTGAAGTGAGCGTGGTTCTTCCCGGCACCTGGGAGACGACTCAGATTGTCACCCTCATCCTTCGTGCTACCAACGGCACACTCATCCCAACTTACGACAAACGCTCTTTCACCATTAACTTAAGTCTGCGTGGTACATTTCGCTGGGTTTTCATTATTGCCGCTGTTCCGTTTGCCATTATCGCCATAGAATTCCTTAGACGTTTCGATCTCTTGGTTGATGTGTAACCATTGGGTATAGTCAAACCCGCCATGGCGCGCAGCGTCACTGGCACCAACGCCGGCATCTCAGCCATCACTCCAGTCTACCTTCGCCCACAGACCTCTCCCGATTACGCCGAACTTTTCTTGCACTATCCTAAGCTCGATCAGCCAATGAACGCGGCTCTGCCCGTGGCAGCTCAAGTCACGCACCACATCCGTACAAACGACCAACCCGTCTCATCACGCCCTCATCGTCTTTCGCCGCAGAAGCTCGAGCTAGCTAAGGCTGAGTCTGAGCACATGCTTGAACATAGAATAATCCGTCCATCAGATAGTCTTCGGTTCTCTTCACTCCAAACGGTCCCAAAGAAACCTGCAGACTGGCGCCCTGTGGTGACTATCGGGTACTAAACAAACTTCAAATTCCCCACAGATGCACCATCCCCTACATGCAGGACCTTATGCGTACCTTACAGATTAAGTGGTCTTCAACAAGATCTAGCTTCTTCGTACCTGTTACGTATACAGTTGAGTATTGATCTTGAGCACCGGCGCTCACATGATTGGTTGACAATGACCTCGCCATAACTTCCTTATTTCATTGGCTTTTCGTTTCGGCATTTCTAGTCACGTAGGAAGCTTTTATTAACCGGGTCTATACTAGGCTTGCGCGTTCTGTTCTGCCTACTAGTTGCGGGCTACACTTATCTTTCTGACCATGAGGTTAAACTACCGCGATCTTGCACTTTCCTAAATTACTTTGGAATATTTTTCATAAGAAACCAACATCGTTTACCTCGAACCGCTGGAAGCGTACTTTTTGTAGCTTATTCGAGCCTACTATGCGGATTGCAATCAGGTATGATAATCTCAGAGTGCCACATACTTAAATAACTGAGACAATTTCTGGGGGATGAAGCCAACGACCTTTTTATTCTCACCATGTTGGTGAGAAGACGACAGTCAACAGCGCTCGAAGTCTTCAGCGTGTTATGACTTCTCGATTGAACAAATACACTGCGCCGTACTTTTCCGTTAATTTGCGTCAAATCCCTGAGGAAAATCACATTTACTTCATTGTGAGAATTCAGTGAGTCCTACCAGAATGTCTCATACTGAAATTCCAGCCACGAAGTTTGAAGAAACGATGACTTTACAGTGATTGGTATCCGTTATCCCTAACGTACGAGTGAAAGATTGTTGTCGGAGCATATGACGACGATGAGCTGGGAGAATGCCTGCGATGTTGTTCGGTAGCTGGAGAATGTTCATAAACACTCAGCAACCTCACACAAAAAACAATCAAAACAATCGACCGAAAAAGTGTTACCCCGAAACGGTCCGAATTGCCGTTTATCTGTTACCGATTTGAAAGTTAGCATTTATCGGCCGAGGAACGTCATCATAAGCAGAGTTTGTGCCGCCCATGTGGAAAATTAGGGCATTTGGCCCGAGATTGCCGACCTAAAGTTTGCGCAGCTGTGAGATTAGGATTTCCAAAATCTGTGAAGATCGTCCAGTCATCGGACGAAGATGACCAGCAAGACACGATTTGGAACGCAACGTTGAGCATCCGTCGCATTCATCTACCCTACACTGTACAACTGGAAATATAAGACCAGGTGGTTAAATGAACTTGATACCGGTGCCTCAGTTACCATAGTCAGTACTGCATCAGTTAAACGCTTATCCAACTTATCCCCCTATAAATCAACTTTGCGGACGTACACAGGGCAGCCGATACCAGCCCTGACAAAATGCACTGTTCATGTTAATTATCATGAGGAGAAGCAGAACTTACAGGCATAGGTTGTGGCGAATGATTGTTCAAACTTACTCGGACGAGACTGGAGTAAATGTCTCCTAGCTACGCTAGAGTCAGTGAAGTTCGTGTCCATTAACCAACACTTGGAGGATGTGCTAAACAAACATTCTGACATTTTTGATGATAAACTGGGAAAGTTGAACGGATATCAGGCTAGTATCAAATTATGGGTGGGAACTCAGCCCCGGCAATAATCCAAAGGTAAGTTGACAATCTGATCAAAGGTATTCCTTTCACTTGCGCCTATCTTGACGAAATTCTACTTGTAGAAGTACAGATGCTGAACACTTACAAACGATATCCACTGTTTTTCAAACGTCTGCAACTGCGTGGACTCAAATTGAGTACGTCCAATAGTACTTTATGCTCAGAATCGGTTCGTAATTTGGGTTACCGCCTCGATGAAAACGGATTACACATGTTAGTAGACCAAGTTCTGCCTATCCTTGTCGCAATTGAAGCCCGGAATGAAGCTGAACTCCAATTGATTTAGGGATGTTTTCACATCATCGTCACTTCTTACCTAACGCCTCAGGTATTCGCACCCATGTACAAACTGTTGCACAAGGGGAAGTCCTGGACTAGGGGTCTGGATCAAAGAAAGGCCTTTACAGATGCATAAGTAGTGCACAGCGCCTCCCGGTATCTCGGGCATTTCGATCCGAGCTGGCCTCTAATGCTGCACTGTGATGCTTCCCCACACGCAGTGGGCGCAGCTTTTTGACACCGGACGGACGACGGTTCTTTTTGCCCAGCACCGACACCGACTGAGTCGACAGGGAAGTCACTCGAGGAGTTAATATTTTGCCGGCCACCCCGAACGAGAATGCACCTGCTTTTTCTGAACCCTCGAAGGAGTATGGAGGCAAAGCACGAGATGCGTGGGAATGCATAGATGCCAGAGGAAATGTGTTCCAATAATTTTGATTCGGTATACACAAGACTGTCTCATGAAGCAAGCTGGTAACCTGCTACACTCAGGTGCTCAACGAGTAACCAAGCAGAGCTACAGCTGGAGGACGGCTATGTGTTGCGCCGCTATTTTGCCTGTATCCGACCACGCTCAATCGAACCACATGAGCGTGATCGAAAATTGACTGATACTAACGCAAAAACAGACGATGCACCTGCTTCACAAAACCAGCAACCGCAAACGGATGCGGAACAACCACAACTAAGACGCTCAAAAAGCACACCTAAGCCATTTGTTGGGTATCAGCTCGGCGTCAGCAGCCTTTACCATGGAACAGAGGTGTCACGCATGCAGTTGAGTTATGCTCGTGAACAAAAGCGCTCACAAGTTTGATTGACAATGACCTTGCTTACCTTCCTTATTTCAATAGCTTTTTCTTTCCGCCTTTCTGGCCACGGTAACGTAGGAAGCTTACATTAAGCCGTTCTATACTGCTCTCGCGCACTCTTTTACGTCTATCGGCTACGGACCATACTTAACATTGCCTGTCACCAGATAACTATTGAGGAAAACGAGAAATCTAAAACAGCCGTCATCACTCCTTTTGACTTGTGCGAATAGTTTAGAATTCCTTTCGGACTGTGCAAAATCCCACAGTCTGCAACGCTTTATGCACGATAGCTTCCGTGGCCTAGACTTTGCTTACCCCTACCTCGACGGCATTCTGGTAGCCATTTCGTCCGACGAAGAAGACCTCGCTCACCTTCAATTACTGTTCCAGAGGTTGAACCAACACAACGTCACCGTTAACCCGACGAAGTGCGAACTCGGTAAGTCAACGGCAGATTTCCAACGCCTCCTCGTTTCGTCGTCCGGCCTTGAGGTCTTTGCTGACAAGATCCAGGCTATTAAAGACTTTCCAGCTCAGATTTCATTTTGACATCGATTTTGTGATATAGTTAACTATTCTCGATGCTTCGGCAGCGGTCTACTGGTAGACCTGTGTAGACCGGTATGCAACAACCTACTTAAATGTGTGTGACCGAATAAGCATGAGTTGCAAAATGAATGAGGAAACTTCCACCCCTATGTCCACGGCAGTCTTAAGCTGATAAATAATTGCTTTTGAACACACAGGGCCGGTTTCATCCGGCTTATCGCAGCGGCCTCGTTGAATCGGAGGGAGCGGGGATTAGAGTGACGTAATACAAGTGTGAACGCTGATCCAAGCTCTATCCAGTGACGCGTAGTCAGTAAGTGTTTACCTATTGAGGAACGTAGACGATTGCGCAAGCACGGAACTTCAGTGGGACAGTGCTGCGGATCAATTTCTCGTTGAATCCACCTTAACACGTGTTCCTTTATTCGGGAAGTCAAATTCCGATTGGTTCTGCCTATGTAACTGTCTCCGTAGTCGCGCACGATTTCGTATACGCAGTGTGAGTTGGCCCCGATCGGGTGTGTTTCCTTCGTTGGAGGCACCGGCAAGTTAAGGGCGTGTGTGTCTAACGAGTGGTCGCAAAAGTGTCCTGCTGCCTTATTCGCCTTTAAATCTTCGGATATATCCTCACAGAGACCTGGGTACTATCATTCGATTTGGCTCCGCGAGCTCCTCCTACCACTGTTAATCTTTTGGATCTGTCATGCGCGGATCACCAGCAAACGGCGCTTTTGTGATTTTGAAGTTAACCGTGCTTGAATCTTATCGGTGAATTTATTTTTCCTCTCGTCGCACATGAACTATTGTGGTCTTACTTTAAAGATCTTTTTGAGAGTCACACGCACACCTTACTACCATTCCTTTTAGTCGCTGTACAAAGCGATAGTTGTCAATTTGGTCAGCCCTTGGATTTTCAGTCATCTTGTTTTGTCTCAGTCCTACTCCGCATCACTGCCTATCCACTTACCGGCTGGATCGATAGGACGCACGTCGCCTAGCTACGCTAAGGAACGTGTGACTCATCTGGAAGCGACACGTCTGACCCCTCTGACCTCGAAACAGCGCCGATCGCCACGCAACAAAAAGTGAAGCGAAGTCATACACTGTGCGTCAGTATCTCTGTCCTCTTGCTACCCCTGTTGTAGTGTACACATCCAGTTTCTCCATTCCTTCTTGTTAGTGTGGAAACTTTACACCATATAACCACCATCTGCCGTCATTCCTAGTTCGCTGCCCCATTACCGACTGTGACCACATATATCAGTAGAATTATTCCATTCTAAGCTAGTGGTAGGTGAGTGATCTACAACCTAGATTCTGAACTCTCCTTTCTATCTAATCCATTTGGGAATTGGTGCGTCACAATAACAAAGTGCACGCCCCAAGTGGATATGACCCATTCGAAAGTCAATTGTGACCTATGTGTAAGAAGCGTTAGGTCTGGTCCAATTTGCTTTAGCTGTCAAAAAGCGTACCATTCAAAGTGTTTAGGGATGAGTGCACTCGAAACTAGACAATACAGCAGCAAAACCGAGGCATTTTGCTTCTGCCAGGTGTGCAAATCCATCCATGTTGTTAGTTATGTAATTTTCCCAAGGAAAAATTGTGAAAAGTTGGCGGAAACAGTTGAGCAACTGATGAGCAACTGTGAAAGTAAACAATGCTACACTTTCATCTGAACAAACATCTACAAACTCCCCGTTTAGGCCGAAAAAGAGGGCCAGGCGTCCCCACCTCACCACGGCGTCTCAGTCTCCAACGGCCACTAGCCACGTGAGTCCACTAAGTGAAAAAGTCGTTTACAACCTACTTGCTTCTACGTTCTCCAGTGGTCTGATAACCAGTAATTCAGTCGACATACTGGAAAAACAACAATCCAGCAAGCCCAAGGTAAAGACTAACTGGACACCCGACGCAGCGGTTGCTTCTAATAAAACGCCATCAAAGACACCCTTGACTCCAATTACCGGAGAGGGCAAAGCCGCGCCTCAAAATGGGTCGATATTGCCAGTGGGATCGGTAAATTTACAAAAACAAAAGAATCTAGCGCTCTTAAATAGCAAACCACAAGGCGGAATCGTGGTGCATTAAGCCTTGTGTGAACTAAAGTTCCTGTTTTCAAATCCAACACAATAATGTGTAAGTTGATAGACTATTGAGGTCAGTGGGATTCCATCTTTAGTGCCGTCAGCATGCGCGCTGAACCCACTACGCTGAGACGCATCGCACGACACCCAAACTCCTTACACTATGGTGAGCCACGACTACTTCGAGTAACACTACATTCCGCGGACGAAACGGAATCCATTCTGCTTGCTGCGAATCGACACCACAGAGCATCCAACGGAGTATGTATCTTACCGGATATTCCGTGGGAAGAACGTTCACAGGATATGAGCACTCAACAAGGAAGTAGAAAGCACGAGCTGAAAACCGTCATTATTCATGGTGTCCCCGAGTCTCAATCTCCATCTCCTGAAGAAGCTCAGGCACATGACCTGGAGCAATGGCGATACATTCCCTAGGCGCTGTCTTTAGAAACTGTCATTGCTACCTCCATGACAAAGATTCCAGTGTCACCAAATTGCAAATGGTGTAGTCCTAAGTTGCTGAAGTTGGTCTTACCGTCTCAGCTAACGTTACAGACAGTTCTAGAGAACTGGAGTAAGTTCCGGAAAATGCTACCAGCAGAAATTCGACTAAAAGCAGCAGGTTTACGACCAGACGCTACTGGTTACTCAGTGGAGAAAACCAACTCAATGAAAACAACCGATATTGCAGAGTCCACCACTAGAAACTGATCTGACAGCCGTCATAGCTTCCGGCGAGAAACCGCAGGAGGTGGGTGTCCATCAGAATCATCATGAACCTGACTGCATGGTGCAGAGCCTTATTCCAACTCATTCATGCGTGCCTAACATTATTAAAAATCTAGTAGAAGCAGACCTCAAGGACGTCAACCAAGTCTCAAACCTGTCACCTACATCTACAAACAACCTTCTAACCTATGAATCACTCTCCTGTTTTTATACCAACGCAGAAGGGCGTTTAAACAAACTAACGGAGCTTCGCCTGCGTCAGGCCTCGATGTCAACGGACCTCGTTATGATAATCGAGACCT
>OX104070.1:24167990-24244199 GCA_944474145.2 Dicrocoelium dendriticum
GAAGTATTAGTAGGAAACGCGTTGGGGACATCTTCAGCCAAATGATTAACAACAGCTTCCGAAAAGGACTGGACAACTGTTTCATCTAACCATTGCTGACTAAAATTGGCTGGGCGAATTAGCTACACTTCCAGCGCTGATACGCTAGTGGCGATCAAATACAAACGTGTCCACTTCATCCTTGAAGTGTGCGGCACATAACACCGATTGGCCATCGTATCTTCTTAAACTGCGTGTTTCCGTCATGCTGAATAAATGTGACATCTGGAGCTATTTCCTTGGGTAGCCACTTTAGACCAATTTCGCATTAAAAGGCAGACGAAGTAAAACCAATGACCTTCAACTTGACTGACCTAACACGCCACTTGGCGCACTGGGGGCCGCACACGGCCTGCGATACTTCAAACGCCGTGCCAAACCGCATTACTTTTTATCAACGTGGCATAGCCTGAATGACTGATTCTGATGTGGTTCACACACATTCCTGTGCACCAGGTTCTGCAGGCGCTAATGAAAGCTAGCTGCGTATTTTCACATGGTCCACAAACTCTACACTTCTTGGCTACTGGCACCAAAACATCATTGATTAAAAGGTCGTGAAACAATTGTGGTTAACATGAAGCATTTACGCTTTCAGTATTTTGTGGGATTGGATGTTTTCTTGTTTATAGCTTCCAATCGTCCACTTATTTTACTGCTTGTACATCCGGTTCACTTTCAAATTCTCTGTTAGTCGTGTAGGACTTTGCCCCGTGCCCTTACTAATTTACCCTGTTCATTACAGCCCTATACAATACACGTTGGGTCCAGCAACGTTCAAACTTCCGAATAATCAGTATCCGTATTGGTTCCGACTGGTTCTTGCCGCATCCATCTTGAATTCCTCATCCAGGTCTGACCGAACCTCATGGTTTTTGTTCGGCCTTTCCAGTTTTCATTGCGTAGTATTCTTTCACAATCTCTCAACGTTAAACTTCCCGACCCCCTTTTACTGCCGTTACATTTCCAGTCATGCTGTTCATAAGCATTGGTCTTCAGTTCTGGTTTGTGTTCTTGTAGATGGAACTCACTCGCCATAGGATCATCAAAATGTAACCGGCTACTCGCTTACCGGCCCAGTAACGTAAATCTGCAACTCAGTGACCTCTTACTGCAACCAGTTCACGAGCAGCGTTTCAAGCAGGCCGTCCTGAGCAGAGTCACGCCTTCTAAGTGGTTCCGCATTTAGTGGCTATTTCAAGACCTGTACTAAGGTGACAAGAAACCCTCCACGTTGTTAAGCGAAATGCGTCAGATGCTCGACACATCATCCATGGATGAATCATTACTGCGCGAACTCTGGTTACAGCGTTTACCGAAAACATCGCAAAGCATATGTACAGCGATTCGACTACACTAGCGTAGTGATGACCCTCAGTTAGCTGATGCAGTAGTAGATCATTTTCGCCGTCAGATCAATTGCATCGATCTACCCATAACACAACCACTTTGTAAGCATAACACTGTGTCTCCCGCGTGTTGTTCGTTCGCATTGTTATTTTCCCTAGCATCACAAGAGTTAACAACTGTTTTAGAAGAGTTAGAAGCGATATGCCGTGAATTTAACATCAAACCTTCTAACTATAATTCACGCTGCCCACACAGCAAACCATCTAGCAGAAACGATCCTGCAGGTAGCAAACAGTACGGCTCGTACCATAGGCGTTTTGGTGTGCCTGATGTACCACGCCCTGCAGGTTTCATACGACTCAACAGGGAAACGTTCGGACCGGGACATAAAGTTGACTAACGTTACTGGCCCATCCGAAAGCATTCGTCTCCTTTACTTTCAGAACTGCCAATCTGGAACCATGTTCCTGGTTGTCACCGAGGCTGAAGTGAGTGTGGTTCTTCCCGGCACCTGGAAGACGACTCAGATTGTCACCGTCAGCCTTCGTGCTACCAACGGCACACTCATCCCAACTTACGACCAACGCTCTTTCACCATTAACTTAAGTCTACGTAGTTCATTTCGCTAAGTTTTCATTATTGCCGCTGTTCCGTTTGCCATTATCGCCATAGAATTCCTTAGACGTTTCGAGCTCTTGGTCGATGTGTAACCATTGGGTATAGTCAAATCCGCAATGGCGCGCAGCGTCACTGGCACCAACGCCGGCATCTCAGCCATCACCCCAGTCTACCTTCGCCCACAGACCTCTCCCGATTACGCCGAACTTTTCTTGCACTACCCTAAGCTCGATCAGCCAATGAACGCAGCTCTGCCCGTAGCAGCTCAAGTCACGCACCAAATCCGTACAAACGGCCAACCCGTCTCATCATGACCGCATCGTCTTTCGCCGGAGAAGCTTAAGCTAGATAAGGCTGAGTTTGAGCACATGCCTGAACATAGAATAATCCGTCCATCAGATAGTCTTCGGTTCTCTTCACTCCAAATGGTCCCAAAGAAACCTGGAGACTGGAGCCATGTGGTGACTATCGCGCACTAAACAAACTTCAAATTCCCGAAAGATGCACCATCCCCCACATGCAGGACCTTATGCGTGTCTTACAGATTAAGTGGTCTTCAACAAGATCCAGCTTCTTCGTACCTGTTACGTATGCAGTTGAGTATTGATCCTGATCACCGGCGCTCACACGATTGGTTGACAATGACCTCGCCATACCTTCCTTATTTCATTGGCTTTTCGTTTCGGCATTTCTAGCCACGTAGGAAGCTTTTATTAACCGGTTCTATATTAGGCTTGCGCGTTCTGTTCTGCCTATTAGCTGCGGGCTACACCTAACTTGCTGGCGATGAGGTTAAACTACCGCGATCTTGCACTTTCCTAAACTACTTTGGAATATTTTTCATAAGAAACCAACATCGTTTACCTCGAACCGCTGGAAGCGTACTTTTTGTAGCTTATTCGAGCCTACTATCCGGATTGCAATCAAGTACGATAATCTCAGAGTGCCACATACTTAAATAACTGAGACAATTTCTGGGGGATGGAACCAGGCATTTTTATTCTCACCATGTTAGTGAGAAGACGACAGTCAACAGCGCTCGAAGTCTTCAGCGTGTTATGACTTCTCGATTGAACAAATACACTGCGCCGTACTTTTCCGCCAATTTGCATCAAATCCCTGAGGAAAATCACATTTACTTCATTGTGAGAATTCAGTAAGTCCTACCAGAATGTCTCATACTGAAATCCCAGTCACGAAGTTTGGAGAAACGATGACTTTACAGTGCTTGGTATCCGTTATCCGTAACGTACAAGTGAAAGATTGTTGTCGGAACATGTGACGACGATGAGCTGGGCGAAAGCCTGAAATGTTGTTCGGTAGCTGGAGAATGTCCATAAACACTCAGCAACCTTATACAAAAACAATCAAAACAATCCACCGAAGAAGTGTTACCCCGAAACGGTCCGAATTGCCGTTTATCTGTTACCGATTTGAAAGTTAGCATTTATTGGCTGAGGAACATCATCATAAGCAGAGTATCTGCCGCCAGTGTGGAAAGTTAGGGCATTTGGCCTGAGATTGCCGACCTAAAGTTTGAGCAGCTGTGAGATTAGAATTTCCAAAGAAATCTGTGAAGATCATCCAGTCTTCGGACGAAGATGACCAGCAAGACACGATTTGGAACGCAACATCGAGCCTCGGTCGCATTCATCTACCATATACTATGAAACTGGAAATAAAAGACCAGGTGGTCAAATGAAGTTGATACCGGTGCCTCAGTTACCATAGTCAGTACTGCATCAGTTAAACGCTTATCCAACTTATCCCCCTATAAATCAACTTTGCGGACGTACACAGGGCAGCCGATACCAGCCCTGACAAAATGCACTGTTCATGTTAATTATCATGAGGAGAAGCAGAACTTACAGGCATAGGTTGTGGCGAATGATTGTTCAAACTTACTCGGACGAGACTGGAGTAAATGTCTCCTAGCTACGCTAGAGTCAGTGAAGTTCGTGCCCATTAACCAACACTTGGAGGATGTGCTAAACAAACATTCTGACATTTTTGATGATAAACTGGGAAAGTTGAACGGATATCAGGCTAGTATCAAATTATGGGTGGGAACTCAGCCCCGGCAATAATCCATAGGTACGTTGACAATCAGATCAAAGGTATTCCTTTCACTTGCGCCTATCTTGACGAAATTCTACTTGTAGAAGTACAGATGCTGAACACTTACAAACGATATCCACTGTTTTTCAAACGTCTGCAACTGCGTGGACTCAAATTGAGTAAGTCCAAAAGTACGTTATGCTCAGAATCGGTTCGTTATTTGGGTTACCGCCTCGATGAAAACGGATTACACATGTTAGTAGACAAAGTTCTGTCTATCCTTGTCGCAATTGAACCCCGGAATGAAGCTGAACTCCAATTGTTTTAGGGATGTTTTCACATCATCGTCACTTCTTACCTAACGCCTCAGGTATTCGCACCCATGTACAAACTGTTGCACAAGGGGAAGTCCTGGACTAGGGGTCTGGATCAAAGAAAGGCCTTTACAGATGCATAAGTAGTGCACAGCGCCTCCCGGTATCTCGGGCATTTCGATCCGAGCTGGCCTCTAATGCTGCACTGTGATGCTTCCCCACACGCAGTGGGCGCAGCTTTTTGACACCGGACGGACGACGGTTCTTTTTGCCCAGCACCGACACCGACTGAGTCGACAGGGAAGTCACTCGAGGAGTTAATATTTTGCCGGCCACCCCGAACGAGAATGCACCTGCTTTTTCTGAACCCTCGAAGGAGTATGGAGGCAAAGCACGAGATGCGTGGGAATGCATAGATGCCAGAGGAAATGTGTTCCAATAATTTTGATTCGCTATACACAAGACTGTCTCATGAAGCAAGCTGGTAACCTGCTACACTCAGGTGCTCAACGAGTAACCAAGCGGAGCTACAGCTGGAGGACGGCTTTGTGTTGCGCCGCTATTTTGCCTGTAGCCGACCACGCTCAATCGAACCACATGAGCGTGATCGAAAATTGACTGATACTAACGCAAAAACAGACAATGCACCTGCTTCACAAAACCAGCAACCGCAAACGGATGCGGAACAACCACAACTAAGACGCTCAAAAAGCACACCTAAGCCATTTGTTGGGTATCAGCTCGGCGTCAGCAGCCTTTACCATGGAACAGAGGTGTCACGCATGCAGTTGAGTTGTGCTCGTGAACAAAAGCGCTCACAAGTTTGATTGACAATGACCTTGCTTACCTTCCTTATTTCAATAGCTTTTTCTTTCCGCCTTTCTGGCCACGGTAACGTAGGAAGCTTACATTAAGCCGTTCTATACTGTTCTCGCGCACGCTTTTACGTCTATAGGCTACGGACCATACTTAACATTGCCTGTCACCAGATAACTATTGAGGAAAACGAGAAATCTAAAACAGCCGTCATCACTCCTTTTGACTTGTGCGAATAGTTTAGAATTCCTTTCGGACTGTGAAAAATCCCACAGTCTGCAACGCTTTATGCACGAAAGCTTCCGTGGCCTAGACTTTGCTTACCCCTACCTCGACGGCTTTCTGGTAGCCATTTCGTCCGACGAAGAAGACCTCGCTCACCTTCAATTACTGTTCCAGAGGTTGAACCAACACAACGTCACCGTTAACCCGACGAAGTGCGAACTCGGTAAGTCAACGGCAGATTTCCAACGCCTCCTCGTTTCGTCGTCCGGCCTTGAGGTCTTTGCTGACAAGATCCAGGCTATTAAAGACTTTCCAGCTCAGATTTCATTTTGACATCGATTTTGTGATATAGTTAACTATTCTCGATGCTTCGGCATCGGTCTACTGGTAGACCTGTGTAGACCGGTATGCAACAACCTACTTAAATGTGTGTGACCGAATAAGCATGAATTGCAAAATGAATGAGGAAACTTCCACCCCTTTGTCCACGGCAGTCTTAAGCTGATAAATAATTGCTTTTGAACACACAGGGCCGGTTTCATCCGGCTTATCGCAGCGGCCTCGTTGAATCGGAGGGAGCGGGGATTAGAGTGACATAATACAAGTGTGAACGCTGATCCAAGCTCTATCCAGTGACGCGTAGTCAGTAAGTGTTTACCTATTGAGGAACGTAGACGATTGCGCAAGCACGGAACTTCAGTGGGACAGGGATGCGGATCAATTTCGCGTTGAATCAACCTTAACACGTGTTCCTATATTCGAGAAGTCAAATTCCGATTGGTTCTGCCTATGTAACTGTCTCCGTAGTCGCGCACGATTTCGTATACGCAGTGTGAGTTGGCCCCGATCGGGTGTGTTTCTTTCGTTGGAGGCACCGGCAAGTTAAGGGCGTGTGTGTCTAACGAGTGGTCGCAAAAAGTGTCCTGCTGCCTTATTCGCCTTTAAATCTTTGGATATATCATCACAGAGACCTGGGTACTATCATTCGATTTGGCTCCGCGAGCTCCTCCTACCACTGTTAATCTTTTGGATCTGTCATGCGCGGATCACCAGCAAACGGCGCTTTTGTGATTTTGAAGTTAACCGTGCTTGAATCTTATCGGTGAATTTATTTTTCCTCTCGTCGCACATGAACTATTGTGGTCTTACTTTAAAGATCTTTTTGAGAGTCACACGTACATCTTACTACCATTCCTTCTAGTAGCTGTGCAAAGCGATAGTTGTCAATTTGGTCGGCCCTTGGATTTTCAGTCATCTTGTTTTGTCTCAGTCCTACGCCGCATCACTGCCGATCCACTTACCGGCTGGATCGATAGGACGCACGTCGCCTATCTACTCTAAGGAACGTGTGACTCATCTGGAAGCGACACGTCTGACCCCTCTGACCTCGAAACAGCGCCGATCGCCACGCAACAAAAAGTGAAGCGAAGTCATACACTGTGCGTCAGTATCTCTGTCCTCTTGTTACCCCTGTTGTAGTGTACACATCCAGTTTCTCCATTCCTTCTTGTTAGTGTGGAATCTTTACACCATATAACCACCATCTGCCGTCATTCCTAGTTCGCTGCCCCATTACCGACTGTGACCACATATATCAGTAGAATTATTCCATTCTAAGCTAGTGGTAGGTGAGTGATCTACAACCTAGATTCTGAACTCTCCTTTCTATCTAATCCATTTGGGAATTGGTGCGTCACAATAACAAAGTGCACGCCCCAGGTGGATATGACCCATTCGAAAGTCAATGGTGACCTATGTGTAAAAAGCGTTAGGTCTGGTCCAATTTGCTTCAGCTGTCAAAAAGCGTACCATTCAAAGTGTTTAGGGATGAGTGCACTCGAAACTAGACAATACAGCAGAAAAACCGAGGCATTTTGCTTCTGCTAGGTGTACAAATCCATCCATGTTGTTAGTTGTGTAATTTTCCTAAGGAAAAATTGTGAAAAGTTGGCGGAAACAGTTGAGCAAACGGTGAGCAATTGTGAAAGTAAACAATGCTATACTTGCATCTGAACGAACATCTACAAACTCCCCGTTTAGACCGAAAAAGAGGGCCGGGCGTCCCCACCTCACCACGGCGTCTCAGTCTCCAACGGCCACTAGCCACATGAGTCCACTAAGTGAAAAAGTCGTTTACAACCTACTTGCTTCTACGTTCTCAAGTGGTCTGATAACCAGTAATTCAGTCGACATACTGGAAAAACAACAATCCAGCAAGCCCAAGGTAATGAATAACTGGACATCTTACGCAGCGGTTGTTTCTAAGAAAACGCCATCAAAGACACCCGTGACTCCAATTATTGGAGAGGGCAAAACCTCGCCTCAACATGGATCGCTATCACCAGTGCGATCCGCAAACCTAAGAAAACAAAAGAACCTAGTGCTCTTAAATAGCAAACCACAAGGCGGAATCATGGTACCTTAAGTCTTGTGTGCACTAACGTTCCTGTTTTCAAATCCAACACAATAATGTGTAAGTTGATAGACTGTTGAGGTCAGTGGGATTCCATCTTTAGTGCCCTCAGCATGCGCGCTGAACCCACTACGCTGAGACGCAGCACACGACACCCAAACTCCTTACACTATGGTGAGCCACGACTACTTCGAGTAACACTACATTCCACGGACGAAACGGAATCCATTCTGCTTGCTGTGAATCGACACCACAGAGCATCGAACGGAGTATGTATCTTACCGGATATTTCGTGGGAAGAACGTTCACATGATATGAACACTCAACAAGGAAGTAGAAAGCACGAGCTGAAAACCGTCATTATTCATGGTGTCCCCGAGTCTCAATCTCCATCTCCTGAAGAAGCTCAGGCACATGACCTGGAGCAATGGCGATACATTCCCTAGGCGCTGTCTTTAGATACTGTCGTTGCTACCTCCGTGATAAGGATTCCAGTGTCACCAAATTGCAAATGGTGTAGTCCTAAGTTGCTGAAGTTGGTCTTACCGTCTCAGCTAACGTTACAGACAGTTCTAGAGAACTGGAGTAAGTTCCGGAAAATGCTACCAGCAGAAATTCGACTAAAAGCAGCAGGTTTACGACCAGAGGCTACTGGTTACTCAGTGGAGAGAACCAACTCAATGAAAACAACCGATATTGCAGAGTCCACCACTAGAAACTGATCTGACAGCCGTCATAGCTTCCGGCGAGAAACCGCAGGAGGTGGGTGTCCATCAGAATCATCATGAACCTGACTGCATGGTGCAGAGCCTTATTCCAACTCATTCATGCGTGCCTAACATTATTAAAAAACTAGTAGCAGTAGACCTCAAGGGGGTCAACCAAGTCTCAAACCTGTCACCTACATCTACAAACAACCTTCTAACCTATGAATCACTCTCCTGTTTTTATACCAACGCAGAAGGGCGTTTAAACAAACTAACGGAGCTTCGCCTGCGTCAGGCCTCGATGTCAACGGACCTCGTTATGATAATCGAGACCTGGTTAAATGAAGCGATCACTGATGCAGAAATCGCACTATCTGGGATGTCTATTCTACGCAACGATCGACCAAGTAGAGGGGGTGGAGTACTACTTTATTATCGCAGCAAACTACAACTTGATCTCATCGATGACCCGGAGGTTCGGATTGTCGATGCGCTTTGGTGCCACCTTCACCTAAGCAGTGGGGACGCGTGTTTGCTGAGTGTCATGTATCGCACTCCATCGGTTACTTTGAAAATGGACAACCGCCTAACCTTCACAATGAAGATCATTCTCTCACAGTCGTACAGCCACATTCTCCTGTTGGGTGGCTTCAATATTCATGCCATAGAAACCCCAGCCTGTATCAATGAACACTTCAAAATGGAAGTGCAAGAGAGAATTAGTGGACTATCACTCTACAATCACATCACATTTACAAGATTTAGGACGGGAAACAAACCGGGTGTCCTGGATCTCGTATTCACCACTGAAGAGCATACTATCGAAACGGTATCGATAGAGAGTCCTTTAGGCCGTAACGACCATGCAATGCTCATGTTCAGTTACATCTGTTATGCAGAGTATTCTTTAGACAACACAGGCGAGTGTCAGCTCATTACGAATTACGGCGCTCTAATCAAACTTACAAATGCTACAAATTAGACATTTCTAGCAGAACGATCCCTCGATGTCGCCTGCTTTGATTTTCCTCACCAATTTCACACGGTAGTAACCGGTGCTTCTTGGAAAAGGTTTTCGCGAACGAAAACAGTAAAATCATTCATATGCAGCAGGGCACGGAAGTGTATTGTCACGAGGAATTTACTCTGGCGAAGATACGAGGAGTCACCGAGTGCCGAAACCTGGGAAGCCAACGCTATCCAAAGGAATCAGTGCGTAAACTTGGTAAGCAAAAATAAATTACAGCACCAACAGAATCTAGCTGTGGAATTCCTTTCAAACCCTAAGCGCTTATACAGACACCTTAACAAGCTCCGCAAAGTGCAGCGAGGAAGTGCTGCTTTACACACCTTATTTGGACTGGCACAAACCGCAAACGAGGTGGCCAACGCCCTATGTCAACAATTGGCCTCCAACTTCCAGAGCACGACATCGCCAGGATTTAGACACATCATGTTTACGACTGCGGATGTAATGAAAAGGCTAATTGCCCTGCGCCAGCATACCTCTGCCGGCGCTGATAATGTGCTTCCAAAGGCGTTGAAATTAGCTGCAGTAAACCTGGCGGACCCAATCTGAAGTTCTTCCAACGAGGCCTTAATGAGATGCGGGTGCCAACAATGTGGAAGCAGAGCATTGTCAATCCCATCCACAAGGGGGAAGTCTTACAGACGCGGCCAACTAGTGCCCGATAACACTACTTCCGGTGCTCTCCAAAATCATGGAAGCGATTCGTACCGAAGCTCTCATGAACTACTTGGAGGGACGCAATATCATAGCACAAAAACATGGATTTCTCAAGAACCCATCTTGCACTTCAAACTTGCTACTTGCTAGATCCAGTTGGACTGCGACCGTCGAAAGCTGCGTAGATGTTGATGCAGTATATCCGGACTTCTCAAAGGACTTTGATGGTCTGAACCGTCATATCCCCCTTCACAAGCTACAATGTTATGGAATTGTTGACCTAATTCTCAGTTGGATAGGTAACTTCTTGCTTTAACGACATCTGAATGTAAGAGTTCGCGGTGCCATCTCTGACGCAATCGACGTTAAGTACGGAGTGCCCCAGGGCTCAGTACTTGGTCCACGACTATTCCTGAATTACATAAACATTATCGCGATAGTAATCACTTCCAACTCCTTAGTCTTCGCTAAAGACCACAATATATGGCGAGCCATTAGAACAACCAGCGCAAATGCAGCATTTCAGGATGATCTGGACAGGGTCTACGAATGGTCGACTCAGAACCTGCTTCAGTTCAACGCTACGATGTGCATGACGTTGAGTATACATCATAACGCCACTTGCGAATACAGACTGGGGGACCAAATATTGTAGCGCACATTAACGGAATGCGATCTAGGCGTGATAGTGCAGGAAGATCTGGGTTGTTCCCGTCAGGTCGAGAAAGCCTCCAAAAAGCTTACCAACACCTTGGCCTTTTGCGGAGTGCATTCGGACGCTTCGATCTTTCCATCTTTTCTCAGATGCTCAACGCCTACATTCGGCCTCATTCTAAGTAGCCATCCTTGCCTGGCAGCCATGGCAAAAGCAAGACCTTACCGCTCTTGAACTGCCACAACGAAGGGCGACCAAGAATGTAAAGGGCCTGTTTCATCTCCCTCACCGATTGAGGCTGAAAACCCTCGGGGTCTACAGTGAACAATATCGACGCCTGCGTGACAACTTGATAATGACTTATGTGATCCTGAGGAATCCAAACCATTCTTGTCGTCACCTACTAAAGCTGAATATCAATACAACACTCAGAGGACACCAGCTAAAGCTGGCCACACAATGCAGCCGGTTGGAATGCCGCCGGAATTTCTTTTCCCTTCGTGTGTGTCAACACTGGAACGAACTTCCTACATACCTTGTTTCTTCCCCCATTCTAACGGTATTCAAAAGACGTCTGGGTGATTCTCTTATCCACTTACATTATTCTATATAATCAGTAATGTCTACGTCAACTAAATGCGAACAAACGTGCTCATGCTCAGCTTTCGTGCTTTACTACTCACACACTGCCGTGGAATATCGTTCCGATGTACTACAACTGCATTCATCATTTACATCAGTCCAAGAAAGCGGCGCACGAGTAAGCGTTGTTGTTTCTTTTGTTCGAAAGACGTACCTTCCCCACCATATTACTTCCCCATGTTACTCTACAGTAACAATTCAATACGCATTCTAAAATATTTCAAGGAAGAAGGGCATCTGAATCGCTAGACGCTTAAATTGACGATTTACACTTATGTTTGCTTTCACTTCAACCATCCTACGGGACTGTACATCGTTTTTACCTGTAATGTATCAGTTTTCATTGCTCATTTTCCTCGTGTATACCTGCCTCGCTTTCCGTAGGGAGCCACACCGCCTGTGGCGACCACCTTCCACCCTCCCCGAGTTTTACATACCAGAACTTAAATCTCCTAAACAATCGCTGCATCTCCTAGCCCGCCCGCCCGCGACCTCAGACCCCATCACCTTGGCGCCAAACGACCACCTCTCTCCACTCTACCGGTGCTGACAACCGTCAGCCTGGCCGTCGAGCTCTGGGAAACGGTTCACCAAAGACGACGTCCGGCATTCTTCGTGGGACGCCGATTGTCATCGCCGTGGATTGGGGTGCGTTGGGAGGAGTGAACCCTCCCAAGCGCACCGTTGGGTCTGCAGCGGAGGAGACGTCCTGTCGGCATTTTTTTACACTAGTCAGTTTTTTCTACAGTCCGACAAGACCGCCCTGTCAGCTCACCGACGAGGCACTCCAGACCACAACAAAATATTAAATAGCAAAGAAGCGTGTACCCAGCGAAATCCACGCACCCTCTTTCTGTCCGTCTATGCCCACTACAATTGCTACCCTACTTTCCAATCCTCACTTCGTCTCCCTAGCTGATATTTCTATCGAAGTCTTCCGTCATGCAGCCTTCTAGGGAGAGACCATTGTAGTGAATATGAAACACAGTTAAGCTTTCAGCATTTTGTGACATTGGAGGCTATTCTTGTTTCTATCTTCCAAGCGTCCATTTGTTTTACTGATGGTATATAAGGTTGACTTGTTTCGATCCGAGAATAGCAATGGGTTGCGATCAGAATCTAAAATGGTCAGAAGGAAACCTATTATTTACAGGACAACCTACGACCCGCCAAGAGATTCCGATTAGGTCTTCCTTGATTGCCTGGCATAATCAACGATCAAGCCAACTGATCGTGCGGCCGTACAAGGTGGTTCTCGCTCACGTGTATAGGCGTTCCTGCTCGACTGGAAGCAGACAATCGATCACGAACGACCTCTTGCCTGTTCGTTCCTAATACGTAGGCGAATAGCGACAGCTGCCATTACGACGCTCACACTACACGCACTGCCAACTCTATGCCAATGACATCAAGGTGCGGATGGCGATCACTACATCAGCTGAGCTCACCTTACTTCAAGTGGAGCTTAACAGGGCTTACACGTGGTCAATTCAGAACCTTCTTCGATTAAAAGTAAACAAAAGTAGAGTGCTTCACTCGCTGAACCACTTGGTGTGCCCCTACAAACTCGACAACCGCGAACTTCCAACGTCTTCTAGCGAAAAGACCTGAGCGTCTCCAATCAGGCTGAAGCAGCGTCAGGAAGGGGCATTCAACACTTGAGCCTCCTGAAGCATGCATTCGGATAATACAACACATTTATTTGTCAAAAATTTCTGGCTCACCCGTATGTTTACATGTGGAATACACAATACACTTCCGGCAGGCAAGGTTGAGGAAAGATTTCACCACCATGGAGATACCCCAAAGCCTAGCAATCACGAATGTCAAAGACTTGTATCATTTGCTGTACCGTAAAATCGAGCAAATTTGGTTCACTTTTTGTTTACGACTTACCACACATTTATAAGTACTTTTGTGTACATTATTAAGTGACCTGTTCCTTTTCTATAGTGTTATAATGCTCTAAAGAATATTGCCGGATGCAATTTTATACCCATAAGTCAGTTTTTTAAAGTATCTACTAGGGCCAAAGTTCCCTTAACAGGGATATTCTGGCCATAACGACAATACATACACAGAACCAATGTTACATACCCCAAAGGTAAGGTAAACCACTGTTTATATGTATACAAAATTGCGAAACGCATCTATAACATTATTAAATACTTAAGCGAATTTCCCAAATGTGCTTTTTCGAGTTCGACAGAGCTTCTTTAACGGTGGAATACACTCGTCATCACAATCATCAACAATTTCTAGTCGGATGTCCCTTACGTCACCGATGAAGGACAAGTAATCGACTGTTCCTAGATAAGATTTCACTGCCGAGTCAATTTCTGGTTCCGTACAAGGCTTGATTCCAGTGAAAAGCTCCTCGGTTGAACCAAAGAGACTTTTACAAAATTTGAACCTAGAGCTCTTTTAGGTTGTGGTACTTTTTATTTATCAATGGAAAAGGTATTTCGTTCATTTGTTGCTTGTATACCTAAGAAACGGAGGTGATGATGGTACCTACAACTTCCTTTTCCTCTAAAAGTTTGTTCAGGACAGACTGGGCATTTATTGGGTAACTGCCAGTTTCTCTATACTCCGACCGCAAGCTTTCTGCAATATCTGCACGCATGGTATCTAGAAATTATTTGAACAGCCCTGGAAACCTATACTTCTGGATGGTTTGGGCCATTTTGCCGCGGGCGTTTTTAGCTTTTGTCGGCATGGCCCTCTAGTGTGTCTTCATAGGCCGAAAGAACGCTAAATCTAGAGGCTGCTAGAGATGAGTTGACTTAGGTGGAAGACAACAAAGAACAATATTGTTTTCATTGCAGAGTCTGACAGTGCAAAGAGAAAAAGGTGACCTGAGATTGTCACCCAAATGGACGAAACGGTCAGTTTTTCTGCGACAGAAAGGTAGAGCGACTTGTTGAAACAAGCGTAAAACGCAGGCGTTGTCAAACCAGGCTGACCTTGACCTGTTATATCGTGTGCCTGGTGAATCATACTCCGTACAAGTGTCCAAGAGTTTTACAGTTTTGCACACCACATTTAGCGGCAGTAACTCTCCATCACCGGTTTCAGCAAACATCAGGCTAATTGCTGACTTTGATGAGTTCATAATTCCCTCATGATGTTCGGTACTACTTTCAAAGATTACTTCACAAATTGGCCCAAAATAACAACGTTTATTGGGGTAACACAGGCCACCAAGACAGTAACATAATGCAAGGTAAATGTGTTTTGATGACACTAAATATGTTTACTATCATTTATTCACAAAGCGACAACAGATGTGGTCATAGTTACACTATTTTAGAAACATGATTCACAGATGAAAGTATACATATGTCAACCACATGTCATGACACCGGCCACCTTTGATAAGAAGTATTCCCAAGACTGAATATTCCAGTGACACGATTGGCCGAAGTGGTACTCCAGCTTGGTACACCTTTGGAGGTCCTTAGAATCGGGCGATGTTTGAGTCACGAGATTCCATGCTATCGTGCTCCTCCTTTGTGAGTTGATTCGATTCTTGAAGTATTTTCATGGTATTATTTATTTATTTGCTATTTGTACTGTTGGATCGGTTTTGAAGCAGATGAATGTTATATTGTCGTTCAGAAGACATTCACTTTATCATGGAGTCAGAAATGGAAAACAGGCTACCTTCCTTGGACTTACTGGTAGCCAGAACAGCGGACGGGGAACTACGAATATCAGTTCACAGGAAAGAAACGCACACAGACGTACTCCTACAGTTCGACAGCAACCTTTCAAAAGGTTGCAAAAGCAGCTGCCTACGAAACTTGTTTCACAGGATAGAATCCCATTATACTACTGAGGAAGCAAAACGATAAGGAGCAAACCATCTGTTTACATCCTTCATGCGCAATGGATTTCCACGCAATTTCATCCGAAGATAAACTGCATGACTACAAATGTCACACCTGAACCAACAACAACGAAACGGATCGCCTTGCCGTACATCAAGAACGTATCGGAAATAACTGCTCGACTCCTCAAGGCCCCCCCCCCACCTGTTGTTAGCACACATACCAACCGTTACTTCGAAACCAGTTCTATCTAGACCGAAGGGGGAGACGGGAACACGTAAACGTCGGAACGTTGTCTACAGGATTCAGTGTGAAACTGTGATAAATACTATGTGTGCCAAACAGCGACAAAGTTATCTACAAGGTTACAATAACACAAACGATGCTATCGAAACCATCATTGGTCTCGACACACGTTAACGAAGAAGGGCACATGTTTGATTAGAAGACGGAGGTCCTAGCGCAGGGAGAGACAAGAAAAGGAAGAGAATTTCTCGAAGCATGGTTCTCTGCCGAGAACTTGATAAACCTGCGCATGGACTTAGACCCGATATACCATCAACTGCGAAAAAGAATTTAACGCGGGTCATTCACCACATGTGTCTAAAAGAGGCGGCGATGGAACTGCAAACTAGCAATGGTCACGCGAAGTGAATCGAAGTAGCCAAGTTCAAGCATCACTTTCTCGTCGGTTAATTTTGTTTAGTACGTACTGAGGAAGTCACCTCGATTGATTATGAAACGTCTGTAACGCAACACTTCGGCTCCGAGAACACACCTGAACCTGAACAGACAACCCGAATTGCAGATATTCCGCTTTGTTGCTTATTTCATCGTTGACCAACAAATGTACAAATTCTGATTCCTTATATTTCTGGTCTCATTTTTGATCTCGGATGTCTTTTTGGTGACCCACCTTGTCATGTTCTGCTTGGCGAGCAACTTGACGATATCAAGTATTCTTGCTGAAATTTCGCTTTTATACAATAACCAGCTCCAATTTTCCCATTGGCCTTCCTTCAAGTGGCCGGATCGCTTGCCTCGCGTTTGAGGAATGTCTCAGCGCGCATTTTATTAAAGTTGTGTTCACGTTCTTCTGTATTTAGTTTCCACCAATTTCCGAGACCCTCATCAGTCAAAAAACTAGATTATCCCGTTGTAAACATCCTGTAGTCAAAACAAAACTGGGTCTCTTTTAATTGAGAATACACCATCCGTTACTCAATCTTTGCTCACCATTGCACAAATCCCGGAAACTAAAAATTTATTGTTAATTTTTAGCCTCAACGTTTGTATTCGTTCCATGTAGCAACAGTTATAGGTTTCATGATCGACCCGATGCACAACATTCGATCCGAGCCGGACAATCATGGTGAGAATTTCATGGCCAACCTTGACTGACATCCTTAAAATCGGTCGATGTGCATTTTATCGTGTCAAAGTTTGATCGCATTTCTAATTCTCCAACTTGGTGCGCATCTTCTGCATCAGAATTACAAGCAGAATTACAAGCTACCTCCATGCTATTGTTGTCGGTTTCTGTTGCTCGGATACCAAAGTTTGCAGTACCAGATTCATCTCCGGTCTCGCTATGATGAACACAGTTTTCAGCACTTCAGTCATGGCAGTAACTTTGCGGAATTTACGCTTTGCATGAACAATCACCTGTACTTATAATGTCGTTCCCGGTCACTTGTCTCCCGGGGCAGACCTTCCCTCTCCGGCCCCCGCCCCGACCCCCTCCCCGCCCCCCTTATGCTATGCCTCTGCCTCGTTGACTAATGTTTACGTAATATTATCTACTCCAACACCTTTGCAACCTTTGTGGTCAGATGGTAAAGGAAGTAGCATGAACACAAAGTTGGATGCAGGAGGGAGCAGGTAAAATGACAGTAGTTTACAGAGTAAAACCTAGGGGAATGAGGTTTACAACGTTTCAGTGTAAATACAGCAATTTCAGTGCTTTTGTCATGTCCAACTTCGCAGTAAATGCTTCCACTCACTGACTGAGGTTCCACTACCGTTGAAAAACAACGGATCTGCGCCATCGCTGACATTTTCGCATTCATGTAAGATATTTCACTTACACAACACACGCACACACACACAGACCCAGGGGGAAGGTTTTGTCAGTGGGCCTCGTTCACCTTAGCGCTCGAAGAATCTGCCCGCTTAAAGGCTGGTGAAGAAATGATTTTTAGAGGTCTGTGGTCTTTCTGACGTAACTAACAATTCTTTGCACTTACTTACTATGTGATTCCTGAAATCCCCATATTTTGTTTTAATGAACGGGTTCTCGTGTCCGGTTTATAAAAGGTTACGTTTTACTCACATGTTCGCTACCAGAACGCAGCATATATGCATGATAGTTCATGTGTAACCATGAGCATACGGTGGTAGCCGTTTACTAAGCAGAAACATAAGTTATTACCATTTGTGTTCAATGCAAATGCGCACAATATCGCCCCTACACATTGAGTCATGTTGTCCTGGTCATACACATATTGAACTACATGGTAAGTAGCAGTTTCATCAAACAGCATAAAATATGAAGCACTGCATTCCCTGTGTCATTCTAAACAATGCAATCAGAAGACGGATGTCGCATGATTGTGTCATTTCGTGCCTTCTGATCAGCTGCATATGAGCGACATACTAAACGAACACCGAGTGAAAGGAATCAACAGTTTGAATCTTAACAGATGTGGCGCATATTAGCATAGACAACAGCAGAATCACAAGTAGTGAAACATGCGTCACCGTCCCCGAAGAAGCTTGAGTGACGGTCAGTTGTTTTTGCACGTAAAGGTCAGAGCCGTTGCGAATAACGGCCAGGGCCTCAGCGATCTTGAGTACTTTAGCGCCTATATCGCGCTAGATAACCGTAAACGAGACGGCTGGGTCAACTTGATGACCTGTGCTTAGTAGGTGCTTAGCGATCGATGAGGTCGGCATTTTGGAGTTTATCGCTCGTTCTCGTGTTTGACCAATCGTAGTGACATCAACCCACCGGAATGTGATCTGCGACTCGCTCGCACTAACACCGATCCGTACTGCAGATGTAACTGTTTCCGCAGCTACAGAAAGTGGTATATGCAACGTGTTGTGGTGGAGATTAGTTGGACAAGCTTGACTGTGAGTGTCGGTAACGTCCTGGTCGTCCAAAGCCGGAACAATTTGGTAACACCAAAGGTCCGTCAAATTACTGTGGCTACATATTGCTCGACATGCTTGCCACGACATCTTCGAATGGCAACCGAACATAGACGGGTAAATTTTGTGCACTAGAGGACTTTTGTTTGTTATCGTTTATCGGGTGGCCGTGAAACTTAATAAAGGCTGCAATGTAGCCATTTGCCTCAGTCTGAGCGTTCGGGGCTGTATATGCTACGAACCCGTTGGAACAGGGTTTTGACGTGGCAGCGTTCATCCTGGACAGGCGTGAAGCTGCTGAAATGTTCCTATAGTCGTGTCCAAATGGTTTTTAGGTAAAAAATAATCGCTATAGTAATATAAGGGGTTCCATGCGTTTAGATAAAGGGATTTCTTTTATGTTTCTCATATGGTTCTATTTGAATGTTCGCGCAGCAGATGCTTGGATCGCTGACCTCGTTTATCGGATGATTTCAAGTAGCTTGCTTATGTGGAAAGATTCGATGCAGGAAGCGGCACAGGCTTCGCAATATGCTTCCGTTTAATTGCGGCGGCGAACGACAAGTTGAAGGGTGAGCATTTGCTGGTCCTCAGGGTTAGGAGGAGCTCTACAACAGATATGTAGAATGACGGATATTACCGAGGCTCCTCTACGCTACTGCACGCCACTCAACTACGCACTGATGATGTCACCTCGATTGGTGACGAAACATTGGCAACAAAATTGCCAAGCTCAGCGGACAGTTCAACCGCTACGTAAAACAAGTTTTAGAACTGGAGGGGCAAGCTGCGCGGGCAAGGCCTCCGCTGGCGGTTGACTCCGGAGTTGAATGCCTCGGGTCTACACATGTAGCCCTGACACATTTGTGACAAATAGAGTATAAATTTGATTGGTGACCATTGTGAAAACGGCCAATCGTGGACGCCTAGCATATCTGCTTCTTCACTGGGGTTGCTTTTGTGCTAAGTCGCATTGGCTACTCAAGCCTTGCACCAGCCCTCCTACCGGCCAGGCTTTAGGGTGCTCAGGGGGATAGTGAACGCAACCGACGACTGGGCAATTACCCCATACTCGCGCACCAGGCAGTGAATCATCGTTGAAAGGCATAATTATAGAAAGTCAGCTGCATTCCTGAACTAAGAGGTAATTTGAAATCAAACGGGAATAAGCTGTCTCAGTTGAGAGATAATTCTTGGTCTCCCAATTATGGGACACTCTCGCAAACTCGTGTTTCGGTTCCCGCATTGATTGAGAGCGGGAAAATAGCCACCTGATTTTTATTTAGTGCTCACGAACGATGAGCACGTGATCGCGAAACGAAAGATGGAGAGCTCTCTGGGCTGAGTGTGACCACTTAATAATACTTTACGACTGTGTGTTATGCGGAATATCCACATGAACTTAGTGACTTGTTTCGAATAATCCCGCACTAAGACATAATAACAGAAGTAGTTGCTGATACCGTCTGCGAGAATTTGGTCGATTGTATGGTTGCATGTCGTTTGCTGGCAAGCTCAGGGAAATGATTAAATCCGCATCGGTAAACAGGCCACTTTATTCCGTAACAGCGCAATTATTCATTCTGCGCAGAACCCGAAAACGCATGACACAAAGAGACGCAGCGCGTGGCATGTGCGCAGATTGAATCACAGCCTTGACAACTGGAGCAACTATGTAGTGAATCATAGTTATTGTACCACACTTGTCTGTAAGGAAAAATTCGTACACAAGCAGAGTCTAGCTGACAAGTAGGTTCTGTACAGACATGTGAACAGCCTCCGGAATTTGGCGCTTGGTGTTTCACCACTCATCTCAACAAATAAATGTGCATTAACCACTGAGGATCCAGCCAAAGTTCTACAACCAGTATGCCCCAAGATTCCGACGCGCTACCAGAATGTGCCACATACCTGTCTTATTCCTCAAGACGCCAGTCTTTACACATATCACTTGTAATTCAGCGAACATTTTAACGAAGTTGCAATCGTTGCGCTCTCTTAGTTCCCCGGTGTTGGAAACATTCCCCTGATACTACTGCAGGTCACAGTAATGAGGGCAAATGAGCCATTAACCCAATTTTTCCAGAGATGCCGGGGTGCACACCGGTCCCTAACATGTGGAGGCAAGGTACCATCACCGCGATTTTCAAGGATGGTACCTGTTCACAGCTTGCCATCGTCCAATGATTTCCGTCTTGGTGCTGTCAGAGGTTAACAAGCGAATCTTAGCTGAGGCACTAACGGGTTACCTTGAAATGTCCAACATCATAAAACCGAAACAACGCGGAATCAATCAGTAACCGTCACGTACTACCAATCCACTGACTGCCTGTGGCAGTTGGACTGTTACTGATGTCGTCTATCTCAACTTTTCTAAAGCCATCGACCGATTAGGTCACGGCATTCATCACCAAAAGCGGCGAACGTACAGAATACAGGACCCTGTCCTTGAATGCTCGGGAATTTACTTCTTCAACAGTGCCTCTAGTTTGGACTTCGAGGCTCATTTTCTGGTTCAATTGATGTGAACTGCGATGTTCCGCGAGCGTCAGTGTTGGGGCTGTGCTTATTCTTGATCTCCATGTTCGACCTCGCGCGTATCATCGAGTCAAATTTCCTGTTTTGCAGACCAAATCAGGATATTGCGAGTAAACAGCTGTCGTGAACCTCATGATCTGCTGCAACGAAACTTATACCGCGCCTTCGAATGGTCAATGGCAAAGCTACATCCGTTTAACGCGGACAAGTACGAAACTGTGCGTGTACGCCACAAACGCGCTAACGCATATAGACATGTGGAAAACGCCTCACATGAGCGCGACCTTGGCGTGGTGATGCAAGACGATCTGGGCTGTTCGGCACAGCCCTTGTAGGCGGCCAAAACCGTGAACCAATAATTTGGTCTCTTGAGGAGGATGATCTGGAGGTTTGACTCTTCCAACTTCCCCCAACTACTCAATACGTATGTGCGACTCCATGTAGAGTACGCGATCCAGGCCTGGTTAAAAAACTAAGGGCAGCTAAGAACGTGAAGCCATTATTCCACGTGCCGTACCATTTGCGAAAGAAAGCCCTGGGAGTGTACAACGGATGATATCACTGTCTACGAGCTGACCTCGTTCTAGCGTAGGATTTGTTGAAAACTCCGGTCACACTTGCCGCCACTCCCTGAAACTTAGCCGCAACACAAAATAGAGGGGTCACCAGATGAAACTGGCCACGCAATACAGTAAGCTGGAATGACGCCGGAATATATTTTCCCTTCGAATTTTCAACCATGGAACGCTCTTTCGACCTTTTCCACTTCTGCACCCACGCTACCCATTTTTAAGAATCGATCAGACGATGCATTACTTACCTTGATTTCTGTTTGTTGAGTGACGACAATACGCAGACAAAAATTATATTCACTCCCCCCCCCCCCAAGAAATGGTGGAGATGCGGTCTTATTCCTTCGGGTTTACACCGGATACGGGGTGTGTGAGCGGAACTGTGGGCGACGCAGTGCAAATCATCCATGGTCCCTCTGTAGACGCAGGCGTCCTGTGGGTGTTCCCATGGAGGCCACAGCGACAGACAAATCCGGATACGGATGCCACCAATCCATCCATCCAATGGGGATAATATTGTGAGTCCACGGATACGCGTTGCACTTCTTTGTAGCTTCATTTTTGAACTTACCTATTTCACACAAACCAACCCAAGGGACTTGTCAAACTTTGGTTTGTTATCCGTATTATACCATTGTTCAATTGTCTTCATACATAGTTGTCTAAACCAGGGGTCAACAAAGTACCCGATTTTGCTTGGTAAAGCATGTGGAACACGAGACGCTGCAATACAATTCACAATTAGCACTCCATGTTGTGTTGTCCGTGACCTTATACTGTTAGAATACTAGCCTGAGCCATCTCCTGATAGTTACTTGTTAAAGCGTTCTACCGTGCTATCTGTGACCTCACGTCGTTGGAACATTGATGCGGGTGATCACACACGCAACCCACTCATCGGTGCATCCTGTCGTGTTTCTGCTTAACCCACGCATGTGTACCGCAATTTTCCGAAGATCAGCTCCACAGAAGCACGTATCGTATGAAACGCCGCTTAGTAGGACACCATTTTTTATGTACCTGTCACCTCGGAGTTATTCTTGTTAGGTATTTGGAAAGAATTGCAGTATGTTAATTTCGGAATTAATATGGATCCGCAGATTTTTGAGGTTCGTAAAACTTGTGATGTTAAATATCTTTAAGAAGCACGGGTATCCAATCCGAGCACTGTTTGTTGACTGGTCTCTGGTGGACACGAGTTGTTCAAGCCTTCAAAGCACGTCTTCATATATATATATATATATATATATATATATATATATATATATATATATGGTAAACGTTCGCATGTTACATGTTCTATTACTGAAGGTGCCAATGCATTTTACTTGTACCCCAGTTGGACTGTAGTTTCACCAATAACCACTAGTCTTCTATTTTTCCTGTGTTTCAAAAGGATTATTTTTATTTTTATAACTCCATATATTTTCTTGTTCAGATCCCCTTTATTTCACCCTTCACTTAGGCTACAAAGAAAAGAAAAGCGGGCACCGAGTGTCACTTTTCTTTGTCTATTTTCTCCGAATTTACTTACTGGCTTGCAACTATTGTGGATAATAATTTTGCGGCCCACGCTAACAAGTTTGTCAGTTATGCGGCCCACGCAAGTTATTTTTTCGGGTCATCTGACCAGCTCCAGTGTTTTTCCAGTCATCCGGCCCGCCGTGGAAAAAGTTTGGTGACCCCTGGCCTAACCCATTAGCTTACTTCACCTTGTCCCGTAAATTGCGCTACTCTGGGACACACCTCAAAGTCTAGACTATTTGGCAATGCGAACTACCTAAGTGTGCGGAAAAAGTGCCATAGAGTGAGCACATCGTTTTCTCCCAAATAACATCCCAGTCATCCAGCAAGACAAGACAAGCCCATGCTTCGTTACGCTTATAAAATCTTCGTCTTAATGTTCTACTGAAAATCACATTCTTTGGTGCACAACTTGAAGTTTGTACTGTATGCTAGAACTACGGTACGGGAGCTGCAACGCAATGGAACATTCACCTTAATGAGCGAAAGTTCACTTGGATACCGCTCACAAGCCACTCTTGGCGCCCAGTTTAGAGTCCGTAACATGTTATCGCAATGTTGGGTGACGCGAACAAGGGAACAATAAGACAATGATATAGTAGGGGTAAAAGAGTGAATTTTTAACAAGTCCCGTGGGATTGCCAGCAAAGGGACCACAACGTGATGAAAAGAAAACAGATTGATAAAAGGAAAAGCGTTTTGTTGGACTCAAAAAAGTGTTCACACAGTGGCTTGTAGAAAGGAGTCAACCTCGATTGTGTAGGTTAATGCTGATTGTACAACTTTCTTCAAATTATATCGTCGGTTGATATACATGGCTATACCTCGTAATGGGGGTGGGTTAGGGCAACGTGAAGGCGATTTTTAAACACAAGTAAAGTGGAAGCGGAAACAATGTGATTTAGAAGGACCTTCCAAAGCTGACACACGAACAGAATAAAAGTTTCGCCGACATTCCAGCCGAATGTATTGCGTGTCCAAATTAAGCTGGCGGCCGTTCAACTTCGTGTTGTGACTGTTGCAGTAAGTAGTGGCAGACGTGGTTGGGGTTGCGCAAAATCTCGTAGACCATTATTAGGTCGCCACGTGGACACAGGTACTGGCCGCGGTACACTTAGATTCCTCTGCTTAAGTTGGTATGGAATATGGGACAACTGTTTGACTTGGATGGTGGATCTTCGCTGTGGAGTTGCGAGCGCTACGAGCTCTTGCTTTTGTCAAGGCTGACAGACCTGTACTGCTTATTCTACAGGAGGCCGCGCGCATGTGTTTGACAACTGTGAACAGAGAGAAGGATCAAGCAGCCCGAATGTCCTCTGCAGCACGCCAAAGTGTTGGTTTCCAGTCTTTGATGCCTTCACGGATTGCTCTGAGCATCCCAAATCAGCTTGGATTAATACTCCAAGGTCTTGTTCCTTGGTGACTGCTTGCAGGACATGGTCTCCAAGCTTGTATTTGATCTTCGGCTGTTGACGATTGTGGACGACCTTACACTTAGACGATTGCAATTGGAGAATATTTTGGAGTGAGCATTTGTAGGCTCTGTCCAGATCTCGCTGAAGTGCATCGTTATATACTTCGTCGGCGACTGTCCGCCACATCTTAACGTCCTCAACAAAAAGCAGGAAATCCCAGGCAATCAAAGGCGTAAATCCGTTAATGAACATGAGAATAGCGTGACATCAGAACTGATCCTTGTGGAATGCCACATTAGACATGAATCGGATCTAATAGTGCACTTCGAACTCTAACTTGCAGTTGTGGATACTGCAGGATATTCCTGATCCATCCAAGGACATGATCCCTAAACTTCGTAGTTCTCGAGCCTGTGGAGCAGTATTCTGGGGTCTAGTCGGCAGAAGGCTTCAGAGAATTCGAGGGAACCGATGTCGGTTCACCTACCTCTATCAGCTGCTTCCGTCCAATGAAAATTGGTCTCTCCAAGGTTTGTTTGTTATGGACAACCCTGAAAGTCACTAAGGTTAACACCACAGGCGGAAAACGTGCGCAAACAAACGGGATTCACTGTGAATCGTTGATTAGGGGAGCAGATACGGCCTTCGTACAGGCATGTTCACAGGCCCAAAGGATATCTCTGGAATACTGATCCCACATTATTGGACTTAGTGCTGCAGTATGACCAGGCTAAAAGAAAGAACGGCATCGCAACGTGACGCATGGACTCACCAATTTCCTACTTGAGTTATGGCATGGTACCTTAATGGAATTCTACCAATAGCACCTACAGTCAAGACCTTATTGCAACAGAAGCCGTCTGAATGGAACCTACATTGTCCGCATGTCCTGAAATTTAGCTGTAGAGAGAAGCTGAGTATACCAGAGAAGCGAACAAATAATCCTTTGGAAACTACTCGCTGGAGTTACTAACTATGGAGTCCGGCTGTGTTGGTTTGTTGCGTTTACATTCGATTGCCAAGTAAAACATCGCGCATTCACTGTAATCAAACGAGTTAGGCCTGTTGTAATACAGATCCGTCGGCACTAAGGGTAAATAAACGTTGTGATTCTGATTACACCTGTCTCTACTCGCGTGCGATGCCGTGAAATTTGTCTGATGATTCGGTTAGCTATGACTGTGCAGTTGTTAACTAGGAACCAGGGGAAAGGAAACAGCCAAAACATTGCACACACAAATAGTCGGGAATGCACTTCCCATACCGATGTGGTATCCAGAGATGATAGAAGAAAGGACTACTCAGTGATGAAAACGTTCGGTTGCATTTCAGACTGTTGTAACAGGCAGTGGAGGGTATGGCTAGGGTTGGAATGCGCCTAAATCAGAGCTGCAAAACGTTTGAAAATGGAACATATGTGCCTTCAGCGCAAATGTTTGAACTTTGTTCCTGTGCGCCAAGTCGAAGAAAAACATGCAATCCAAAGGTAAGTACGCATCCGGCTGCAGTCGATCAGGTGTGTTATCGGAACAAGCTGTTCCCACAATCTGGAAACTGGTGCTTTCAGCAGAACGCAACGTTGTTCTCGTGAATTGTTTCACAACTTTACAAGGGCGCTTGGACCTTCGCCTACTTGTATAAACATGCGCGCTCACAACTTTTGTTCAGTGGCCTTGGATGTGGTGTTTGTCGTTCGGTCCTGGATATCTGGCTCACTTGCTAATACAGTTTGTTTAAGTGAATCCCTGCCATACTGCTAGTCAGCTGTGCAAATATTGCAAGTTCAGTAAAGAAAATCAAGAGTGGAACTGAATGGCTCGACAACTGTACGTATACTCGACTTTTCCGGAAAATTTTTTTGATGAGGTATTAATTCGCTGAAACTTACATGCTTACTTCATCTTCAGTGGTAAAGGGTGCCGTCAGATTTCTGAAGTGTTTATAGACTCTACTTGGGTCCTTTGTTAGCTGATATCACTACTGCCAAACCAGAAGATCGTCCACTTCGAACGCACATTGACGAAACTGTGATGTACTGTATATTACCGAATATAAATCGATGATTTTTGGACAAGTTTTCCTTTATGTAGAGAGGGGGTTGGCTTATAAAATGGCCGTACGGAATGTAATAAGTCACATGCAGTATCCACCACTGCCATTATCCCACTTTAGCACTAACCGCTAATAACAGACGGCATCCCAGCCAGGGATTTGATATAATTGAGGGAACGCCTCTGTTACGATTGCTTGGATGCCTGATAAGCTTGTCACCGGCATGGTCGGAGCACGCCTGCGGTAACGGCTTGGAACGCTGGCCAATCGAACGGACTTACGCTAACCTGATGGCGTTAGCTTAGCCCGGGGTGAGACGGAAATTTAACTAGCATGAGAACGATCCTAGCCGCACGTATTCGGGTAGACGCCGAGCCCACAAAATGGACACACACAATAGGGGGTTACGGCAGACGCGCACTAATGACTTAGACGCGAACGCTGCCCGGCTAACGACGCACACAAAATCACGTGACCGACCGACTCCCAACTAAGGAGAAGAGGAAGCAACACAGATTGTCCTCTGAAGGCTCTTTTACGACCAACAAAGTGCGAAGCACAGCTAATGCAATGGGTTATTAACTTAGGGAAAATTGCTACAACGACCGTATGGTAGTTTGTAAAAGAACATGGTCAACAGGTGCGCAGTAGGGCCGCGTAACTGAGTGGTTGAACGCTACTGCGTTGTGCGGGGGATTGGACCTCGCTTTCCACAGCATTATGCCGGAGTTTCTGGTGCGTTTTGCGGGGATATTTGACGGGCCCACAACAGGATTTGAACTGGTTATCCGTGGACACGTTACTTTTGTTTCGAACATTCTCGGTATGTTGCACGTTCGACGTTCGCGACGGATGGGAATAGTGAATCAAAACCAGTAAACAGTATGTTTTGCCAAGCGGTCCAGTGCTTCAAATGTACGTCGTCCCACACGTCTGACCGGGAACGTCGCTGTCACCCACTACTCCACTGTGGTTTATGTGCAGGAGGCTCCCACATCTTACGCTATACTGTCAGATGTCTTACCAGTTTCGGATGACTTGACGTCTGGTCAATGCAGTGTTCGGTGCGGTGAAAGTCTGTTCTGCGTGCCATACGCCCCCTCAACCGCGATTATAACATAACGGTTAGCAGAACTGACCATTAGTAGAGCATGTTTCACTTGAACTCACTCAAGTGTGAGCAGGTAGCGATGACGTCAAAATCGTGGAGAAGCAACGTGGTTTTCCTTTGGCTGATTTTCATGGGTTGGCTAAAGCAGGAACCAACGACTTTGAACAAGTTTGATGTTGCAAAGCTATACTGTTGGCTTATCTATGGACGGACTCATGTTCGGTACTATACGGTATGCTCGTTATGTTGATAATACGTCCACCCTACCGATCAGAACAGCATGTGGTACAGTTATTAAAAAGGTTTAATGACGGTGTGAAAAGCTCTACTTCACCTGCCAACTCGAGTTCGAAATCCGGTTACCTTACTTGGCTGTATAAGCTAGAGGTAATTCGGACGCATATGAGTGTGGAAAGTTGCACAAAAAGTAAAGATGGACTGTGCAGTAAACTAATTTTCACACCACCACACCATAACAGCATAAGAGGAGTTTAGTCCGATCTCTCGCCATTAGGACGCGCAGTATTTTCACATCTGACATCGCATACGAAGAACTACATTTACTCAAGGACGTCTTGAGGGAAACTAGTTAACCAGACAGCGGCAGCAAAAGTTAGAAAACTTGAACCCATTGTCTGTGCCAGGTGTTTGACAAATACCAAAAACAATCGTGACCCTAAAACAGAGCCATGAAGCATACCACTTTCGACATGTATGGGGTCTGATAACGAGTTTCGAACTCCAACCACAAGCTACCTTTGTAGGAGAAAGTTGGCAATACAGGTGAAAAGGGGTCACCGATGCCATGATACTGCAGCTTGGAGAGAAGAATCCGTTGATCCAGGCGGTCAAATGCCTTCGGGAAATCATAGTAGACCAGATGGACGTTCTCTCCTGCGTTAACTGACTCGGTCCAGCTACACCCGGCTGTCGGTAAATTTGTTGTACACGATCGGTGTGGACGAAAGCCATGTTGCTCGAGAGCAATGATGTTACAATTTTCTAGATAACCTGTCAACACATCGGCAGCGATGGACTCCATGACTTTGTACAGTACGGGATGAAATGATACCGCTGAAGAACTGAGCCAACTGTTCTACCAGTGGTCGTGACGCTACTCCCAGTGCTTCTGGGAGAGTAATATGGACACTAGGGGAACTGTGGTTGAGCAGAGATTTAAGCCTTTACAGGACAGCTTTCGGGGTAAACGGGACGTGGTTAAGTTCCTGCGTTGGGGTAACAAAAGATGGAAGATTACCTGGTGACAAAACCCTTTTAAATGTAGGTTCATATTGTGTTCGTGGATGCTGTTTCAGTGTATGACAAAGCTATACTTCTGGAAACAACTGCGATAAGGCCTGTGCTACTGCATGCATCTGAAACTTGACCAATTCGTAGGGAAGACATCAAAACGTTGGCCTTCTTTGATCACCGGGTCTCACGCAGAATTATAAGCATTTGGTGGAAACACAGGGTGAGCAATACTGAAGTCCGCCAGTTGTTTTTTGCAAGAAACGCTCCGGTGCCTCCCTTCAGTGTCTGTTGAAGTTGAATCTCTAACGTTGGTTAGGTCATGTACTCCGTACACCAGTTAACCGCCTTCCTCGGTGAGCATGATACGCCGTTACGGCAGCAAGCTGGGCGAAACCATGAGGTGTTCAATCGATGAGGTGGCGTAGGGGTAAAAAAAAATTGACCGAGAGACTTGGTCAAGCAAGTACAGGCCTTCATCGTAGATGGGGGCCTTGTGCTAGTCCAAACCAAGGATTAGAGACTCTATCGGACGTGGCGCATTGTCGGAGTCAGTGCTATCCCTGGATTCCTTCTCTTGCGTGTAGCTGTTCATACTTCAATACGATTAGCTTCATGCAACTCGTTCTTGCTTCCATTCTGCTAATACTATATTTAAGTCTAACCGCGTGTACTTATCTTTCTTCATTTTTGCCACTCTGGCGACGCGATTCGTGGCAACTGCATCCACAGCACTTTGGTGCCCGGATCATGATTTATCAACTGCACTAAACTGAACTGAAACAACCGGGTAACCTTTAAGTATCGTAGGTTATTTAGGAAAGAGAAATTCCAGATAGAACTTGGCTCACTTAACAGGAAAGCAAAATACTACCAAGTCGTTATTATTCCTAATGGGAAAGGTCTAGTTGCAAGTGGTGCTTTTTTCCTTCAGTGCTTCTTTAGAAGCTAGTTTTCAGTCTACCGGCGTGCCCACGGTAATTGTGTTTTAACAATACCTTTGATACAAATTCGGGTATATCGAAAACGTATTTCTCACGCTTACGTCAGTCTGTCTACTTTAATGGGAACATAGCTGCGATGAAATAGCAGCTGTGCACCACGTGTATGCTCTCCGCCAAGGCGATGTCCATTTTTTTTTACTACAGTAGACCCTGTAGGTAACGGTAACTTCAGTGTTACGGCTAAAAATCGGTCAGTACAGAGTCCACATGCATCCAGTTTTCCGTGAAACATTCTGTCCTCGAAAACTGAGCAGAATGTATCGATCTTTCAATTATCCCTAGTCTGTGCCTCTTCGCGTGAAGCAGTGTGCAATTTGCGGTACGCAGGCTCCTCACTTGGTGCGTAGTGCATTGTGTGAGATCCGATTGGATCTCCGGACTGCCGTTAGAATTGCTCGGGGTTTTCTCAGGGCGCACAATGTGCGGTAATTTACGGTGCGTCCATGACAATCGGTAGACACATCTCGGCCACACCATACAAAGGAAGTTGAATGCCAGCACAGCACATGAGTTGGCACGCAGTGACAGTGGGTAGCTCATTTGAAGCGTTTCTGGGCAGTAGATAGAGTAGTATGCTGAGAACAGTTCAACTGGTTTATTGTGGCTTGAGACCATAGCTACAGCAGCATCACTGGGGATCTTCGCACGGTTTTGATACATAACAGCGGTTTCAACGAGGAGAACTCAGCTGTGAGTTGCGCAGTTTGAGTCAGGTCATGGTGACAGTACTGATGAGGTGAGCTCAAGCTAACTCGCTGTGAGCATGGCGGAGCAATGCGAATCACACAGTAGCTACAATAGCTAAAGTTTCGCCATTGCAGCGTAACGCGTTCTCGCGTGCCAGCGGTTTGGCTCGCTTGTTGCACTAGCGTACGGAATATACGTAATAAGCACGGAACGGTTGACTACAACAAATCGGATAACACACTTGCGCCAGTGACTTAAAACTGGCTCTGCGGAGTGTGGTTTTACATGTCATACTGGTGTCTGGATTTTTAAAAGGCACAAATGCACACATAATCACAGAGAAGTAAAAGTCGCGGACCATCAGTCCAAATGGCTGATGTATTGCTGTTGTTGTTGTTGTTGTTGATTGTTGACAAAGTCAACAAGCAGCCAGGAAGGAATCTAACCAAATGACCGTTTGTTTTACCTGTCTGAAAGGTTAGCGAGCACTCGAAATTGTGCCGAAGCCGAGACTGACAGCCTAGTCTGTATTGGTGCGTTGCCTGACGTTGGTATTCCTCTAAACAGTGTACCACACCAGCAATACCAGCATCACTAGTTACTGCTCATTTGTGGCACATGACAAAGCAGAGCTGGAAATCACATCGAAGGCTTGAACACTGCTTAGAATGGTGCATCTGTTCACCAGCTCAACCACTGGTGTGCAGCGAGCAGTAACCTTTCTGACAAGTTGGAAGCATGAAAGGTACCTCATACCGAAAGATGGTGAACAGTGTGCATAAAAGCGATGCATCCGGGGTGTAACGGGGCCGGACTTTGCATCTGATCGAATGGACCAATCACAACCACTCATGAATTGTGCAGGATCATGGTTGGATGCCTTAGTTGATTCGTTTTCCTTATCTAATCAGGGGCTGTTTTCCACCTGTAGGAACGAGTAGTATTTTTCTAAGTGTAGTAGGACCGGTGTTACGATGAATAGAGCATAGCGCAGCGGAGTCTCATGGATTGTTTTACCTTGACTAGTCCTCTCTTTGGTCGTGAACTGTTACCGAGTAAGCAGCGCACTCCTCATTTGCATCATAAAGCATCTTTGCGGCTCACAACATGCTGATCTGAACCGTCAAACTCAAGCTAGATACGGAGCAACATTATAGGATTTGACATCCTAAGTCTACGTCGAAGCTAAGCGACTTATTGCGTAATATTCCAGGTGGCGTTTGAAAGATAGTTGACACGGTAGCGATCTGGGGATTTCCCAGAACGACCAGTATGATGTGTGAAATAGTACAGTTACGTTTGTGTTTTTCGCCTTACCTATTTTAAATTGTCTTCTTATTTTTCCAAACGAGTGGGTTGCAACACTGTCGTATTTGGTTGTGAACTCCGTGACCACTAGGGGCATCCCATTGTTGAATGCAGCGGTCACCGAACTATTTCACAGTCGGCCGGATAACTGACAAAATGGCTTGGGCCGCATAATGATTATGCACACTAGGTAAATGTCAGAACGAAAACTCCGGGAAAAAGCAAACATAACACGACACACGGTATCCACTTTTTTACTGGAGATACTGAAGAGGAAAATGAAATGGATCTGACAAGAAAAAGGGTTTAGGTTACAGACCCAATAAAAATTCCACTGAAACACAAGAAAAACCGAGGACCAGAGATCTTTGCTGGAACTACTGCTCACTAAGGCTTCTGGATATATTCTATTGTAGAATATATCACATAAGAAGGTATGTATGGAGCTGGTTCATCCTCTCCGGAGGTTAGGAAGTGGTCGATGGCCCACTTCCCTTAAAACCTAGCCATGGGAGACAACAGGTTTACGGGTTATAATCTCACAGCTCGAATGGCGTAGAGCGCGAGGGCCACGCATTGTCTCTGACGGTGGGAGGACACCTCCGAGTGTTCAATGGTTTGCTACTGCCCGCCTCAAGCCAGGCAGCCCCTGGTCAAATTGGTGCAAACCCGCCAAAAACCCACCTGCGTCTGGCCGTGGTCGCAGGTGCGTATCCAATTACGGCCGCAAAACATATGATAACTGTTCCAGAACCTCAAAAGCTGCGTGTGACGGCCGTCAAGCAGATCCCAATCTGTCTCTGCAATCACATTCCAGAGCTGGATCTGATCCCCACTGCCTTGTGGGTCAAGCTATTGAGCCAAAGGCTCCGGGCGGAGTCCCTCAAGCAAACCTCCGAATCACCCACTGCCTTGTGGGTCAGGCTATTGAGCCAAAGGCTCCGGGTGGAGTCCATCAAGCAAACCTCCGAAGCACAACGACCACCTCGTGTGCGATTGCCCACCAATGCAATCGTATGCCTGCGCGTAAAGCACTCAGCATCGGATGCTGGAACGTGCGCACACTACTGGACCGGAACTCCAGCGAGCGCCCGGAGCGACGCACTGCACTGGTCGCGATGGAGCTGGCGCGCTTCCACATCGATATTGCGGCGCTCAGTGAAACTCGGCTCGCTGAGCAAGGTAAGTTACATGATGCAGGTGCTGGCTACACATTCTACTGGGTGGGGAACGCCGCCTCAGCACCACGTGAACATGGGGTCGGATTTGCAATATCCGATCGCCTGAATGGCCAGCTGGTGGGTGAACCAACGGGCATCAGCGCGCGACTAATGACCGTTCGCCTACGACTCTGAAGAGGTAAGTTTGCCACTTTTATAAGCACGTACGGTCCGACCATGTGTTATCCTGATGACACGCGTGATCAGGAGTACACTCAGTAATCCTCCGTGATACGGCCTGTGCCGAAGAGCTACCGACTACTACTGCTGGGTGATTTCAGCGCGCGTTGGGCGTGATGCATCAGCGTGGACAGATGTTATTGGTGCGCATGGCATTGGTTCAGCGAATGCGAACGGTGACAGGCTTCTCTCACTGTGTGCCACTCACGGCCTGACGATCACGAACACTCGGTTTGCACTGAGTGCGAGCTATATAGCAACTTGGACGCACCCACGGAGTGGTCACGCTCACCTGCTCACCTGAGGGTACTGGATACTTTCGGATGCTGGTATAGCCCCTTTCAAGGAAATCAATCATAATCTCACCTCGGGAATCCCAGAAAACATATACCATTACCTTGCCAGCTGGCAGTGTGATCTTCGCCTACTTTGGCGGAGAAGATGATGCATGCTTCCACTGCTTCGGGTGTTCGTTGCTTTCTGGATGAAATTGGTGAAACCAGCACTCATCCATAGCGATGAGTCGTGCAAAAATCATTGGCATCTGCTCAAGGAGTGCCAAATTGTTCTCTGGCATCATACGTCTAATGCGCTGCTGCTCAGGAGTCAGAAGAGGTGGCACCCATCGAGCAGAAACTTTTGAATAGCCCAGTTCCTTCGTTGGAAGATAAATGCTTGCTCCTGAGGAATGTCCAACCTTCGTGCTACCTGTTAATGAAGGATCTTCTATGAGCATATCCGTTATTAGGATAAGATGATCCTTGGTGGTGGAGGTTGATGATCTCCTTGAACCGGGCTCATCTTCGATACCCACCCTGCTGCGCTTAAACTCTTGCAGCCAATGTTTAACTGTGGCATTTGAAAGGGCATTGTCATGTCAAGTATTGCGCATATCATGATTGATTTCAGATAGTGACATTCCTTTGAGATGGAAATGTTTTAATCATTTCACGATGCTCCAATTTCCCCATTTTCACCAAATTGCAGACCTTATTTGGTTCAAGAAATTACTGAAATGAAAATAAAAAAGGTGGAAATATGGATTTGCATAAAATGAATAAGGAAAAGTGATAGATTATAAAGAAACCTTATTTGGCTTGCCTGGCTATCTGCCTTTTGTGCCACGCTCAAAACGTTTCGTTCAACCCATGTACAATTCACTGCGTGATTCACCGAGCGTGGCTAAGCACTTGGGAGGACACTTAAATGATTCGCCGTTAACTGTTATAATAGCAGTTAACAATATCAAATCGTTCCCATATCAAAATTTTCTTTTCAAGCGGTTATGGGAGTAGAACAGTGAAGTTTTATAGTTTCCGTTTTTGCGTACAGAACTTAGATGTCCTTCCAAGGGCACATGACTTCGCCGATTTATTACACTCTGTGACACTATCATCTCATCCCTTTCTGGAATTGAGTATGAAAGAAAACGGAGAAGAGCTAGGCCAAACGTGTTGTAGCTAAATGATGTTTTTGACAAACAACTTATCAAATAAAACTGTTAGAGGCAAGTTCAGTAATCTCTTCTTGAGCAAAGAAGACATAATCGCTTTATAAAGAAAGCTGGGACTGGATGCTCAAACATCAGACGTCGGGAAGTTTCCGTTCCAAAATCTCGCTACAGCCACGGCGGAGTTGAAGGACGAAGATTTGATTGTTCATGGAAGTCATTTACAAGACAGGCTTCATGACCTGATTGACACGGAAACCCGATTTATATTTTAGATCTCTTTAATGTACAACTGCGCTGTTTGAGTTAAAATACAGAAAGTCTCGTGGAGATGCAAAGTGACACGCTAACAAGATCCAAATTCATGCAATATCAAATGGATTTTTACATATAGACTGATGCGCCTAACAAATATCTCAGACCGTGAGAAAAGTTGAAATATATTTCCTTGCTTCTCCATCTGCATACTTGGTTGAATGTAGATTCAGTAGAGTGGTTTCTCTAACAAAAGTAGAAACCTATTGAACATCGCACCAAGATGAGACCTCCGACTCTCCCTGTCAAGTCTGGAGCCGGATATAAGCGAGCTTGCTCAAGGAGATCAGGGTCAAGGCTCGCATTATAATCTCGACAAACATAGTGTTATGAAGTTACAACACCTAGGTAACGAAACGCCTTACAGTTAAAAGCCAGCAATAGTTAAATACATGTACAAATATTAATGACGACTTTTGTTTAAGTGCAGTCAATTGGAGTGAGGTTGCCACAAAATGGATGTTATCTTGAGGCTGTGAAAGTTATAAACTGAGGTTTATAAAGGAAAGAACAGTACTAACAAAATTAAAAATTTAGCCATCATAACAAAAGATACCTATATATCTACTGGAAATCAGAAATTAAGGTCTGTTAGGCGCTGAGGATTGCTGAAATTATGGTGAGCAAGGGTGGGGGTCATGAGGATTGAAAAGTTCAAAGGAGGACCACGGCTGATTAATGGTTAAGTATCCCTGGACGCATTCACAGAGTGGTCACGCTCACCTGAGTGACATGCGTGAAGTGCGCATGGCACGTGTACTGCGTGGAGCTGAGTGTGGCACTGATCACAAATTCGTGCGGACCAAACTGTACATATAGTTCCGTAAATCTATGTGTTTCACTCGCGCCGTGAATCGGCGTAGATTTAACATTCTCTCCCACGGTATTGTGGAAAAACGCACTTAGCTGCAGAAGTTGATGGCTGTACCCCTGTGTGATGTGGAAAGTATAGCCACAATAGGCGACCTGTGGCACCACATTCGCAACCGACTGATAGCTGCTGTCATTGTGATCATCCGATACACAAGCTGTAAGCGGTCTGCTTGATTTCTGAGACCAATGCGGCATTTGTCGCACATATGGTAGACCCCGGTGACTTAGGGAAGAAGAGTAAGTTGGGCAGAATTCGACGCAACTGACTTCAGAGCTCCCTCGCATAGAAAATGGGTGGTGGACGGTGAAGACGAAGCAGATGGAATGTTACGCCGAGCCCCGCCAACACAAGACATTCTTCGACTCCTTGAAGGCGGTGTATGTACCGAGGTTGGAGCCGGTGTGGACGCTGTTCGATGGTACTTCAGGCGCTGCTTGCACACAGACTGCAGACGTAATGCAGGTGTGGCAAAATGCTTTTGACTGTACCTTGAACAACCGTTCAAAGATTGACTGGTTTATATTGAACAGCCTGAAGCAGCACGAGGTGAAAACGAATCTGGCGAACACAGAGAGAGAGAGAGAGGCAGAGACAGAGAGAGCACTTGCTCGGCTGAGAAACGGCAAGTGTGCCAGTGACGACGGGATCCCACCTGAAGTATTGAAACACGGCGGACTCGCGTTGGTGAATGCGCAGCACGTGTGGATTGAAGAGGAGGTGCCTCCTGAACTGTAGAATGTCATTGTGCTCTCACCGTACAAGGGCAAAGGAAGTAAGCAATGTGCCATAAATTATCGTTGTATCAATTTACTGCTTTGTGTGGGCGAGGTGATTGCCCGAACCCTACTCAACCGCCTCGTCAGTCAGGTGGTGGAACCGAATGCAGCGGAAGAGCAAAGTGGATTCTGTTCAGGTCGCAGTACCATCGATATGCTGTTTGCGGACCGTCAGTTGCAGGAGAAGTGCAGATAGCCTCACCAACTATTGTTTGTTGATTTCACCAAAATATTTGATGCGATGAACCGCGAGGTACTGTGGCTGGTGTTGGGTAAGTTTGGTTGTCCGCCTAAGTTTTCAAGTTTAGCTGAGTGTCTGCACATTGATATACGGGGAGAGTGAAGCTGAGTGGGCAGACCTCGGATGACTTTGCAGTTCTCTCTGGGGTGTAGCAAGGCTGTCTTTTAGCTCCTACCTTGTCTGGTATTGATCTTTAAACCATAATGTTGTGTGTGTTTGATGTGACTGTGCTTACGGTGTTCTCTTGGAGCGTCGTATTGATGGTGGGTTGCTGAACATCCGTCGTTTTGGTGCGAGAACCCTAGTTTGTGAGACAACAATCGGTTTGTTGCTGTTTGTTGACGACCGTGCATTATTTGCACACAGCGCAGATGAGTTGCAGCACATGACTCCGGCTCTCGCCACGACAGCGGCGAAGTTCGGACTCACCATCAACAAAAGCAAAACTGTCTGTCGCTTTCAATCTTCACCTGAAGTGCAATCTACAATGTTACCGCAAACCAGCTTTGTAGATGAAGCATTGAAGACCACCTCAAACATTTGCTATGTTTGGGTTGTGGTTTCGTCTAAGTAGAAAATATACAATGATCTTCTTAACCGCATATCGAAGTCAGCGATGGCATTCGAGAAGCCAGAGTATCGAGTGTGGAACAACCATCGGTTTACGGTTGGCACGAAGATGCTGGTGTATAAATCCATGGTACTGTCCGTTCTTCTATACGGCAGTGAAAGGTGGAACACCTACCGGTGAGATGTGAAATATCTCGGGCGGTTTTGTCAGCAGTGTCTGTGACGGATTCTTTGCATTGGTTGGTACGACAGCGCTGCAGGCACGGAAGTGTTGCTCCGAAGTTGAATGTATGCAATGGACTGCATACTTGCGCTGAGACACCTTAGGTGGGTGGGTCATGTGTGCGGTATGGGTTCGACGCGGATACAAAAGCCGCTATTATATGGTCAGCTCAGTGTGGGGTAGCGGCATGTGGGAAAACCAAAGCTTCGTTACCAGGATAAGATTAAAGTGCTCCTATCACGTACTTATGTTAATTTCATGTGTTGGGATTCGAAGGCGGTTGATCGGCGTGCATGGGGCGATTTGATCACGAAGGCAGTTGCCGAGGTGCAGCAGAAACCTCTCGTGTGTACTAAGAAGAAGCGGCAGATGCGGAAGCGGTAGGCGCCGATGTAGTGTACACCAATCACGTTGAGCGCATGGTGCTGTAGCGCATGCCGTCTCGAGTGCCTGAGTCAGGCAGACGTAGTGAGCCGTGAGCGGGGCCACTAGGGACTAACATCGAAACGACGACGGGTGCTGCTGAGGACGTAAGCGGAACCGGCGCAGCCTTGGTAGATACGCTACATGCACGTCCAGTCGATTTACTAACCGCACGCTTACGTGATGATTTGCAGTATTTCAGGTGACTGGTTGACTATTTGGTCTTAATGTATATTTCATTACTCCCTTTTAATAATTACCTGAATAAGTTACTATTTATCTGCACACTCCACTTAATCAAAAGATGGCTAACGTCTTTCGTTTTTTGCGTTTGTTGCGTCTTTTGTTCTCTTTCTCTGATAGTGAGTTTATCCCGAATTTGTTGATAACCTATTTAGATGTCTAACGAAGTGTTGTGTCGGCATATCGGTATGCTCTATTCATTTTATTTGATAGCGCCATTTTACGGGATTTGCTGTTGCTTGAAATCCCCGCTGTGGCTGCGTTTCATGTGCATGTTGACAAGGTGTCTAGCTGTTTATTACTTCGCACGTCGATTATAATGCCTCCAGCAGACAGTTGCTTGTTGCTGGCGTGGACGGGGTGCCCGGTCTTCGTGGCCGTGCTAAGCTCGAAGATTGGTTCCATGCATCCAGTGTGCAACGAGCTATGGCCCAGCAACTGCCTTGTGTACTTTTGGCACGCATGATTCACTACATAGATAAACAAGAATGCTGCTGCTGCGGATGTAGGAGTGTCGGCCGGCTCCGTGTCTGAGATGAAGCTCCGCTACACATACCGCCAAGTGTTAGTCCTTCGGGTTCACAATACTTTTGTGGTGTGTGCATGGAACCATGTGTGGTCCAGCGTAAGGCGTCCCTGGTCTCACAGTAGGCGCAGGCGTTCTGTGGCTGTCCTATGGCGGTCGCAGTAATACGCGAATCCGGAACCGGATGACACCAACCATTTCTGGACTTATAAAATCAGCAAAGTGCTTGGAAGTTTTGAGCAAAGCGCTTCCACCGGAGTCGACTCAACAAACAACAAGGGAACTAGATAATAGTGCTATTAACCTGCATTTAACGAGATCGAAATTTACGAACCGCAGCAATTCGTACTTCCACCTCAATTCTGTATCAACCACTTGCAATTCGTACCAAAAGACCTTAAATCTGATTTCAATGCGCCACATGTACAGACTCACTGAGTCTTATTACGCCGAGTTTTCATGCGACAGGTGCATTATCAGAGCTGCCGAACTGGAAATGCGGCACCGAGTTGTGTGGCACCCAGAAACAAGGTAGGGTTTACGGGTGAATGCACTTTATGCAGGATCACACAGATTAATGTTCCAAAAATGTGGGGTCACTGCCAGTGTGGTAATGCGGTGTAACACGAAGAGACCAGTAGGTGGGTCAAACTGGCATTCTTCCAGTGTAAGGTGATCGACAGTGCGACACGTACTGTCAGTTGTAAGTTGTTTCACAACGTCTCGTGTTCCATACGCTTAATCAAGCAAATTCGGATCTAGTCGGTGGGCCGAAGGAAAACATCACGGACCGAGTCCGGCTCATGGGCCGTAGTTTGGCGGTCTCTGCTGTGATGTGTAATTATACGCTTTCTAGTCAACGTCATCTGTTATCGCGTAACCGAGATGCCCTGTCGATGTACAGTTGAGGCCATTGTAGTCCAAAGCGATGACAAATACTGCGGCCTTCACCTCACTCTCAAGACCGTCATTTATTTCGCGGTGACAAAAAGCTTCCCAGCTATTCCCATCGAGGAGAATGTCCAAAGTCCAAGCTAAGCTCACAGTGCTTCATATAACTGAATATGAACAAAGAAATAGGAACAGTGGCAAAAGTTGTGACTTACCAGCCACCTAAAATATTTCAGCGCTCATTTCACCCATTATACATTTTTGCAGATTAGACCTCACCCATCCAAGGATTGACGGGATTCTTCTTTAGTATGGGTATGAGACCCAAATTTTCGCTTGAGTGGAGTGTTGCACTGTGCCACGGAAAATTGTACACTAAACAGCAAGGCTCCACAAAAAAGAGCATCCGAAGTGCAGCCGCATTTGACGTCCCATCTCATATTGCAATATCAAAGTTTCCAAGCTCTGATCTAGCCCGCTTTAGTAGTCAAGTAAACTGGCTAGTTGTAAGCTTATTCAAAGTGTAACGTATCATCTCCGGCAAGGTGAACTAGCACAGCACTATCGACGAGCGTAAAGTCTGGTATCAAAGTAAGCAGCAATTCGAGTGCAGGTTTATACACATTGTGTTCGATTTCCGTGCTGCTGTGCCTTTCTCATTTACGAGCACTTTTATTTTGCAAAGTTCTATGAACCAACTTATTTATCAAGGATAGTAGTTTATACATACAACAGAAAAATACTTAGTAGACCTTGGCGACGCTATTTAGTCAAAAACATGCTGCTGTCATCCTCAGTATCATGCTTCTGGATAACCAAGTACGCCATTCTCTCCTCAGAATTCTCCCATTTCCATGTCTTTCAACCAACCTAATGGTGCCACAATTCGAAATCATTAATATGTAGACGGATTGGGGTATGATGTATTTGGTTCATCGTTATTAGCCTACAAGCCGCATAGGTGAGTTACAGATCCTGAAAACATCAGACGATCTTTTCGTCCTATTTGGACTCGTCAGTGGTACGCATTCATTCGGACCCCTGTTGGGGATCAAACCCATGACTTGCCAGCAGCTTATGCCACTGTGCCATGAAGCAGTGGACAGACAACCGTAATCGGTGGGGAACAATGGGTTAACTGGCAACGATAATCAATTGGAAACAAAGGTGAAGTCGCTAGTGGGAAGCATGGAGATTGGAGGTAGTAAACAGATTAAGGAGCGTAGGATGGAACGAGCTTGGAGACTGGGTTTCACGACAGAATGGGGAGACATAGTTGACATGTTTGAGCAGACGAATTAAACTTTGTGATTATTTGTAATCGTGGCATCTCTACGTAATCTACCATGGTTACCTGCTCTTGTAAGCATGAGTGAAGTGTTCCCTTACAGATGCGGAGTCCTTAAGCAACGGAAGTATTAGACATAAGCAATTCCTCCAAGTGATACTTCGCGTAGCGTTTCCAAGTACGATAATTGCAGTGTCCCCCATTCGGACGATCTGTGCGTACTGACCCGATAAAGCGACTCATAGATGCCATGAATCACACTAACTACACATTCTCATCATAGCAGGAGGTTGTTGTAAGTATCCAAATAGTGTGAAATATTCATCCATCTTGTCCGGGTTTAACACGTCACAAATATGCAAGTTGTTTCGTAAGACAGCACCAAAACAACCTAACTCGCTGGATTAGGCGATCAGATACATGGATTGTGACTGAGAACATCTCTTACGCAATTCAAGTTAATCAGCATAATGTGTGGCGTGACCCAGTATCACTGCGCAAGTCTCACGACCTTCGCTTGTCCAAAACCCCACCCAAAACGCAAACACTGTGCCCTTTCCTATAAGTAATCATCACAAGGCAAACACGTATACGGTAGATCGATGAGCGGGAATTTGCGATGCTTACACAACCTGGGGGTTCTCATCACTATAAGTAGTCTACCTAGTACACTAAACCACACTTTCAGTAAGTAGCAAGCTGAAACTAGCCAAAGCGAACTATACACCGCGTTCGGCTCAGTACGACTAGGCCAAAGCATAAGAGTCCGTACCATCGAAGGATACAAAAGTTAATCCATCTCTCTAACTGAACTCTAATCAAGTTTTAGGAGCTCCGAAGTTAGCGTGTCCGGGTAAAATTTGAATAGCTTGTCAGATGGATGGGCATAATCCGGATTAGCTTACCTGTAACATCAGTTTTCAAACTCCTTTGACTGGTGAAGCGGATGAATATCTCAAGTTGTAGTATCTGGTTGTCTTTTCGTAGCGACACCCAAAAGCATCTTGGTCTGTTTTCCACTGAGAAGCCATTACAGCGTCTATCTCAGGCGAGTACCTTGGGCTACTATGAGTTGGGGTTGCTCACCTCTGCTTGGGTTCAGCCAGTCACTCGATGGGATAAGGGCCAAGAGAGATCGCATAGGACCAACCATAGTAGCTGATTTATGCATGGGGATAGCAATTTTCAAACGGAGCTTGTCGTTGCTAGGACCCCCAACTCTCACAACAACCGTTGCACTTTCGACGCCGGTGCACCCAAGGTGTTTATGGAGTAACCTGTGGTAAGTTTTCCCATACACACTTTGGTGTAGCGCGAAGGGTCTCTAGCATAGCAAGCGTCCTAGACACTCGATCGAGCTGAATGCGAAGCGATGTACCCAACATCCAGCAGAAAATGCATATCGCAAGTTGGAATGTTTACATTTCCGAGCAGATCCAGCCAGCATGTGGTTAAATATTGCTAAGGACCGCGCTGTGGCCATAAGCACTTTATAAATAAATAAATGAATGCTTTATTCTCGGATCATGAGACAAGCCAGTGTAGGCATGCTCATGGTGCTAAAGGCTTAGAGGATTAGTACTGCTCCGCTTTCGCTGATGGAGTAGGTTAAGTATCTATGGATGCTGCTCAGTTGTACAAGCAGCGGTGAACTTGGACCCCAAGGCACTTTTGTCCATCAGCTGCGATAACTGTTTTGCTGTTGAATCCACTTGGGTAGATGGACCTGCTAACACACCATGAGTTGCCGGGACCGACCATGCAGCGACAGTTGCTTGTGCTCACCGCAGCGGTCTGAGTAGTAGGAAGGAGATGCTGACAGACAATATTGATTTCACTCACTCATTTAGCAACTCGACTTCGTCTATCATGAAGGTATCCAGGGACTTCGCGGATTTTGAATTACCACGCTGAATTCTACTTTTATTTCGGGATTACTGTGTTATAGGTGTTTTTCTGCGTGAATTGTGCACCAACATTCCGTGTACTTTTTAATCTGTGCAAACTTAATGGTTCTTCTCTGGCTAATTTGAAGTTTTCATTGATGGGCCCAACTGCATCCTGTCCCCGCCAACTTGGACTTTGAATACAGGAACCTAACCTGTGGGGAACATAAATCGAACCTGTGTCAGCCCAAGCATCAGCTTGACCGACAGTGTTGGGATTCAGCCAACTCATGCAGACTGCAGTGAACGGCACCTGCATAACTGACAAGCACAATGACACGTATTGCTTGCCCACGGAAAGCTAAGCCTAAAGCTGCCGAACTGAACGTCAGGTATGCAGCAGGCAGCTGTGTTAAACTTGTGCGAGTTGGAAGAGAATACACAAATTGCCGCGAAAATATGCATCGCAGCTGCGATCGCCCTAACCTCAGCCAGATAAAGAAACTTAATAGTACGCTTGATTCCCTCAAGTTCTGCACTGAATGTACGACTATCCCCCTTGTCAGATGTATGATGATGTTGACAAAGAAGTGCGATAGGCTGACAAAGATTGTAGGGTAAGCAGCTGTTATGAAAGCTGTTTTAAAGGAACTAGACAGCTCTGTGCCTCGAATTCGATGCCCAATATCAAGCCCCAATTTAGTACAGCGTAGCCAGGACGAAACTAAGAGTAAGGATCCAGAGTTAGCCACCCCGACACTAGTGGCGACCGCCACCTATTGTTTTCAGAATCACATGTCACATTGAGCACTGTTAAAGGTCCGCCCGTTGTTGCTGTCTATATGATAGAGGCACCTCCCATGGTAACCCAGTCCAGTGCCAAACTAGTTAATACTACCACTACCGCCACGGGACAAAATACCGCATCAATTACCCAACCGAAGAAAGTAGCCAATAGTTCCTTCCAAAAGGAGAACATGAAACAATCCCATACTTCTCTGACTGATATGCCCTAATGAGACTGAATCCGGGGCGAACTCCATAAAAATAAGCTACTAGACGACAAGAAATAGTTGGACTAATTGTTTTGACTAATAGGGGTTCACGATAAACTAATCAAGATGATGCACCTAGTTCCTCACCCAAACTCTGTACACTACGGTGAACCGCGGTTACTCCAAGTAACCTTTCAGTCAGGTAATGATGCGAAAGCAGTTCTCAAGTCGGCCACTCGCCTCCGTACCATCATACGCACTGCCCGAATTTTTCCACATGTTCCTTGAAGGGAATGCCAGAACCGCAAACAAAATCCGGATGACTTCCGTAAAAATCAAGACGCAAAATCTCTCCTTGTTCACTATGTCCTCTAACTCCAGACATTAGGCGAGCTAGAGGCCAATGCGCATGACCGGGATAAATCGCGTTTTATTCATGAAGTGCTCTCGCTCGTAAACATTAGCGCTAATTCGCCATGCAGCTTACCGTTATCACCTAAGTACAATGGGGGTGGTCCTGGAGTGATGAAAGTATTATTGTACTCCGAAACAATGGTAGAAAATGTGAACAAAATGTGGCAGAGAAAGGCGTAACATGCTGCCATCCGAAATACGTACAAAGGTAATAGACACCGGGCCACGGATAAACAATGTAACACTGATCAGGCAACTTACCAATACAATTCAGTCACTGTGTAGCTCAGAACGGAAACAATACCGAAACATACCGACAACTGAAGGATGACAGGATAGTCACCCTTTTGTTGGCAGTGAGAGCTCTATACAACAACCTGAACTGGCCCTAGGGCCTGCGTCATCGGTCCTACAAAAAAGCGATCGGCAGCCGACCCTGTGAGGGTCAGCATAGACCCTCACCGGAAATCAGCATTCACAAACACGCTTATGACCACCGATGCCCTCACCTACTTGTATACCAATGCACAAGGTCTTCTCAGCAAGCGAACCGTAGTCGTATTCGTCAGGTCTCCACGCCTTGGGACCTCGTTAAGGTCACCGAAACATGGCTGAATACGGAGAGCACGGACGCTGAGATTGCACAAACGGCGTGACTTCCATACGGAACGATCGATCAAGCAAAAGAGGCGGTGTGCTTCTGTATTCTCGATCTCACTAGCATGTTGATATCGTTGACGACCCAGAAAAGCTTTGCCGGTTAGTTTTAGTATCGCATCCACCTAAGACGTGGCGATGTATGTTTACTAGCAAGAGTTTACCGCCCTCCGACTTTCACCTTGGGAATGGCTCAGTGTCTAGTTTCTACGACGAAACAAGTCCTGGTAGGACTGCACAGTTGCGTCCGTCTGATGGGGAACTTTAACCTTCACGCAATCGAAGTCCCAACATCGTTCAGCGAACAATTCACCACTTGTAGAAGGAATTTGCGACCACCCGAGACTCACCACTCTCAAATGCCTACTTCTGTGTTGGTCAGCCTCATGGCACAGCATGCCTCAGTCGCGTGCTTGTCTTCTTGTCCTCTCTCTCTTACAACGCTACACACCATGACGCCGTTACTGTGACTTAGTGTCCAAATTTCAGTTCATCTACATCCTACCTTGTTTGCACTCCTGCACACAAGTACCCTTATGTACAGCCTTATAGCACTGTTCCCTTTGCTTTGCTCAATCTGTGTTACTGTCACAGCTTTGTACAGCCAGGTATGCCAGATTTTACCGCAGCCTGTTTTCATTGGCAGACACATAACTGTTACCATTGGGTCATTTGAATTCTTACCGCTAGACTTGTCTCACTTTAATTCTATTTTCTTTCGCACGACTGAACTCACGGTTCGCTCGTAGATCTGAGCGCGAATTGTCGGCATACTTTTGAAGTTGGGAATCGTTAAGTTAATGTCTATTCGTGACTTAGGTTTAAGATATTCTAGTTCGTTAAACTTTAGCGAACATACAAATCATATCGTGAAAAAGGCTAAGCAGTCGGTCGGGCTCATATGCCACCTGCTAACCTTGAAAAAACCAGACTAATTACTTTCAAAATCAGTATCTGGCCTTTGCTTGAATATTGCTGTGCTGTGTTCAGTAACTTGCGAAAGGCTGCTTTGAGAGCCATTAAAAACGTTTAACGCGCCTTTACGAAGCGCATATTTGGTTATTCAAGCACGCTTTCATACAGAGATAGGTGCAAGCAATTGAATCTTGAACCTTTATGGTTACGAAGTATGCATTTAAATCTGTGCTTCCTCCACAAACTCGCATGACGGAAAGCATATGCTGGAACCTATCAATTGCACTTTCGGGAAAACACCATTTATGAACTGCGAGATAATGAATGTATATTCTATTTACCTAAATTCAAGAGTAGCCTAAGGAGAAATTTCTATCACCTTGGGTATGGCTAAATTTGGAATAAGCTGCCAAAAGAGATTAAATGTATTGAACATTTCTGCATGTTCATGAAAATGATAAAGGCTTATCTGTCAACGGACAAACCGAAATGGGTCTTAAATATTCAACTTGATGATGAAAAGCTGTATGAAGAAGGGCCGGATCATGTATGATACCGGAGAACATCGACTCGAATGCACCAGAGAAAACATGATCAGCTAGGATGAGCTGCTACAAACCGCTTCTTACGCTATTCCTTAACGCTATCTCCTATGCGGTTTTACTCCTTTCAAATTTAATTCATACCAACTGTCTTCTGTTTAAAACCGAGCGCAAAATTATTTACTGGTGTGACGTCAGGAACAATTTTTGTAATTTTCCCCACAAATTGATTAATTCGTAATATTATGCTGCGACCCCTTTCGCTACATTTGTTCTCCAGTGCTAATCATTTCCCCTTCTTTTCTGAAGTTAACAGTCCAGAAACATTTACTTGAATGCAGTGATGGCAATAACTGATTCCCTATGCGACTTTTGCCTATGGACAACTCGTACAGTCTTCTGTCTCCGGCTCTCACGCCACACAATTTATCTTATGATCGGCTCGATCCATTTCTACGCCGATGTAAAAAAACATACCTGCCTATTTTTTTACACCAACGATATAGTTTTCACATAATTCTTCTTTTCTATATTCTTCCTTATTTCATTGTTGGCCACGACTGGGCTGATCTCCTGTGGTGAGGGATTACAGCTTCCAGATTATAAAAGACTTTACCTATGCAAGGCAAATTACCACCAACTGACTGGCGTATAAAAATTGCCATAATAGAATGATCCGCATGACGGACTGGGCTGAGGCTTCATAGTCCATAATACATGTACAAAAGCAGCTCTATAAAAGCAGAACATATGATAAACAGGTGATGGCTCATATGCTACTATGCCACACCGGCACACGACCGGTTATTGCATGGAATTGCGGGCGAAACCTTTCGAGGAAAATCTTGCATGGAAGCAGGTCACCTGGGGATGGTTCTACGAGTGGCCATATTACTTTAACTGGACATCTGTTTAAATCTGCATACGTTATTGTTCCTGGTTTTTAATTTCTTTAATGCGTTAATCCTGCCAATTAGTTTAGTACCTGTTTTAGATCCATTGTAAAAAGCGTGAACAAATTGATTATCCTTTGCGATCCTGTTGTACACATTGATCAGACCACATAGTTGGACTGCACCTCGAACCACCGAGGAATATACCATTTATTTATATATGATGAAGTTGTACAAATAGCACCATTACCTCAGGCACCGACTTGGTTTGTTGTTGAATATTCTGGTGGGACATGCGTAGCTTAAACTTCCAACAGCTTTGTAGCGTTACACCTCTCCCATACGATTCCGAACAGGTGACGCACTCTCTGTCTTGGACTTGTGCTCACCAAAGAGAAACTAATGGTTGACAACATGACAATAGATAAAACACTTGACCGTAGCAATCACGCGGGATTGTCCTTTCGCCGCATCTGCTACTCGGAGTACATCAGCGAGAACAAATGCGAAACCTTTATAGTTACACATTACGATATCCAGTCTAACCTCGTTCAAAAAGCCGACAAGTCCTTCCTAACCGGGCAGCAGCCGGATGTCGCCTGGATGGAGTTTGTCACCCAGTTCATCGATCTAGTAGCAAGCGAGTCAGAAAGCAAGGTTTTTCGCCCGAAGCAAGTGAAATCGTTCCTGAGGAGCCGTACAAGAATATGCATGGCCTTAAGGGGTTCAGCATGGGGCGCTTACAAAGTCTGTCCAAGTAACCTGACCTAGGATGCTTACACAAAGCAACGAAACCATTGCGTCAAGTTGATCCGAGCAGACAAATCTCAGCACCAACAGAACTTGACAGCGAAATTCAGTACGAATCCAAAGTTGCTGTGTAGACACGCCAAAAATCTCCGGGGGGTACAGCTGGGATCCCAGTTTTAAGTGCGACAGATGGTCAGGCGCAAACTACACTAGATACGACCAACGTGCTTCGCCAACACTTCGTCCACAGTTTCCAGAGTGAATCAACATTTCACTCGATTTTGATGCAGCTCTCATTACCACCAGGGTTAAACTACGTAATGTTCACGGCAGCCAATGTGATGAAAAGGTTAAGGTCATTGTGCGTGCATAGATCACCAAGCGTGAAGGAGAGAAAAATGAAGGCATTGAAGTCAGCCTCCATGAACATTGCCGAACCGTTAGCTCGGTTCTTTCAGCACCGCCTCGATGAAATACAGGTTCCAGCTATGTGGAAACATAGACTAGTCACTTTTATGTACAAAAGCGGCAATCGTTTGGAGCCCTCGAACTACCATCCAATCACTCACCTTCCAGTGTTATCTAAAGTAATGGGATGTATAGTCGCAGAGGCGCTCATGGGAAACCTTGGGAGCTACAATATCCTAGTGTCCCAGTAGCACGCATCCAGCGGAAATCAGTCTTGCACTACAAACTTGCTGCTAGCCCGAGCTAGCTGAACAGAATCAGCAGATACCAGAGTGGGAGTCGACGTCGTCTGCCTGGATTTGTCTAATGCGTTTGATGGTTTGGATCACTGCATTCTCCCTCACAAGATTCGAAGCTATGGAATCGAAGATCATGTGCTCGGTTGGATCGGCAACTTCGTCACTTAAGGTCAGCTGAATATGAGAGTCGGTAGTTCCATTTCCGACCCAATTGAAGCCCAGTGTGACGTGCCCCAAAGGTTGGTACTGTGGCCACGTTTATTCCCAGTATCCATCAACGATCTACAGTCGTACTACAGTCGAGTTTCTTATTATATGCAGACGATGTCAAAATCTGGCGTGACATCAGGACGACGGATGATCACATGGCCTTGAAGAGCGATCTCGACATGGCTTCTAGGTGATCATCCTTTAACCTGCTCCAGTACAAAGTGGCGAATTGCAAATTCGTGAGTGTACGACGTCAGGTTACCAATGCATATCGATTTGTGACCCAGCAGTTACAACTTACTTCCCAGGAAAGCGCCCTCGGGGTGACCGTGCTGCTCGAGACAGGCTGAAAATGCATGGAGAAAAGCTGGTCAAAACCTTGAACACATACAGTTTGTTTCGTAAACTTCGAGCCAGCGATCTTTCCGCAAACGTTAAACAGGTACGTGAGGGTTTACGTGGAATATGCGATCCAAGATTGGCGTCACTGGCACTTGACGTCAGTGCACTTTAAGCTCCACAACGTAGAGCAACCAAGCTCGTTAGATGATTGTTTCACATACTCTAACAGCACAGACTGCAGTCCCTGAGATTGACCAGTGGTGAATATCAAAGTCAGCGAGCAGATCTCATCGCGGTTTACTTAATACCAATGAACAAATTAACGCAGGTAGCGTTCTGTTGCAGCTGAGCTAAAATACCAACCTGAGAGGCTATCCGCTCAAATTGGCTAAGCAATACGGTCGACTTGATTTTCGACGAAACTATTCCTACCTACGTGTGTCCCGTGCCTGGAATGCCCTGCCGACTCACGTCATCCTTGCCCTTACATTAACGCTTTTCAAAAATCGCTCTGTTGACAAGCTTTCCAACTTGAATTACTTAATGTAGTTCGTTCCACCTGGAGGACGAAATTACACAAACCAAAGTATGTACTTAACGTCCCTCTCCGCAACGTGCCTGGGAGGATACATGCATAAGTGTCCTTGTGAGTAGCAACGATGTATCTACACTGGTTTAATGTATCACATTGGCCAGTTGGCACAACACAAGATTGAGCGTTGTCATTTGTTTACTTTATTTCTCACGAAACAAGTGAGCTATAACTGCTTTCCATACTATTTTGTGTGTGCACATCTCATTCCCATTTCAAATGATCGCTATGTAGTATTGCATTTACATCGGTATAGGACTTAAATGATGAGTTACTTATTCGTTGATCCTTACAATTTTAATTTTCACTCCGACCATCCTACGGGACTTGTTAAGCACCTTCTTTTCTACCCGTGCTAAATAATTGTTCATTGTTTATTTCCAACCTAGGAATGTAAAGCAGGGCTGAGAATTCTGACTCTAGTTGCTGAGATTCCATTCGTCCGAAAACAATGCCACTGGCTGGGAGAGTGTAAGGAAGCCCTCTGAAGGCGAGAAAAGTGGAGCCGGGCTTCCAGCAAGTATCGTTGTTTTCAGCGCGAATAACTGACTGCATTCGTGGAATCCAGCCAGGGATAAAGTTCCGAGAAGCTATACATTCATTTCCAAACGCAGAAACAGCGATTGGTGTACTGCTTCCTACCATGACAAATGAACCCCTGTACGAAATCGAAGCAGGATGGATTAACCTCAATACCTGGGTACCTTTTCTTTCTGTTGTTGCCAGACCTTGTTACCTTCCCAAGTGTATCAGCAGATAAAAGCTGTATTCTAAAGAAAAAATATCCTGATTACCATGAGGTTTACGCTTATCAAAGCGGAAATATATCCTGGAGTTTCTCTCTAGCAAACTTCACATTCGTTCTGCAATACTAGTCATTTTCTACTTTTTCCTGGAACCCACCCTTTAGGCACTTGCTGTAATTCTCCGTCTCCGCGAAAACCATATAGATATTATCTCCGCTTTTGACTATCTGAAAACCTACAAGAATCATCTATGTTAAAGATCATTCTGAAAGCTTAACAATTTCAAAATCAACTTCTCTTAACGAATGTAACTTAACTGTTGAAACGACAGCAAACGCTTTATATTGCATACAGTTCTCTTTTCCGCCCTAGAGAAAATGTTTTATGTATCTATGGCATTGCTCAGGGCCATAAAAATTGATTCCACATCACCAATCTCCTAGATTTGATCGCCTACAACTGTTGGAGTCACCTTAATTATTCCTTCCGAAAATTCTTTTTAACAAACATGTACATTTCTGAGGGTTTACACTGGATATGGGGTGTGTGGATGGAGCTGTGGGTGGTGCAGCGCAAGTTATCCATGGTCCCTCTGCAGGCGTAGGTGTCCTGTGGCTGACCACAGTGACAGGCAAATCCGAAACCGGATGCCGCCAACCATGTCCCCGGTGATAATTTGTACAATCTGTATCGGACAACTTCGGACAAAAGCCCATCATCTTCTCGTTACTCTTCCTTCATCCATTTTCTATTCATTTATTTCGCTCCTACTCCTGTTGGTCACGACTGAGCCGGTTTCCCGAGGTGATTGATAAATGCTTGCAAAAAATACATTACACTCATACTATGCGAGTTGTCACGAACTCACTGGCAAATATTAGAATTTCTAGACTCGAATTGGCTAAATGATGGCTGTGTAATGAGGAGAGCTTAACATATGACACAGGCCCCCACGTGAGTATATACAGATTTGTGTATAACGTGCCACCATAATGATGAGAAAATTGCATATGACAACAGCCAAAAAAGCGAGTCGAAAAATCCTTGGCTACTTGCGTTAAGCCAAAACAACACAGCCAGATGCGATATGGAAGTGAAGTTTGGAAGCAGCTCTCCGGGAGACGGTTCCATGGAGAGTCGTATTACTTTACTTGAACTGACGGCTATGTCTACTCTCAACTTCGCCATGTTTTACTACTTTTAAGTGAATGAGCACCTCAAACACTTTTTTGAGAAAGTAACAGATATTGAACAATAAACAATGATTTATAACGGGTAAAAAAGCAGGTGCTTGACATGTCCCGCAGGGTGTTTAGCGTGACAAAAAAGATAGCGAAGGGATAATGGAGTCTTCAGTTTGGGCGATTACAGATTTAACTGCATTGTCGTACAAAGGGAGTTTGAAATGAGAACGTACGCACACAATGCAGTAAGGGTTAACAAATTGGCAAACCACATAAGTGGTTGAAGTAAGGAGTGTCAGTGAGATAAAAGGTAGAAGTATAACAGTTTTAGGGGGATAAAGTGGTACGACGCAAAACTGGCTAAGAAATTGTTATCGTTGGTGATGGTAGCAAATAAAAATGGAGTACTCACCGGTTCGCACAGATTTACGACCGTGAATTTGGGGTATAAATCCAAAGAGGCTGGTCAGCCTACATATATACAAGCGTTTTCGTTCATAAAACAAAGCGCAGGCGCTCAGTGCGACGTCCAATCGTTTTTTAAACGTATCTAATGTGGGGGCACAAACAACTGAGTTTGGAAGGGCGTTCCAGGGCCCGCAGACCCGGAGGGAGAAATAGGTTTTCCGACAGTCTAGACGACTGTCACTGTTGGCTCAGCTTTAAACTGTTACCGCGAAGGTTAGTGTTCGGGCTGAGCTTCAAGAGGTGGCGGCATACGTGACTGGGATCGCTCAATATCTGGTACACTAGTATGAGGTCTCCACGAAGTCGCCGGTACCGTCCGCTGAACACTCCGAGTATCTCCAGTCGTTCCTGGTAAGGAGTGTGGCGCAAGCCCTTGACGATTTTCGTTGCTCGACGCTGTGGGGTCTCAAGCGCTGCAAGGTCACGTTTTAGCCAGGGTTGCCAGGCCTGGATTGCATATTCGACGTGAGGACGCACGTAGGCATTCAGCATCAAAGAGAAGATGGATGGATCCAAAATTCCGAATGCTCTTCGCAGGAGTCCAACGTGCTGGTTGCCCCTTTTAGAAGCGGAATCTGACTGTTTGGAACACCCGAGGTCTTCCTGTACCAGCACACCCAAGTCGCGTTCCTGAGTGGTGGTCTTCAGATCGTGTGCCCCAAGCTTGTAGACGTGGACTTGTCGATGGCGGATATGAACAACGCGACATTTGTCCACATTAAACGGCAGGGCGTTTCTCACCGACCAATTCCAGGCCTCATTCAAGTCACGCTGTAGGACTTCATGGTCGTCCGATCGTTTTATCGCCCGCCAAACCTTGAGGTCGTCCGCGAAGAGTAAGAATTTCGACGTAATAACTCTTACTAGATCGTTAATGAAAAGCAGGAACAAACGAGGCCCAAGTACCGAACCCTGCGGTACGCCGCATCCCACTCGAATCGGAGCGGAAAAGGATGATCGAACTCTAACTACTAACTGCCGTTCAGAGAGAAAGTTACCGATCCATCCTAACAACGGGTCTCGATACCGTACTGTTGGAGTTTAATGAGCAGGATTCGATGATCCAGGCGATCGAAGGCTTTCGAAAAGTCCCAAGAATGCAACATCGACTCCTGTTCCCTCATCGACAGTCTCGGTCCAGTTGTCACGAGCTATCAGCAGATTCGTCGTACATGAACTATGTTGACGAAACCCATGCTGTTCTGTCGCAATTATGCCGTAGTTTTCCAAGTATCCCATTAACGCATCTGCTATCACCGCTTCCATGACTTTGGGCGATCACAGGCAGAAGCGTTACTGGGCGGTAATTGACAGGATCCGATCGACTTCCTGCTTTGTATATGGGCGTTATTACACCTTGTTTTCCACCTCGAAGGTACGATGTTCTCATCGAAACAGCGCTGAAAAAATGCAGCTAGTGGTTCGGCCAAGTGGATGGCAGCTACCGGTAATGTTTTCGGGTGAATGTTATCGAACCCCGGAGAGCTGTGTGGACGCAAGATAGCAGCTTTTGCAGCACCATTTCTGCAGTGAACGTGACGTTGGATGATAAACGGGCGGTAGGGTAACTAGTGGCGGAATATACTTCGAGGCTTGTACACCTTGGAAGATTGGGGAGTACTGGGCCCGTAATGCGTTGGCCGCCTCTTTCGCAGTATGTGTATACCCATTGGTCGTATTAAGTGGTGGATTCCCCGTTGCACCTTGCGAAGTCCATTCACATGTTTGTAAAGAAGCTTTTTGTTCGAACAGAATCGTTTGGCTAGCACCCTGCTGAGGCGTTCTCTTGTCTTCGCGAACCAAAAGCACACAGTAGTTGCGATGCGAAATGTTGGGGGGAGGGTCGGTATTCCGTCCAGTTTTCTGTCTGCGGTGGGTTGGCTTTTATACGTGGCGCCCATGCCCGATCCCATATAGAGTCGATGCGCTATTCTCGCGTCCGGCTTCGCGAAGAATGATTTCGCTGTGGCGGGGCTGTTGGGAAAAAGCCACCCATGGTCTCTCTGTAGGCGCAGGGCGTCCTGTGACTGTCCCCATGGACGTCACAGTGACAGGCAAATCCGGATACGGACGCCGCCAAATCATTCTAATGAGCTAAAAATACGAAGGTTAGAGGGCATAGTTCACATTAACTGTCAGTAAACGGCCAGTCTATGTTTCTCGTTCGGGTCTCAGTGCAGTCGTGCTAGGTTACGTGATTTCGTCTCCAGTCTTGTCTGGCGTGTACGTCTCGCAGCTAGGTGCCTAACTGGCGCGCAAAATCCCGAATTAGATTAGCTGCTCTGCAAGCGTAGGGTACTATCTGGAAGAAGGTGCGTCCGTTTCGACGAAGAGTCGCAACAGACAGGATGCCTTACAACAGAGAGAAAAGGAATCAGTTAATGCATCGCTGCATCTTGTTGGATAGATCGACGGCGAAGTCATCATGGGCAGAGCAAAGAAGAGCAGCTGTATGTGGAAAGAATACGGGTAAGTTTGTTTATACGATCTACATATCCTGGAGAGGCATGCGCACGACAAATGAAAATGGGAAATGTTAGTTATTTTATGTCACATTGGTCAGACGTGTGAATTTTGAGTAGAAATAAAGCAGTGTTTGAGGACCAAGAGAATTGGATTCGGCCAGCTTTGACTTTCAGGCAACATTTCTGGCCATGCGAGATTTGAAGTTGGGAGTACATAAAAAGAGCGAAATCAAAAAACATAACGAAAAAGAAAGCGTGTGCAGATTGCCCTTCTTTTTCAGCCTCCATTTGGCTATGCAAGTATTGAGAATATTAAAATATATTGGAAAGCTGAATTGAATATGAATATTAGGCAAGCAGATTTGATTGGTTTTTCCATGGCAACTGGCAGTTGGATAGCAGTCTGGTAACGATGCAGTCGTGCGAGGTCACGTATTTCATCCCCAATCTCAGCTCGAGGTGCACACGTCTGCTGGCTACATCTCTTAGGCCCAACCAATCAGAATTCTATTGGACAATGCGCGTGGGTTCCTGTCGGTGGAAAGCGTTTCGTCGGTTCCGATTAAGAGAGACAAAACAAGTATGGTATTTGTAGCAAGGACCAAGCCAGACGGTTTGACTATATAGCTTTTTACGAAACTTATATGTCACGATCTGATTTGACATAGTATTCGGCTTATCGATTTGTGCTGGTCTCCGTTGAATTCAGATGCACAAGACGTTGCAATGGGCCAGGGGTCACGAAACAAAGGCCTGCGACGTTAAATCATTCGGCGCGCCAATGGCAATCGAATGTGAGCACCCAAATGATTCACACGCCCATTCTACTTCTATGTTTACGGCCTTCGCACGAAGGCACTTTCGATCACGTCATTGCATGACCCAACGCTAAACACTGCCATGCAATATCACTGTCGCACCTGTTATAACGCGTCATAGTTGTTTCGACTCTTAGTCGGAACGAATGAACGTTCTTCACAGATAATACCCCACGCGTAAAGAATAGTCAATCGAATTCGGAACGTTGCGGGCTAACGAGACCTAGCCGCCAGACGTACACGCGAGCTAAGACTGGAGAGGAGTACGCGCAACCAAGCACCGACTGCACTGTGATCCGAAAGAGAAAGTAGACTTTTGTGTCGATCCCACGAATGACTCCGCCCATTAACGGTAGTGAGAACATCAACAGCAATTCGTGTACAATACAACGTCTCTTGCTGCGAGCCAAAGCGGCCGCCAAGCGTCCGTGAGTACGAAGCAACCGAATAATTTAAATCAGGGCATATACACAGGCTATGCAGAAAGGTGGACATTCGGTCAATCAAGGCTGGTCAGTTCAGGGGCGGAGGATCGACAAAGTGCCTCAGGAACGAGCGAAACACAGAGTAAGAGAAAGACCAATAAGCATAACATTCAGTGTAAATACAAGGTAAACACAAATGAGAGGCAAACTGAAACATGTATGCAAGAAACTATAACAGAGTGGGGATGAATAGGAGTGTGAGGCAGACTCACAAAACCACGGGGAGTGGTTAAGTGTTCTTACCTGCTCTATAACAAAGACTAGCCGTTAGCAAGTTTTTTTTACTGATTCAGCTAAGGCGTAGCATGACTTCTACACCTTCATAGTTATAGCTCAATAGAATAGCAGCGTAATGCAGAAACTGTCTAGAAAGGTGGATGTTCCCAAGGCACATGGGTTGTCGCCCAGCGATGGTGTCCCGAGGGAATCTCACTTAGTGTCAGTATGAGTTAGTGCGGTAACTACCGCAGCTACTGCGGAGATAGGTGGTTCACTGCGGCATGATAGGATAGAGACAGTATTTTCATGAGGAGAGTTCGCTGCAGTGTAGACAAAAGATGCAGGTCCTGAGTAGAGCTCAGTCGGCTCCTTGTCGCTTGGCCTGTCCTGGGGATGATCCGTTTGTTTTCTAGAGCAATCTACCGCCATATGGTGATTGTACGTGCGAAATCTGCGCGAGTTTGACAGAACCAGCTCCATAACAGCACCCCAGATTTGTTTGGCCCCTACACGTCGCTTAGCAGTTTCAACACCTTGAGCGATGCTCAGAGTGTAACGCGTTCACTGTGACCGTGCACGCCGCTTTAGTGCACTTCACAGGGTAAATTCGGCGGCGTTTGGCACTCGCTTATCCCGAACGCCAGTTGGACCCATACAACTGCTTGCATGTTAGTCTGCATGCGACAAAGCGGTGCGCCGTGGCTTTTTGTGCAGCTGATCTCGCCATTGACTCAAGCGACATTTAAGCAAGCCGCGTTGTGGCATTGTAACCTGTACGAACGTCATGTGCGGTGGTGAGCAAGTCACGGTCTCATACCAGTTTCCGATCCCATAGTGTCCACGAGTAGTTTAACTTCGTAAAGACAAGTGGAAGATGCTGCATGCGCTTCAAGATAGATCACACATCTGCTAAATGTCGAGACGGCAAAGGATGCAGAGTGCAAGTGATGGGCATAAAAGTTGTAGTTAAACGATTTATTATCAGCGGAATGTCCAGTTGCAAGTCACGGAACCGCAGCTGAATAACACTTCAAGCTGTTTAGTTAGGCCGGCCATATGCATAGACAGACATCAGCAGTACGCCGATACGTCATACGGGCGCATCGCTGCCGTGCAACCACCACAAGTCGCACGTCGGCTAAAGATACTGTGAGGGTCCCCCGGTCCCTACGAACACTCGAACCTGCGCCCTCGGATTACAACGCAGGCCTGTGGTCCTCAAGACAACGGGCCCTATGCATATGCTTCGCAAGACTCCTTATGTGATATATACTAATACCTACAGTTACCTAGAAACTGTATGATATAAAGTTTGCATGCATAGTTGGTACGCCGTAGCTTCAGCAGATGCCCCAAGCTCTATGCTTTGCTTGTTCCAGTAGGGTGTTATGTGTTGAATCTAATGTCCTCTTCATTTGCAACTTCCCTTTACAGCACAGCTCTGTGGGTACTAAGAAGAAAATGGACGTCGCGTTGCGTTTTTAACGAAGAACGGAGAGTACAGTACCTTTTCGTGGAAACGAAGAATCGGAAAAACAGTTGCGTACCATGCAGTCAAGGTGTACGATCGTCGGCGTAAGTATAAAATAAAACACCTCTCAGCATACATAAAGTCTTCATGGAAGCATCGCTGGAGAAATATGAGTCCATGAAATGTGACTAAGAAGCACAAAGAATTCTTTACAAGAGAAGTTCACTGAAAACGAAGTAGTTACTCGTACAAGTAGTGCAAAAGATGGTAAGAGAAAGACCTTATACTGATGGTAACTAAATTGAATGGAAGCAGTTTCTCGGCAAGTCCAGTTGTATAGAGAACAGAAGAATCTGGAGAGAACACAGTGCTGAAGATAAGCGAGAAAGCTAAGGACATTTTGTGGTGTTTTCCGACGCTGGATGAGTCTGCTGATCTCTCGAGAACTTCACAACTTAGCATGATCACTCGTGTCGTTTACTTGGACTTTCAGATAACCGAAGAATTGGCACCGGCAACTAGAAAGGACATTTTTGTGGAAATGCACAAAATTTTTTAAGATCGTGGAAGCGACTTCGAGAAGCTACACTTGATGGAGGGAAAACATGGCTGGAGTGAGGATCTGGTAGGACATATCCAGCAGCTCTGTTCATACACACTGTATCCTGCGTCAACGCACACTCAGTGGGAAAGACGCAGATATCTTTTATGTACCGAAACCGCTTGTTGCTAATGTTAACTTTATTCGGGGACATGCTCACTCTCACAGTCAATTCCAGGCTTTTTTGGAATGGAATGATTCCGAATTATGTGACCAACCTTACCACACATCAGTGAGGTGTCTCAATTGCAGCAAAGTTCTTTCTCCATTGTACAAGCTCCGAAAGAAAACAACTGGTTTCCTAAGTAAAAAAGAGCTGACACAGCTGTCAGCTCCTACCTGGCTGTCAGTTGTCTTTTATGTTCGATGTCACATCCTACACGAATGAACTTGAAACTGCAGTGAAAGGAGTTCCGTTTGTGATGTTTACAGAATCATCAAGGAATTTGGGAGAAAGTTGTCACTGTTCGAAGGACAACTGGAAGGAGAATACTTTGCACCGTTTCAACGAGTTTTGCGTTACGATCGCCGAAGATGTCAATCACGATCATCCAGAAGCAACTATTCGTGAGTTGGAGGGGTATGTTTTAGAGACATTTTCTGGTCTTGACAGAATTAAGAGTGAAACGTCTCGGTTCCAGAATCCGATTGATAGTAACATTGAACTGCAGTTGGATCTAATTGATTTACGGGCAAATGACCTATTGAAACAGAGGTACAGGGAAGGAAAACTTGCTCGATTTTACCATTGCTTTTCTGAAGTTGAATTTCCGAACTGAAGAGAGTTGCCGTTGGCACGGCATCAGTGTTTGGAACAACTTATATATGTGAGCAAACATTTTCAAAAATGAAGTATGTGTAGTCAACTCATCGAACGATACCAACTGATGGACATTTGAAAACAATACACTTGATTGGATGCAACCATCCTGCTACAGGGCTCGCAGAGCCCTGGCAAACTCAATGGGGTTCACCGGCGCCAGTGCCTTATCGGACCCGAACAACACGGTCGCTATGCTGAGACCCAAACTACTAAGTTCAGAGCAGAGCTCTCCTTACGAAACCTGCCACCAAGGGTCCACCCATTTGCACAGATCACCCCGGAGATGCCTTCAGTGAGAACAAGGCCAAGGTAGTCCGACCAGTTGCCACTGAACTCGCCCCAGTCCCCCTATCGTACCTACTGGACTCTCCTCAAGTCAACAGTCTATCTCATGAGCTGTGTCCATGTCAATGTCTTAGCCACCCAGCAACTGTGATTGAGTCAGTAAAAGCACTCTTACTACTGAGCAGTCTTCTTTCTGCGGGATCTCGGTATAGTTGCGCGATGTTCACGCGTTCGTCTGACTTCGCAGTTACGAGTTCATGTCTACCGGCTAAGTCCACTAAACGTTCCAATACGAATCGTCTAAGCTACTCTGCGCGTGGGAAACAACGAGTGAAAGAGTTCGTCCGATTAGGAAAGTCGAAATCCAACCAGGAGGTTTGTAATACATTCCAAACCAAACATTGACGATATTTGGAAAAGCAAACTTTAATTTCATAAATCTCATAAATCTTTTCTGCTGTTAAGCTTGTGCACTCGGATATGCACACATAACGTAGCTTTTTGCTAACGTCGCTTCCATCGGTATATTTTAGTTAGTAAATATGTCAATTGCATTTGATTTGTGCACAAGACTACTTGACTCTAACACACCCATGTTTAACATGGGACGCTTAGTTTAGTTTTTCGTATTTGAGACCCACGCTAATCATATTGTCGATTATCCGGCCCGCTGTGAAGGTTTGAAGACACTTGCATCAGGTTATCGCAGAAATAAAGGTGAAAGGTCGAAGACCACTTGAAGATTATGAGAGCGTAAGCACACAAGAACGTGAAGGTACAACTGTATGATGTCATACTTGAGAACTGCAATGGGTACACGAGAAACAGATAATCACAGAGGGACGACCAAGATATAAAAGGCCAGTCATAGTGAGCAGCCTCGAGGATGTGGTCTCACAATGTTAGTTGGATGAGAACGGCACCTACGCAAACCTCGGTAGCCTAGTATTCTACACACGGGTACGATCTATGGATGAACAAAGTGCGAGGTGGTCATAAAAACCACGAATTGTTTCAGCGCATAGCGCTAACAACAAGTTCATTGCGACTAACGCATGCCGACTACATTCGATCGGTTAGTGAGGTGTCCCGCAAAAACGAACACAAGCCTGAAGGAACCAATTTGTGGTACCCCAGGAAGAAGAAGAATACGCTGGACCATAAAAAATGCAAAGCAATGAAGTGTAGTAGTAAAAAAAGATTATCCAGAATTCACTGCGAACAAACGCACAAGCAAAGAGAACCGGCTTTGGAAGAAGATAAACTGTACAAAAGCAAACGAACGGGGCATGGCAAGTGGTAAAACTGGTCCGTATTAAAACGGCAACTGTACAACTGAAACCGGAGTTGAGGTGCAAAGCGAGCAGAGGAGGAACAGAAGAGAACAAGCAGTCAAAACGTGTCAACTTCAAACAGTGGATACGTGGGCAGCGGCCTGGTGAATGGAGAGACTTCGGTGAGAGAGAAATGGGATTTGGCATATCGTGCAACAGTGAATGTCGGAACCGCCACACTCGCTTTGTTGATGATCCGTATGCGTGTCTGTATTGGGACGAAGCCACACGGTGTCCGATGATGCACGGGGAGGTGATACCTGTTGATTCCCCATGGTATACGAGAGAGACTGCTGAGATCTGGGTTGGTCACCGGAAGACCAGCTGAGAATCGGTGCACTGGGATGCGACTGAGTTGTTTGGCTGAAAGATGTAAATTGTGAATCCGAGCCTTCTGACGCTTCCAATGTGGAATGTCTCGCACCTCGTGTGCAATCTGCAGTCAGAGGAATAGAAATTGGCATTGTATGAAAGGGATGAATAGAGGCACGTCCAGGATGATCACCAATGTGCGAGGATGAAACGTTTTGTAAAGAGAGCCAAAAAGCTGATAAAACGGTGAAGGAATCGGGATTGCCCATTCGGCATACAATATTGCAGTGGGTGGATCTCCAGAACATCTCATGGCACAGCCGACTACCGTCGTATTTGCCGAAGTGATAGAATAATAAGATACAGAAACAATTATTTACGCACTTTCTGATTACAAGGTTAGTTCACATTGCTCTGTATGGGTGTGGTGCTGTTGTTTGGCCAAGAAACAGAAATTCGATAGGAGGCTGATCAGGGAAATCGTACAATGCAGTGCACTGAACATGATCCATGGACACTGGTTGGGATCGGTTCAGTGCTATTCGCTCTGAGCGACCGCTCCGAAAACTCTTAACCTCGTCAGCATCATTCACAGCAAGAGCGAAGTAAGAACTGCCGACCTAATACAAAACTTAGATGTAATAGGCATACATTCGGAGTCAAAACGCCTGCATCGTGTTAGCACCATATGGTCGCGAACAGCTGATCATCGTGTGAGAGTAAGGTGACAGCAAGAATAAGATACTCCTGCAGCTTTTTGTGCCCATGCCACAATCAAACTTAGCCCTCAGACAGCCAAGCGCTACGCCCACAATGAACGGGTGATCCAGTAAGGAGACGTCAGCGGGCATTGAATGTCTGCGCAACAAGTGAGCGTTAATATTTTCAATAACGCTCTCGAAACGCGGCTCCCTCCGTTTGAGAAATGAACATACAGCTTTTACACATACAAAAACGAGTAACCAATGTTACAGCAACGGTACAGTTATCAAGGACGCTTCAACTTACGGTACGTGCTCCATTTAAATATCACATAACTGTGCACAGAATTGGACTGGGTCATGATCAGAACAGGTTACCAAGCTGAGTTGAGTGAACCGGTCAATGGAGATACAAAGTAGACAATGATATGAACACAAAGACGAAATAGTGAGTGATTAGCAAAACGGGCATAAATCCGACCAGCGCTGCTGCTCCGTTACAAGAGAGAGCACTAAGACAGCACAGTAAATGGGGGCGCAAGGAGGAGTCGGGTTACAGGTGCACTAGAAGCAAGAAAAATTAACTAGGGTGGAACACCTGTTATGCCCAAAGCATGAAGTAACTAGGTTCACGTGACTGAGATGACGGCATTGCATTTCATTCAACCGTGGCAACCATGGAGAATGCGTGCCGCAGGGCAACCACCACACTATGCTTACTCAGGCTAAGTAGCGACACGCAGTAATGATTACATGATGCATGCACCAAGCGATGAATTAAAAAACAATTCGCTCAAGCAGTCACGAGGTATTCCGCTGGTGGACCACGAAGCTACTAGTACGAATATCATCCAAACTGCGGATACTAAAGGAGGCCAAACGATAGGAGAGGACTGAGATGAGGCTAGTGAGCACAAAAATGTATATAAAACCCCAACAGGGCTTAGCTATGTGTTCGAATACTGACTGAAAGAAAGGGGACCAAACTGGACGTTGTGACAAGCTTTAGCGTGACATCAGGATGGCGCAGGTGTCTCTACAGCATTGAATAAGCCATCTGTAGACTAGACGATATCGACAGCTGCGTAGAAGATAAATAGTGCTGAGAATACAGTCAACGCAGCGGGAACTCCGTATTCCATTCACTAAGCGGCTATCATCGTCTTCATCACCGACAGAAATCAAAGACAGCAAGATTGGGAGAAGACAACGAACATGTCTATTGTGTACCCCGTCCCGCATTGTTTCAACACAAGCGCTAGGTGCGCTGCATGCGCCCTAGCCCGGAAGGTGAGAGGGGTCGATGGTACTCAGCCAGGGAATCAGAGACTTCACTTCCGTCCGCAGTATCAATGCCTGTTCCCTTCGAGTTATATGTTGTCCAGGTAAGCGATGAGAAAACATGCGTAGCACGCGAGCAAGCTAACGCGTTAGTCCGCGAACCCGAACATCACGCCTTACTAATCACTTGCGCATCTTAGCGGATACGCTGATCCCGCTCCCGAAGAACCCTGCTCCATAAGGCGCTTGAGTTCCTCTAATGATAACCTACATCGTTTAAGAAGAGATCTCTAACCGTTGTCTTGCGGACAAGACTTGTAAGCTCAAAGAAAACCCCTCAGTCAAATGGATCAAGAGACTTCTAGCTTCGGGATCAAGTGAACAAATATTGATGTGCACGCTCCTGCATGTTCACAGCCAATACAGCTGCTAAGGTGGGTAACATCATGAAACATAACCGGTTCTTTGACTTCCCGAGGATTTGTCAGTTCATCAGTAGGCAAGTTGTGCCATGAAGGTGCGAACCACTTGACGAAAGTAGAAGCATTTCAGTACGTGGCCATCATTGCGAAATACCGCCTTTGCCGAAAAACATGGTGGAGGTCTCCAGCAAACTCCAACTCGAGTTTAGCTGCTGATTGGCACACCGAGCTTGATTAAGTGGTTGCATACGTTTCGCTACCATGCGAGGCGGCATGGTTAGTGAGGTGATGTGCAGTGGGCAATCTTGCTGATTGGGTCTTCCAACCGTGATCGGCGGACCAGTGGCTTTTGAAAGTGACATCCATTCCAGCATTGCATGTTCACCCGCGACTGAAGCCGCCACTGCCACTGAGAGGCCTAAATAGCTTCATCGTGATAACCCATTCCAGCAAAGTACACGTTGGAAGCTGGATTTGGAGCACGCATCGTTTGGTTGGTTTGCGACACGCAATCTATTTTGACCTCAGTTCACTTTTAAGTAGACCTCCGTTATTCCGATCACAAGGACCGTATCCGAATTGATAGACTCCGACAAAACGGAATAGCAACGGCAAGGTTCGTAAACCAAAGCACCACATTAAAGGCCAGTCATGCTGCGATGACCTTCACCAGGTGAGTCATAGACAAAACTGAGTACCAATGCGGACATGTGATTGGTTACGTAACTGCGTGCTCCGGGTGTGAGATAGCATATCAGGCAAAACTGAGCAGGAACGAAATTTGCACATTGGCAACAAACAGTGCACGCTGAGTCAGTTGTAGTTCTGTAAATCACGTGACCTGCGACAAGTGCACACTGGGTTGCGGGCACACCACAAGCAGTTTCGTGCCACAGAATATCGCACGGTTGTATTCACACATGACAGGATAAGTCACTACGCAAGCATACAGGAGACTGGTTCACATCGACCAGTGGCGTGTCTCAAGGAACTGTACTTGGGCCAGTATTATTTAGTATTCATATCAACGATCTTCCGCAGCAGCTCCAGTCACCATGTGCCCTGTTTGCAGATGATTTGAAAATCTGGAGGATCACTGAGAACCAGGACGACTGCGCTCGCCTCCAGCATGACTTAGAGCGACTGTCAACGTGGTCCACTGAAATGCAACTCACTCTTAATGCAAGCAAGTCGGAGTTCATGAGTATCATCAGACGTACAGCCAATTGAGCATACACCTTGGAGTGCCAGTTGCTCCACCCTAACACATCTGTACGAGACTTAGGAGTTCTCTCACGACATGATATGAGATCACTAGAAAATATTGAGAAATTGCATCGTGCGGGACTTCGTATGCTCTGAGCATAAGGACACAGTTTCTCCACATGGTCCGAAGAAACCGTCCTTAGATTATTCAAGTCGCACATCATCAGACCAATCCTTGAATACGGCGCCCCAGCTTACCATCCGAAAACGCAGTCGGAAACGGAAAAGCTGGAGCAAATCCAGAATGATACCCAGTTTACGGAAGCTTCTGTATGAAAAACGTTGTAAAAGCCTCGGATCCTACACACTATCCTATCGCTGAGTACGAATTGACTTTATATGACCCATTGGATACTACACTTGAATCACTTCCCCATACTGGAGCCAATATTTCACCTGCGAGAACCCTGTAACGCCCGATGACACCGTTACAAACTCAGGGTCCCCTGCATGAACAGGGTATCACATCGGCTTTGTATTGAAGGAAGAATCGTAAACTTATGGAATACACTATCAGAAGGACTAATAGAGGCCGATACTGAGAAGTGTTTCAAAACACGTATCGACGATTAGTTCGGAAACCTGTGCTTTTGTGAAACCGTGCACATACAATGAAAACAAATACATCATATACCCGGAATTAATGACACCAATACGCATTTCTAACCGAACGAGGAGAAACTATTACCCGACTAAACACTATCGCTGACGATTCGTAATTAAATGTTTTTGATTATTCATAACTCGATAGAGTTGTACAGAAACTTTTCTACTTGCTCTTATATACAGTCTCAGTATATAAGGTCCAATCATTAAGGCTCATTTCAACCAGGCTAAACAACTTCTAGCGTTGCAAGACGCTGAGGTACATGGGGCGCATGCTTCAGTTGGTCCAAGTAGGTTTGCACCAAATGACACTAATCGTTTCAGACAGGAGGGTAGATTAGCAACTAGGAATACCGAGTAGTCATTTCAAGTGCTCAAGAGGAAGACTGATAATCAAACAATTTAAAGTAAACTATTACACTCAAATATGGAACCGCCTTCCTGTCGAAACAAGAACCTGTGGATTGCAACCTGCATTCAAAGAGGCAGCTCCTAAGTAAGAACGATGTTGAAATCAACCACCCGGGAATGGGACTGGGATACTGTTGTATCGATTACAAGCGAGCACAAAATGTACTGCACACAGTGCCTTCACTTGGTAAGACAAGCAATCTTGAAGCGATGCGTGTACAAACACGAGGTGAAGAATTGGCACAACCCTATCACCTTTGGAGTGCTGCTTGGTTCTCCAATCCGGGTAATTTCCCTACAGACGTTTCCCCACCGATCGAGATTGTGTATGTATTGTGTCCTGGAAAATAGTCTGTTAGCAAATACTGATCCCCGATCGAATGCAGAGACGGCTCGTATTAGTTAATAAGGAAGAGCATACCTTACAACTATACTCAGAGTGCAAACTGAAGGAGTTGCAATTCGAGGACGAGTTTATTTTCATTCGTCGTGGCCACTTTATAGCCATGCCGAAAAATGTGAGTTGGATAAGCAACACTGACTGCATCTGCCTTTATCCGTCTTCGATCGCGTTCTTCATTGCTTCTATTCTACTCGACCACGCTTCTCTTGTGGCCCTCATACTAACATGTCGATTGGCAGAATGAAGCCAACCGATTCAATTTCATGTACAGTTTTATTGATATTTTTTCAACTTTTCACTCGGCTACAAATGTGCCTGAGCTGAATAGAAGATACAAGCCAAACCATCTCCACCAACATTTTCCTTCTCATTGTACTCGAACGTCGTGCGCACCAGTTAAGTCCATACCCTCGTCTTTCACTATCCCGATTCCTAGGAACTTGTGTTCCATTGTTCCTAGTATTGCCGCAGTTTCTTCTCATCCCTTAGTCGAAGAATAAAACCACGTTCGGTTTGTATACAAAACTCTGTCAGAATCGCATGATGCATACCATATCCTTCGCGGATGGAAACTTGAGCGCACCTCATGAATAACGGAAGAACTATGGAAGATGTCTTGAGTCCGTAACCAATATCACTAATCTACAACATGGTGACAAGAATAGAGAGAAGACTTTAGGAGGGTGAACCAAAGAATAACCCCTGAAGACGTCTCTTTTTACTCGGAATTCAGACTACCCTGTAGGTGTCCCAACACAACTGTTAAAACTTCATCATACCATAAGTGGCGTGTCTCATGAAAACGAAAACAAATGATCAGCATCCTCAACAGGAACAACTCCGAGATAAATCACATATGGTTGTGAATACGCACAACTAAGTTTAAACGTTGACGCAGCCGGTGATAAACAATCGGGCAAACAAAATGTCTACATATTTGACAAGTTCAGCACACAGAAGGAGCAATAAAGTGGAAGGCAGTAATGAAGCACGGGCGACAGGATTTGGACAAGATCACAGCGCCAAAAAACCGACCTGATTCCGCGCTACCAAACGGGTGGAAAAAGACACCATAGCACACAACATGCTCACCTGTGTCAATTAGAGAATCCCAGTTGATGCGCGATTTGGCCAACTTGTGTAAGCCAGTCAGATGGCGTTGACAACCGAAACGAGTGACGAAGCGACGTGCACAGAGGTAACACCTGAGCAAAGTGGACAGCAGAAAGGAGAGGTGAGTAAGAGGAGCTGAGAATATTGAGATGAAAGGTGATAACACACACGAAGTGAAGAAACCAAACAATGTGAGGTGCAACTACATGTGAAACTAAAACGCAATGGCATCGGAAATGCAAGCAATACGTTGTGTTGATACGTTTGCAAGAAAGCAAGACAGTAATGCATGAAGTTAAAGGGGACAATTTTCTACGCAGTGAAAACAACCCGTTTAAGAGACAGTGGCAACGAAAACTACGACATACAACTCTGTGGTAAGTCGAGTAAAGAACAAGCCGCCGATAGAATGTGTCCTTGCTACAGTTCAGGGAAACGTGTGACAAGAGGATGTGCTGGAGAGTTGAGCAGTCGGTTAGCAGCTTTGGTCATTATTCCATCATGCATGCGTGCTTCAGAATTACAAGAAATATTAGTCAAAAGGGGTGCCAGGTGGAGCGAGCATCGTTTGTTGAAATCATGTTTCTCCTAGCCCTCTCAAGATGGTCATTACTGCTATGGAATTGTATTCAGTGGCCGCGAATACCCCTAGTGTGCACTGCACGTGGAATGACCAATCCCATAGCATCCCACTCAGTGTACCCGTCTGAGACACTACTGGCCGCTTTCGAATTTGCCGCTCAACGGACTGTATATGCGTAAGGATATTTATCCGTTTATTTGTTCATATAGAACACAATCTGTGCTACAGATATTGCGCCATGGAAATCATGGTGGAATAGGAAAACAGGATAGGATTATGAAGAAAAACAGACAACTTTTGTCCATTTTCCCACTGACCGTTTCGTCTGTCAGTTTGTTTTATTAGGAGAGGAGAATCATCGCAACACGCAGGGATGCAAGTCCACCAGTGACATCGGTCCTGGGCTATGATTCCCTGCGTCTCCAACCGGTGACACTGCATCTCTGGGATCCAAACCAGGAAGTCGAAAACCAGCAACCGAGGCTAACTGTCTCGTTAGCTTCTTCATACCAGTTCTACACGTAGTAGGCTGTCCACCGCGTCGTCTCCTCCAGCCCTGTCCAGCATCCGCAAACAACGCGTTACACGAAAGACACTGAGTGGGCATGTGCAATACGTGTCCAAGCCGTCTCAGCTTAGGCAGCGAGACGAAATACTCGAGCGAGTGACTACCTTCATCCAAGACACACGGTCCAACGTCCACATTGCTTACGTGGTACAGCGACCAAATACGGACGATGTACCGCAAGCAGCTGTGCTCAAAGACAGACAGTTGTCCAGATCTCGCAACTGTACAACAGTACAGCGTGGACAAGCGCGCAGTAGACCCACCCTTTGATGAAGAGACGGATGTCATGGCGACACCACAAACGCCTCAGGCTGGAGAAAGCGAGAGGAACTCTTCAAGTACACAACAAAATCTCGTCTTCAGCAACCCCATCTTCCCACGTAGACAAACCTATCCACACCCGCCAATGTCCCCACAAAAAGGGACTGCAGATGCAGGCGTCTGTCAGGCTTGAGAAAGAGCTTTGCACTTAGTTGGTGAAAATGCATGCCATATTTGACACTGAGCAAGATGATATCATCAGCATAGTCCAAATCAACAACTCCATTACCTGGGAGGAGCTCAACGCCAGTGTTTAACGATTCCTCCAGTGGCAAAGTTGCATAGGTGGGAAGATAGGTCATCCTCGTCTAGCCCCAATGTTGGCAACAAAGGAAAGCGAATGTTTGCGACAAGCATGAGATCAGACTATCAGTAGCACGCATTGAGGAAAAGAACGTTCCCGGGACGCCATTCCTCAACAGTTCAGTTCAGTTGATCAACTATGATCTAAGCATCTAACTGTGGTGGATCCAGTTACCTCGATGCATATCGCAAGCATAACAATACCTAACAAAGTCAAGATATTGGGGTCAAATGCAAACAGAATGTAAAAAAATGGATGCAAAAAGGAGGTGCATTTAATTAATCAGAGTGGCAGGAAAACTAAAAAACATATGCAAGAAACGGAATGCAAGAACACCACCGATTTCGTGACTGCGCTATGTGTGACACGGTTTCCAACCATTAGTGTGGACCATCCCGAGGCCGCCATCCACCCGCCTGACCAAGTCTCTCAGTCAATTTCTTCATGTCTTTATGCTACGTCATGCACTGGCAACCTCGCAGTATCGCCCATATAGTGCGGCCAAGGTGTATAATGCACACCGAGGAAGCTGATCAACGGGCATAGGGAGAAAATGGCATAGCCAACGCAAGCTACTCAGATTTAGCAAACACTCGAATGGTGTACTAGAATGCTTTTGCGAAAAACCAACTGGGGGAACTCAACATTTCTCACCCGATGTATCCACCAGACGTGAGCATTACCCCGCTATTACTGGTGGTCAAACTCGGACAAGCGTTTAATGTTTTTGCCGTGGACTGGCCACTTCTCTGATTCACACACTAGGACCGGCCTGCGAGCTCATCGTTCCAACTGCCGTTGAAAATTAGTGATGAGAGAGCCATTTTCTTCGCAGATTGTTTCGCCTAGACGAGATCGGAAACCGGTGACTCGGATGAGCCCGCTAGTTTTCTCATATTACCAGAGAGACTAGTAAGTAACATCTTACTAGCACATTCACATCACCAGGCTTCACGGTCCTTTTGTAAACTCCTGCGCGATGCTCGATCCAAATAGCGGCGTTCTTCACCAAGACTACTGTCGGCCGCGACCGAGCCATGTCTGTACATCAGTATCAAGGAGACAGCGAAAATTCAGCTATTGTGCGTGTGAATATTAACTTGATAACTGTTGACACCGGCAGAAACCAAACCATCTTTGATGTGTGTCAGGAACCATGACAAGCGGTTGTAACAGGGATATAACTTAAACCCAGCGTTCAAGCGGAAAGCAGTGGCGTAAGAGTGGATCGATCTACAATCAGAGAGCGAACTCGAGTACAGGTAAAAATGCGAATATATGTGGAATCAGCGGCAAGTTGGATCATGAACTTTTACTGTTTGATTTGTTTTAATGAATATTAATTAGCATATCCAGTATTGCTGTTATTAGTTGCCTACATTCCATTTATTGCGCCATGCTACCATATAATAGAAAGTCCTCGGTCCAGCTGGTCTTGGCACACACATTTCGTTACAAGTTGAACTGATTGGGGGCGGCACAACTGACTCAGGCATGTTAGCCGTAAATTCAGCAGACTCCACAACATATATTTCTTGCGAGGAGAGGTAAAATGTTTCCAAATGGCTATTACAGCAGTAGATTTGAAAGCTTTATTGCTTCAACAGCAGCAACAATTCGAGGCGACACAACTGTGTATGATCGGGAGTTTCACTCGAACACTATCGCTCCAGTCTACAGCCCTCCACAATGCTGAGAAGCCTTCAGTCGATGCGATAGTTAACATTTTCAATGAGTTCGTTTTTGATCCCAATTCAGGATTGATTTTCGATGCTTAGTTCAGATGTTTGAAGACATTTTCAGGACGGAACTGGCAAATGATGATGCAGCAAAAGTGCGACTATGCTTACGTAAACTTGGGAATGTGGAGCACGACAGATACATCAATTACAAGTTTCGAACAAGACCGCTCAAGAGTTCAGTTTTGAGGAAACAGTTTCTTGACTCGCAGAAATGTCCGGTGACCAGGCATCGCTTTTCAACAATCGGTACAATTGTCTGAAGCTGTGCAAAAGGGACAGTGACAGTGTCATTGCCCATGCCGCAACAGTGCACCGACAGTTTCAAAACTTCAAGCTGAAATCACTTACTGAAGATCAACTTGAGTGTTTGATTTTGGTGTGCCGCCTGCGATCTTCTAAGCATGCCGAGACACGCATCAGAATCTTGACGCTTCTAGAATGTGACCCGGAGGTCACATTGCAGATGTCAGCAGAGAATCATTAATGTGAAACAGGATAGAGCTGTGCTCGAGAACACAAAGACGCATTACAATGATTCCGCATTCCAACGGATTTCCAGCCACTGATCACAAGAAGCACTCACATGGTTAGCCACCATCAGCCTGTTGGCGATGCGGTGACTGGCATTTTGTTCCATGGCGTCCATTCAACAAGCATACCTGCCAGAAATGTCGCAGACATGGGCACAAAGAAACCCATTGCAGAGCCAAACCACCTTTCCGGCCAGTTCAAGATAATCGGAAGAAGATCTACGGCCATTTTTCAAAGAGAGTGAGCGCCAATTTTACTGATTATGTTCATAGAATGTACATCACCATCAGCATCTATGGAAGACAGGCGCGCTTGCAGATTGACACCGCCTCAGACATCACGGCCATATCAAAAAGGCTGTGGAGGATTGTCGGGTCGCCCGATATCAAACCTACCAGTCAGCAGGCGAAGACTGCATCAGGTACGGAGTTGAAATTGCTTGGTCAATTTGAATGAGTGTTACTTTGCCGACTTTACCGCATGGCGATCGCTTTTCGTCACGAGCCATCAGAATCTGAATCTCTTGGGTCTAGATTGGATTGAGCGCTTCAATCTCCTTGATGTTCCGATAACCCAGATTTGTGCAACTGTACAGATACCCAATTTAAAAGACACCAAAGCAATGGCCGGCGAGCGCCTGCAAGAGAATTATGCAGCAGTCTTTCGGGAAGACTTAGGTAAGTGCACCAACGTACAAGCTTCACTGTCCCTTAAGCCAGATGCTGTTCCAGTGTTTCGTACGAGACGCCCTATACCTTACGCGGCAACACCGATGGTTGACCAGGAGCTGGATCGTTTAGAGAAAGCAGGAGTTATCCACCTGGTGAACTACTCATCCTGGGCAGCACCTATTGTGGTGGTCAAAAATCCGAACGGTCAAATTCGAATATGCGCAGATTTATCAACAGGTCTGAATGCTGCGCTGAACACTCATCAATACCTATTACTTCCACCGGATGATTTGTTTGCAAAGCTGAATGGGGATAACTGTTTCACCAAACTGGATTTTTCCGACGCATTCTTGCAGATCGAGGTATATGAAGACTCAAGAGAATTACTTACCATCAATACACACCGAGGCTTGTATCAGTACCACCAGCTTCCGGCTGGAGTCAAGTTCGCACCAGTCATGTTCCAACAGATCAAGGACACAATGCTGACAGATGTCGATGGTGCAGATGCATATTTGGATGACATCACTGTCGTCGGAGGCAATCCTGATGAACTGTTCGAAAAGTTGGATCGAGTCCTTGGTCGTGTTGAAGGGCATGGATTCAGACTCCGACCGGAGAAGTGCAGCTACTTTTTGGACACAATTATGTAACTCGGATTTATGATTGACAGGAATGGCGGACATCCAGACTCAGCGGATATCGAACCTATCAAAAAGATGCTGCCACTCAAAGATGTTGCGACACAAAGATCCTTCCCAGGACTCATAAGCCATTACAACCCGTTCCTACCGCATGTGCATCGCTTATGTGGCCATCTGAATGAATTACTGACCAAGGATAAGCCAAGGAAGTGGTCCGAAAAATGTCAGAGATCATGTGATTAGGTGAAAAGACTCCCATGTTCCGATCTCCTACTGACACATTAAGACTCTAACTTGGAGATTGTGGTGGCCACAGACGTCTCGAACTATGGTATTGGTACAGTCATAACCCACAAGTTCGCAGACGGTTTTGAAAAGGCAATTGCACACGCAGCCAGATCATTGTCTCCCGCAGAAAGAAATTATGGTCAGATAGAGAAAGAGGCCTTGGCGATAGTTTCGCAGTAAAGAAAGTTCACAAGATGTTTTGTGGTTGAGTGTTCACACTTCTTACTGATCATAAACCGCTGCTGGCAATTTTCGGATCAAAGTCAAGCATTCCCGTCTACACAGCGAACAAACTACAACATTGGACCACCACTTCGCTCGGTTACGACTTCGAGGTGAAGACATGGGCCAAGCTGACGCGCTTTCTCGACTATTGGAAAATCAGCAGCCCCAGAAGGAAGAACCAATCATCACAGTGATTTCCTTGGAGTCTGAAGTGAACCAAGTGCTGATGGAGAGTCGCAGAAAGCTCTCGGTTACTTTCGAAACGGTGCGAGATGAAGTAACTCGAGAACCAGTACTTCAAACAGCGATCAAACACCACACTACACAGTGGCCAAAGGATAAACGGACAGGTGAGCCGCATAAGTTGTTCCTAAGGAAGGATGAAATGCCTATCTTCAACGGATGCTTATTGCTGACCGCACGAGTTGCCGTCTCCTCAGAACTTCGCTGCAGGGTTATACAGCAGTTCCATCGAGGCCATCCGGGTATTAAGATGATGAAAATGATTACTCGGAGTTTCGTTTACTGGTCGAATATCGATTTGGAACTAGAACAGAGAGCAATCATGTCAGAGATGTGCACTTTCCAGTAAAGCGGAATTAGCCTCCTGGCTTTTGCCAACGAAGCCGTGGGAGCGTGTGCATGCAGATTACTTTGGTCCGGTGAATGGGCAGCAGTAATGTGTTGCTGTTGACTTCTTCAGTAAATGGCCCGAGGTATTCTGCGTGGTGCATGTGACCAGTGGCTCAACAATCAACTTACTGAGGAAGCTTTTCAGCCAACATGGAGTTCCAGAAATGCGAGTCACAGACAACGGGTCACACTTCACTTCTTCCTGTTTCGCCGAGTACTGCACTCAGAATGGCATTACCCATGTACGCTCACTACCATTCTATCCACAATCTTACGGACAGGCAGACCGATTTGGCAATATTTTGATGCGACCTTTTCTGAAAATGTGGGTAAAGGGAACCACGCAGGAGATATTGGGTTCGTCTCTACTTATGTACAGGACAATGCCGAATCCCCATGTCCTCAAACAGCTATCACCAGCAGAAACGTTACCGGAAGGAAAGGTTTGCACAATGAAGGTGTTATTGTTTCCGAATCAAGATACCCCGCAAGAAAGAAATCTGAGAATGGAGGACTACTATGAATAACGAAATAGGACATAGGCACGCGGATTCTACACAGAAAAAGAAAGTTTTGGCCAGAGACTAGCACACTAAAAGACCAAACTGGGCGACAGGTCTGATCCAAAGCAGATGTGGACGCGTCCTATATAAGGTTAAAATGGTGGCCCACATTTGGAGCAGGCACGCTAATCAGCTTCGGCCAACTAGCATATCGATAAGCACAAGCAGTCAACCGCTACCGCTGGATATCCTGATGGACAGTTTCGACATGCCAGTCAGTACACAGAACGTTTCTGAAGCACTTGGCACGACTGTCCCTGAAGAGTCAATTATGCAACCAACACGCTACAATGATACAGTACGGAGACCCGTCATTAACATGCAGCTGGACCCAAGACAGAAGTTGTACGTCAATTTGCGCGAGGGAGTGTTACAGGAAGATATGTTTCACTCAGCACTCAGGCCGAGAGCAGCGGCGCAAGAGTGGATCGATCTACAATTACAGATCGAACAAGAGTACAGGTCAAAACGCGATTCTATGTGGAATCAGTGGCAAGTCGGACCATGAACTTGAGCTGTTTGATTTGTGTTATTTACTATGAATTTGCATCTTCATTATTGTTTGTTATTACTTGCCTGCAGACTATTTATTGCGCCATGCTCTCAGACAATAGAAATCCCTCGTTCCGACTGGTCTTGGCGTTCTCATTTTGTTATGGCTTGAAATGGCTGAGGGGGGCAAAACTGATTTAGGCAGGTTATACGTAAGTTCATCGCCAACCATAACAGCATTGTTGGCATCGAAGTCTGTTGCTTTGTTAGTTTCATAGGGCTACGTAGGTTTTCGACGTTCGGTCGGCAGTGCGTACTCCTGGGCTATCTGCTGAAACGCACGCGAACCTTAGCACGAAGCACTGCGTAATCGGAGTTCAGACAAAATGACCTGTACGGTCGACAGTCCGTTATGCTTCCGTACCATCTGTAGCTTATTGCTATGTGGTCATAGTGGGACTACCCTTACGGTTAAGAACACGGGCTTTAAGTAGTGGTCTGTCTCTTTTGGGGCCGAAAACTGGTGCTCGGAAGGTAAACAGAATTATGAGTCAATAGTCTGTCCACGTTGTCTGATCGACTTCTAACGAAGCCAAGACGACCTTCAAGATGGTGCTCATTCGATGGCTCATTTGCGCTGTACTATCTTCGGTAAGAATGACAATATCAGACTTTTTTGAGAAACGGAACTGTTGTTATTGTTGTTGGTTAAAGCGGCCCTTGACTGCATCCGCAATGCGGTCTGTAGTAGCGTTGACGGTGACGACAGATCAGGCACTCGGCATCTCGGGACCGCCGGTTATTGTGCGAAGTCCTTGTTCGTCTAGGTCCATCGTACCAATTCGTGTTTAATCACCTAATTTTGTCGTTGGGGTCACAGTCTATCAGTGTGGGATTTTTCGCCCTAACTAGGGAACCGTAGCCATCGGGGGACATTGCAACTCTTAGTGTACTGATCATGAATCACAGGCTGTTGGGACTATGGTGTATACATTGCGTCTCAATGGATTCGTTTGTGTCTGGTCCCTCGATGCATGTCTGTGGGTTTGGATTATGAAAAGTGGCTTCTGCTGAAACGGAATTACATGTTAGTCGTTTCTATCGCCACACCTCTGTCCAAATTTGGCAATATTGA
>OX104070.1:24244693-24403805 GCA_944474145.2 Dicrocoelium dendriticum
CCCTCTCAAGATGGTCATTACTACTATGGAATTGTATCCAGTGGCCGCGAATACCCCTACTGTGCACTGCACGTGGAATGACCAATCCCATAGCATCCCACTCAGTGTACCCGTCTGAGACACTATTGGCCGCTTTCGAATTTGCCGCTTAACGGACTGTATATGCGTAGGGAGATTTATCTATTTATTTGTTCATATAGAACACAATCTGTGCTACAGATATTGCGCCATGGAAATCATGGTCGAATAGGAAAACAGGATAGGATTATGAAGAAAAACAGGCACTTTTTGTTCAGTTTCCCAATCACTGTTTTGTCTGTCAGTTTGTTTTATTAAGAGAGGGAATCATCGCAACACGCAGGGATGCAAGTCCACCAGTGACATCGGTCTAGAGCTATGGTTCCCTGGGTCTCCAACCGGTGACACTGCATCTCTGGGATCCAAACCAGGAAGTCGAAAACCAGCAACCGAGGCTAACTGTCTCGTTAGCTTCTTCATACCAGTTCTCCATATGGTAGGCTGTCCACCGCGTCGTCTCCTCCAGCCCTGTCCAGCATCCGCAAACGACGCGTTACACGAAAGCCACTGAGCGGGCATGCGCAATACGTGTCCAAGCCGTCTCAGCTTAGGCAGTGAGACGAAATACTCGAGCGAGTGACTACCTTCACCCAAGACACACGGTCCAACATCCACAGTGCTTACGTGGTACAGCGACCACATACGGACAATGGACCGCAAGCAACTGTGCTCGAAGACAGACAGTTGTACAGATCTCGCAACTGTACAGCGTGGACAGGCGCGCAGTAGACCCGCCCTTTGATGAAGAGACGCATGTCATGGCGACACCACAAACGCCTCAGGCTGGAGAAAACGTGACGAACTCTTCAAATACGCAATAAAATCTCGTCTTCAGCAACCCCATCTTCCCACGTAGACAAACCTCTCCACAACCCCCAATGTCTCCACAAAAAGGGACTGCGATGTGCAGGTCGTCTGTCAGGCTTGAGAAAGAGCTTTTGCACTTAGTTGGTGTAAATGCAATGCCATATTTGACACCTGAGCAAGATGATGTCTTCAGGCATAGTCCAAATCAACAACTCCATTACCTGGGAGGAGCTCAACGCCAGTGTTTAACGATTCCTCAGTGGCAAAGTTGCATAGGTGGGAAGATAGGGCATCCTCGTCTAGCCCCAATGTTTGGCAACAAAGGAAAAGCGAAATGTTTGCGACAAGCATGAGATCAGACTAGCAGATAGCACGCATTTGAGGAAAAGAACGTTCCGGGACGCCATTCCCAACAGTTCAGTTCAGTTGATAAACTATGATCCAAGCATCTAACTGTGGTGGATGCAGTTCCTCGATGCAGATCGCAAGCATAACAATACCTAACAAAGTCAAGATATGGGGGTCAAATGCATACCAGAATGTAAAGAAATGGATGCAAAAAGAGGTGTATTTAATTAATCAGAGTGGCACGTAAACTAAAAAACATATGCAAGAAGCGGAACGCAAGAACACCACCGATTTCGTGACTGCGCTAATGTGTGACACGGTTTCCAACCATTAGTGTGGACCATCCCGAGGCCGCCATCCACCCCCCTGACCAGGTCTCTCAGTCAATTTCTTCATGTCTTTATGCTACGTCATGCACTGGCCACCTCGTAGTATCGCCCATCTAGGGGCGGCCAAGGTGTATAATGCACTCCGAGGAAGCCGATCAACGGGCATAGGGAGAAAATGGCATAGCCAACGCAAGCTACTCAGATTTAGCAAACACTCGAATAGTGTACTAGAATGCTTTTGCGAAAAACCAACTGGGGGAACTCAACATTTCTCACCCGATGTATCCACCAGACGTGAGCATTACCTCGCTATTACTGGTGGTCAAACTCGGACAAGCGTTCAATGTTTTTGCTGTGGACTGGCCAGTTCTCTGGTTCACACACTAGGACCGGCCTGCGAGCTCATCGTTCCAACCGTCGTTAAAAATTAGTGATGTGAAAGCCATTTTCTTCGCAGATTGTTTCGCCTAGACCAGATCGGAAACTGGTGACTCGGATGAGCCCGCTAGTTTTCTCATGTTACCAGAGAGACTAGTAAGTAACATCTTACTAGCACATTCACACCACCAGGCTTCACGGTCCTTTTGTAAACTCCTGCGCGATGCTCGATCCAAATAGCGGCGCTCTTCACTACGACTACTGTCGGCCGCGACCGAGCCATGTCTGTACATCAGTACCAAGGAGACAGCGAAAATTCAGCTATTGTGCGTGTGAATATTAACTTGATAACGGTTGACACCGGCAGAAACCAAACCATCTTTGATGTGTGTCAGGAACTCTGCCAAGCGGTTGTAACAGGGCTACAACTTAAGTCCAGAGTTCAAGCGGAAAGCAGTGGCACAAGAGTGGATCGATCTACAATCAGAGAGCGAACTCGAGTACAGGTAAAAATGCGAATATATGTGGAATCAGCGGCAATTTGGATCATGAACTTTTACTGTTTGATTTGTTTTAATGAATATTAATTAGCATATCCAGTATTGCTGTTATTAGTTGCTTACATCCCATTTATTGCGCCATGCTATCATACAATAGAAAGTCCTCGGTCCAGCTGGTCTTGGTACTCAAATTCCGTTACAAGTTGAACTGATTGGGGGCGGCACAACTGATTCAGGCATGTTAGCCGTACATCCAGCAGACTCCACAACATATTTCTTGAGAGGAGAGGTAAAATGTTTCAAAATGGCTATTACAGCAGTAGATATAAAAGCTTTTTTGCTTCAACAGCAACAGCAATTAAAGGCGGCACAACTGCGTATGATCGAGACTTTCACTCGAACACTATCGCTACAGTCTACAGCCCTCCACAATGCTGGGAAGCCTTCAGTCGATGCGAGAGTTAACATTTTCAATGAGTTTGTTTTTGATCTCAATTCAGGGTTGATTTTCGATGCTTAGTTCAGATGTTTGAAGACATTTTCAGGACGGAGCTGGCAAATCTTGATGATGCAGCAAAAGTGCGACTATGCTTAAAAAAATTGGGAATGCGGAGCACGACAGTACATCAATTAAGTTTCGAACAAGACCGATCAAGAGTTCAGTTTTGAGGAAACAGTTTCTTGACTCGCAGAAATGTCCGGTGACCAGGCATCGCTTTTTAACAATCGGTACAATAGTCTGAAGCAGTGCAAAAGGGACAGTGACGGTGTCATTGCCCATGCCGTAACAGTGCACCGACAGTTTCAAAATGCAAGCTGAAATCACTTATTGAAGACCAACTTGAGTGTTTGATTTTGGTGTGCCGCCTGCGATCTACTAAGCATGCCGAGATACGCATCAGAATTTTGACGCTTCTAGAATGTGACCCGGAGGTAACATTGCAGATTGTCATTGCAGAGACGTAGAGAACCATTAATGTGAAACAGGATAGAGCTGTGATCAAGGATACAAAGACGCATTCCAATGATTTCGCAGTCCAGCAGATTTCCAGCCACTGATCAAAAGAAGCTCCCACATGGTTAGCCACCATCAGCCTGTTGGTGATACGATGACTGGCATTTTGTTAGATGGCGTCCATTCAACAAGCATACCTTCCAGAAATGTCGTAGACATGGGCACACAGAAACCCATCGCAGAGACAAATCACCTTTTCGGCCAGTTCAAGATAATCGGAAGAAGACCTACGGCCATTTTTCAAACAGAGTGAGCGCCAATTTTACTGATTATGTTTATAGAAGAATGTACATTACCACCAGCATCTATGGAAGACAGGCGCGCTTGCAGATTGACACCGCCTCAGACATCACGGCCTTATCAAAAGGCTGTGGAGGATTGTCGGGTCGCCCGATATCAAACCTACCAGTCAGCAGGCGAAGACTGCATCAGGTACGGAGTTGAAATTGCTTGACCCAGTTGAATGTGAGTGTCACTATGTCGACTTTACCGCATCGGGATCGCTTTTCGTCATGAGCCATCAGAAGCTGAATCTCTTGGGTCTACATTGGATTGAGCGCTTCAATCTCCTTGATGTTCCGATAACCCACATTTGTGCAACTGTACAGATACACAAACCAAAAGACACCAAAGCAATGGCCGGCGAGCGCCTGCAAGAGAACTATGCGGCAGTCTTTCGGGAAGACTTAGGTAAGTGCACCAACGTACAAGCTTCACTGTCCCTTAAGCCAGATGCTGTTCCAGTGTTTCGTACGAAACGCCCTGTACCTTACGCGGAAACACCGATGGTTGACCAGGAGCTGGATCGTTTAGAGAGAGCAGGAGTTATCCACCCGGTGAACTACTAATCGTGGGCAGCACCTATTGTGGTGGTCAAAAATGCGCACGGTCAAATTCGAATATGCGCAGATTTATCAACAGGTCTGAATGCTGCACTGAACATTCAACAATACCCATTACCGCCTCCTGATGATTTGTTTACAAAGCTGAATGGGGATAACTGTTTTGCAAAACTGGATTTTTTCGACGCATTCTTGCAGATCGAGGTACATGAAGCCTCAGGAGAATTACTTACCATCAATACACACCGAGGCTTGTATCAGTACCACCGTCTTCCGGCTGGAGTCAAGTTCGCACCAGTCATGTTCCAACAGATCAAGGACACAATGCTGACATACGTCGATGGTGCAGATGCAAAAATGGATGACATCATTGTCGTCGGAGGCAATCCTGATGAACTGTTCAAAAAGTTGGATCGAGTCCTTGGTCGTGCTGAAGAGCATGGATTCAGACTCCGACCGGAGAAGTGCAGCTAGTTTATGGAGTCAATTATGTAACTCGGATTTATGATCGACAGGAATGGTGGACATCCAGAATCAGCGGACATCGAACCTATCAAAAAGATGACGCCACTCAAAGATGTTGCGACACAAAGATCCTTTCCAGGACTCATAAGCCATTACAACCCGTTCCTGCCGCATATGCATCGCTTATGTGGCCATCTGAATGAATTACTGACCAAGGATAAGCCCAGGAAGTGGTCCGAAGAATGTCAGAGATCATGTGAGCAGGTGAAAAGACTTCCCTGTTCCGATCTCCTACTGACATATTACGACTCTACCTTGGAGATTGTGGTGGCCACAGACGTTTCGAACCATGGTATCGGTACAGTCATAACTCATAAGTTCGTAGACGGTTTTGAAAAGGCAATTGCACACGCAGCCAGATCGTTGTCTCCCACAGAAAGAAATTATGGTCAGATGGAGAAAGATGCCTTGGCGATATTTTCGCAGTAAAGAAAGTTCACAAGATGTCTTATGGTTGAGTGTTCACACTTCTTACTGATCATAAACCGCTGCTGGCAATTTTCGGATCAATGTCAAGCATTCCCGTCTACACAGCGAGCAAGCTGCAATGTTGGACCACCACATCGCTCGGTTACGACTTCAAGGTGAAGACATGGGCCAAGCTGACGCGCTTTCTCGACTATTAGAAAGCAGCCCAAAAGGAAGAACCAATCATCGCAGTGATTTTCTTGGAGTCCGATGGAGAGTCGCAGAAACCTTCCAGATTACTTTTGGAACGGAGCATGATGAAGTAGCTCGAGACCCAGTCCTTCAACAAGCGATCAAACACCATGCTACAAAGTTAAGCCGTATGAGTTGTTCCTAAGGAAGGATGAAATGCATATCTTTAACGGATGCTTATTGCTGACCGCACGAGTTGTCGTCCCCTCAGAACTTCGCTGCAGGGTTATACAGCAGTTCCATCGAGGCCATCCGGGTATTAAGATGATGAAAATGATTACTCGGAGTTCCGTTTACTGGTCGAATATCGATTCGGAACTAGAACAGATAACAGTCATGTCAGAGATGTGCACTTGCCAGTAAAGCGGAATTAGCCTCCTGGCCTTTGACAACGAAGCCGTGGGAGCGTGTGCATGCAGATTTCTTTGGTCCGGTGAATGGGCAGCAGTATTTTGTTGTTGTTGACGCCTTCAGTAAATGGCCCGAGGTAATCTGCGTGGTGCATGGGACCATTGGCTCAACAATCAACTTACTGAGGAAGCTTTCAGCCAACATGGAGTGCCAGAAATGCGAGTCACAGAAAACGGGTCACACTTCACTTCTTCCTGTTTTGCCGAGTACTGCGCTCAGAATGGCATTACCCATGTACGCTCACCACCATTCTATCCACAATCTAACGGACAGGCAGACCGGTTTGTCAGTACCTTGATACGAGCTTTGCTTAAAATGTGGGTAAAGGGAACCACGCAGGAGATATTGGGTTCGTCTCTACTTATGTACAGGACAATGCCGAATCCCCATGTCCTCAAACAGCTATCACCAGCAGAAACGTTGTCGGGACGAAAGCTTTGCACAATGAAGGTGTTATTGTTTCCGAATCAAGATACCCCGCAAGAAAGAAATCTGAGAATGGAGGACTACTATGAATAACGAAATAGGACATAGGCACGCGGATTCTACACAGGACAGAAAGTTTTGGCCAGAGACTAGCACACTAAAAGACCAAACTGGGCGACAGGTCTGATCCAAAGCAGATGTGGACGCGTCCTATATAAGGTTAAAATGGTGGCCCACATTTGGAGCAGGCACGCTAATCAGCTTCGGCCAACTAGCATATCGATAAGCACAAGCAGTCAACCGTTACCGCTGGATATCCTGATGAACAGTTTCGACATGCCAGTCAGTACACAGAACGTTTCTGAAGCACCTGGCACGACTGTCCCTGAAGAGTCAATTATGCAACCAACACGCTACAATGATACAGTACGGAGACCCGTCATCAAAATGCAGCTGGACCCGAGACAGAAGTTGTACGTCAATTTGCGCGAGGGAGTGTTACAGGAAGATATGTTTCACTCAGCGCTCAGGCCGAGAGCAGCGGCGCAAGAGTGGATCGATCTACAATTAGAGATCGAACAAGAGTACAGGTTAAAACGCGATTCTATGTGGAATCAGTGGCAAGTCGGACCATGAACTTGAGCTGTTTGATTTGTGTTATTTACTATGAATTTGAATCTTCATTATTGTTTGTTATTACTTGCCTGCAGACCATTTGTTGCGCCATGCTAACTTACAATAGAAATCCCTCGTTCCGGCTGGTCTTGGAGTTCTCTTTTTGTTATGGCTTGAACTGATTGAGGGCGACAAAACTGATTTAGGCAGGTTATACCTACATTCATCGCCAACCATAACAGCATTGTTGGCATCGAAACCTGTTGCTTTGTTAGCTTCATAGGGCTACATAGGTTTTCGACGTTCGGTCGGGAGTGCGTACTCCTGGGCTATCTGCTGAAACGCACTCGAACCTTAGCACGAACCACTGCGTAATCGGAGTTCAGACAAAACGAGCTGTACGGTCGACAGTCCGTTATGCTTCCGTACCATCTGTAGCTTATTGCTATGTGGTCATAGTGGGACCACCTTTAGGTTTGAGAACACGGGTTTTAAGTAGTGGTCTGTCTCTTTTGTGGCCGAAAACTGGTGCTCGAAAGGTAAACAGAACTATAAGTCAATAGTCTGTCTACGTTGTCTGATCGACTTCTAACGAAGTCAAGACGACCTCCAAGATGGTGCTCATTCGATGGCTCATTTGCGCTTTACTATCTTCGGTAAGAATGACAATATCAGACTTTTTGAGAAACGGAACTGTTGTTGTTGATGGTTAAAGCGGCCCTTGACCGCATCCGCACTGCGGTCTGTAGGAGCGTAGACTGTGACGACAGATCAGGCACTCGGCATCTCGGGACCGCCGGTTATTGTGCGAGGTCCTTTTTCGTTTAGGTACCTCGCATCCATTCGTGTTTAATCAACTAATTTTGTCGTTGGGGTCATAGTCTATCAGTGTCGTATTTTTCGCCCTAACTAGGGAACCGTAGCCATCGGGGGACATTGCAACTCTTAGTGTACTGATCACGAATCACAGGCTGTTAAGACTATGGTGTATACATTGTGTCTCAATGGATTCGTTTGTGTCTGGTCCCTCGGTGCATGTATGTGGGTTTGGATTATGAAAAGTGGTTTCTGCTGAAACGGAATTGCATGTTAGTCGTTTCTATCGCCACACCTCTGTCCAAATTTGGCAATATTTTTATCTCTTTGGAGTCCGATGGAGAGTCGCAGAAACCTTCCAGATTACTTTTGGAACGGAGCATGATGAAGTAGCTCGAGACCCAGTCCTTCAACAAGCGATCAAACACCATGCTACAAAGTTAAGCCGTATGAGTTGTTCCTAAGGAAGAATGAAATGCATATCTTTAACGGATGCTTATTGCTGACCGCACGAGTTGTCGTCCCCTCAGAACTTCGCTGCAGGGTTATACAGCAGTTCCATCGAGGCCATCCGGGTATTAAGATGATGAAAATGATTACTCGGAGTTTCGTTTACTGGTCGAATATCGATTTGGAACTAGAAAAGATAGCAGTCATGTCAGAGATGTGCACTTGCCAGTAAAGCGGAATTAGCCTCCTGGCTTTTGACAACGAAGCCGTGGGAGCGTGTGCATGCAGATTACTTTGGTCCAGTGGATGGGCAGCAGTATTTTGTTGTTGTTGACGCCTTCAGTAAATGGCCCGAGGTAATCTGCGTGGTGCATGGGACCATTGGCTCAACAATCAACTTACTGAGGAAGCTTTCAGCCAACATGGAGTGCCAGAAATGCTAGTCACAGACAACGGGTCACACTTCACTTCTTCCTGTTTTGCCGAGTACTGCGCTCAGAATGGCATTACCCATGTACGCTCACCACCATTCTATCCACAATCTAACGGACAGGCAGACCGGTTTGTCAGTACCTTGATACGAGCTTTGCTGAAAATGTGGGTAAAGGGAACCACGCAGGAGATATTGGGTTCGTCTCTACTTATGTACAGGACAATGCCGAATCCCCATGTCCTCAAACAGCTATCACCAGCAGAAACGTTGCCGGGACGAAAGCTTTGCACAATGAAGGTGTTATTGTTTCCGAATCAAGATACCCCGCAAGAAAGAAATCTGAGAATGGAGGACTACTATGAATAACGAAATAGGACATAGGCACGCGGATTCTACACAGGACAGAAAGTTTTGGCCAGAGACTAGCACACTAAAAGACCAAACTGGGCGACAGGTCTGATCCAAAGCAGATGTGGACGCGTCCTATATAAGGTTAAAATGGTGGCCCACATTTGGAGCAGGCACGCTAATCAGCTTCGGCCAACTAGCATATCGATAAGCACAAGCAGTCAACCGTTACCGCTGGATATCCTGATGAACAGTTTCGACATGCCAGTCAGTACACAGAACGTTTCTGAAGCACCTGGCACGACTGTCCCTGAAGAGTCAATTATGCAACCAACACGCTACAATGATACAGTACGGAGACCCGTCATCAAAATGCAGCTGGACCCAAGACAGAAGTTGTACGTCAATTTGCGCGAGGGAGTGTTACAGGAAGATATGTTTCACTCAGCGCTCAGGCCGAGAGCAGCGGCGCAAGAGTGGATCGATCTACAATTAGAGATCGAACAAGAGTACAGGTTAAAACGCGATTCTATGTGGAATCAGTGGCAAGTCGGACCATGAACTTGAGCTGTTTGATTTGTGTTATTTACTATGAATTTGAATCTTCATTATTGTTTGTTATTACTTGCCTGCAGACCATTTGTTGCGCCATGCTAACTTACAATAGAAATCCCTCGTTCCGGCTGGTCTTGGAGTTCTCTTTTTGTTATGGCTTGAACTGATTGAGGGCGACAAAACTGATTTAGGCAGGTTATACCTACATTCATCGCCAACCATAACAGCATTGTTGGCATCGAAACCTGTTGCTTTGTTAGCTTCATAGGGCTACATAGGTTTTCGACGTTCGGTCGGGAGTGCGTACTCCTGGGCTATCTGCTGAAACGCACTCGAACCTTAGCACGAACCACTGCGTAATCGGAGTTCAGACAAAACGAGCTGTACGGTCGACAGTCCGTTATGCTTCCGTACCATCTGTAGCTTATTGCTATGTGGTCATAGTGGGACCACCTTTAGGTTTGAGAACACGGGTTTTAAGTAGTGGTCTGTCTCTTTTGTGGCCGAAAACTGGTGCTCGAAAGGTAAACAGAACTATAAGTCAATAGTCTGTCTACGTTGTCTGATCGACTTCTAACGAAGTCAAGACGACCTCCAAGATGGTGCTCATTCGATGGCTCATTTGCGCTTTACTATCTTCGGTAAGAATGACAATATCAGACTTTTTGAGAAACGGAACTGTTGTTGTTGATGGTTAAAGCGGCCCTTGACCGCATCCGCACTGCGGTCTGTAGGAGCGTAGACTGTGACGACAGATCAGGCACTCGGCATCTCGGGACCGCCGGTTATTGTGCGAGGTCCTTTTTCGTTTAGGTACCTCGCACCCATTCGTGTTTAATCAACTAATTTTGTCGTTGGGGTCATAGTCTATCAGTGTCGTATTTTTCGCCCTAACTAGGGAACCGTAGCCATCGGGGGACATTGCAACTCTTAGTGTACTGATCACGAATCACAGGCTGTTAAGACTATGGTGTATACATTGTGTCTCAATGGATTCGTTTGTGTCTGGTCCCTCGGTGCATGTATGTGGGTTTGGATTATGAAAAGTGGTTTCTGCTGAAACGGAATTGCATGTTAGTCGTTTCTATCGCCACACCTCTGTCCAAATTTGGCAATATTTTTATCTCTTTGGAGTCCGATGGAGAGTCGCAGAAACCTTCCAGATTACTTTTGGAACGGAGCATGATGAAGTAGCTCGAGACCCAGTCCTTCAACAAGCGATCAAACACCATGCTACAAAGTTAAGCCGTATGAGTTGTTCCTAAGGAAGAATGAAATGCATATCTTTAACGGATGCTTATTGCTGACCGCACGAGTTGTCGTCCCCTCAGAACTTCGCTGCAGGGTTATACAGCAGTTCCATCGAGGCCATCCGGGTATTAAGATGATGAAAATGATTACTCGGAGTTTCGTTTACTGGTCGAATATCGATTTGGAACTAGAAAAGATAGCAGTCATGTCAGAGATGTGCACTTGCCAGTAAAGCGGAATTAGCCTCCTGGCTTTTGACAACGAAGCCGTGGGAGCGTGTGCATGCAGATTACTTTGGTCCAGTGGATGGGCAGCAGTATTTTGTTGTTGTTGACGCCTTCAGTAAATGGCCCGAGGTAATCTGCGTGGTGCATGGGACCATTGGCTCAACAATCAACTTACTGAGGAAGCTTTCAGCCAACATGGAGTGCCAGAAATGCGAGTCACAGAAAACGGGTCACACTTCACTTCTTCCTGTTTTGCCGAGTACTGCGCTCAGAATGGCATTACCCATGTACGCTCACCACCATTCTATCCACAATCTAACGGACAGGCAGACCGGTTTGTCAGTACCTTGATACGAGCTTTGCTGAAAATGTGGGTAAAGGGAACCACGCAGGAGATATTGGGTTCGTCTCTACTTATGTACAGGACAATGCCGAATCCCCATGTCCTCAAACAGCTATCACCAGCAGAAACGTTGCCGGGACGAAAGCTTTGCACAATGAAGGTGTTATTGTTTCCGAATCAAGATACCCCGCAAGAAAGAAATCTGAGAATGGAGGACTACTATGAATAACGAAATAGGACATAGGCACGCGGATTCTACACAGGACAGAAAGTTTTGGCCAGAGACTAGCACACTAAAAGACCAAACTGGGCGACAGGTCTGATCCAAAGCAGATGTGGACGCGTCCTATATAAGGTTAAAATGGTGGCCCACATTTGGAGCAGGCACGCTAATCAGCTTCGGCCAACTAGCATATCGATAAGCACAAGCAGTCAACCGTTACCGCTGGATATCCTGATGAACAGTTTCGACATGCCAGTCAGTACACAGAACGTTTCTGAAGCACCTGGCACGACTGTCCCTGAAGAGTCAATTATGCAACCAACACGCTACAATGATACAGTACGGAGACCCGTCATCAAAATGCAGCTGGACCCAAGACAGAAGTTGTACGTCAATTTGCGCGAGGGAGTGTTACAGGAAGATATGTTTCACTCAGCGCTCAGGCCGAGAGCAGCGGCGCAAGAGTGGATCGATCTACAATTAGAGATCGAACAAGAGTACAGGTTAAAACGCGATTCTATGTGGAATCAGTGGCAAGTCGGACCATGAACTTGAGCTGTTTGATTTGTGTTATTTACTATGAATTTGAATCTTCATTATTGTTTGTTATTACTTGCCTGCAGACCATTTGTTGCGCCATGCTGACTTACAATAGAAATCCCTCGTTCCGGCTGGTCTTGGAGTTCTCTTTTTGTTATGGCTTGAACTGATTGAGGGCGACAAAACTGATTTAGGCAGGTTATACCTACATTCATCGCCAACCATAACAGCATTGTTGGCATCGAAACCTGTTGCTTTGTTAGCTTCATAGGGCTACATAGGTTTTCGACGTTCGGTCGGGAGTGCGTACTCCTGGGCTATCTGCTGAAACGCACTCGAACCTTAGCACGAACCACTGCGTAATCGGAGTTCAGACAAAACGAGCTGTACGGTCGACAGTCCGTTATGCTTCCGTACCATCTGTAGCTTATTGCTATGTGGTCATAGTGGGACCACCTTTAGGTTTGAGAACACGGGTTTTAAGTAGTGGTCTGTCTCTTTTGTGGCCGAAAACTGGTGCTCGAAAGGTAAACAGAACTATAAGTCAATAGTCTGTCTACGTTGTCTGATCGACTTCTAACGAAGTCAAGACGACCTCCAAGATGGTGCTCATTCGATGGCTCATTTGCGCTTTACTATCTTCGGTAAGAATGACAATATCAGACTTTTTGAGAAACGGAACTGTTGTTGTTGATGGTTAAAGCGGCCCTTGACCGCATCCGCACTGCGGTCTGTAGGAGCGTAGACTGTGACGACAGATCAGGCACTCGGCATCTCGGGACCGCCGGTTATTGTGCGAGGTCCTTTTTCGTTTAGGTACCTCGCACCCATTCGTGTTTAATCAACTAATTTTGTCGTTGGGGTCATAGTCTATCAGTGTCGTATTTTTCGCCCTAACTAGGGAACCGTAGCCATCGGGGGACATTGCAACTCTTAGTGTACTGATCACGAATCACAGGCTGTTAAGACTATGGTGTATACATTGTGTCTCAATGGATTCGTTTGTGTCTGGTCCCTCGGTGCATGTATGTGGGTTTGGATTATGAAAAGTGGTTTCTGCTGAAACGGAATTGCATGTTAGTCGTTTCTATCGCCACACCTCTGTCCAAATTTGGCAATATTTTTATCTCTTTGGACTCAGCATCGCATTCTACGACCGATTTCATCCCTGTTTGAACTCCTCGGGTAGATGAAACCGATGACGCTGCAAACTGATAGCATTCGAGGGTAACGCTTTCTGCATCCGTTGGGAATTCGTTGTTTACTTGAGTTGCCTTATAGACTGAAGCTCATATCCATGTTAACTTCGGCCGTTTCGCTCGATTACATTAGGATGACTTTCGTTTTCCTCTCCCTCCGTCTCTTTCTCTCTCTGAGGACTGTTTTAACAGCACCTAGTATGCCATTTTGTTGAGTTACCTGACGAGTGGTTACATTACAGTACTCCCTCATCAATGCGTTGATTCCAAATAACGTCGCTTTCCCCCTTGTTTCCGATATCTGACATAACATGATCGACGAAACTGTTCGGTGCTCTTATGATATAACCTCTAATAGACTCTTCAGATTAATGTCCCCAATCTGTTCCACTCATTCTCACCACGTTGCTTACTCCATCTCCATGTCGACTGCCTATGCAGGAGGTGTCTGGTCGTGCCAAACCCAAGGGTGATGCTCACCGTCCGTCTGGATGAGGGACCAAGCGATCGCCCACCTCGACGATCAGGACTACTAATCGACTTGATATCATTAACAAATCAGCATCACTCATGCATCCATTATCTCGCTTCGAACTGTCTTTTTTCTAACTTGATAAATCTGTCTTCTCGGAACAACATTAACATTTAAGCGAAGTAGTCCTGATTCGATTATTTTCCATGTAAACTCAGACAAATAAGTAGCCTACATGTGACAGAATGCATGGACAATCAATGCGCTTCGCCATTAATGTAACTGTAGTGTCACAGTGTCCTCCATTGCTTATTGATATTCCGCGAGTGTGAGCGCCGTCTGCAGCCTCACCTTGGTCGCCGAACTTCGAAACCTGGATAAGCAAAGAAAGGGATTGTGCTCTGATTGGCGACCGCACCAAACGACCAACCTCAGTTCTGGCATCGTATGTTTAATTCATTGCAATCCAGCTAAGTGGTTCTTCGCGAGTGTCGATATGAGTCAGTAGTACGCCAGTACGCAGTACCTTCGCTTCCCTGCCACTAGTCGCATGTCCGAGAGTCGCCCGGGCCCTACGCAGGTCCGAACCCGCGCCCTCGGATTACAAGACAGGCTTTTGATCCTTAAGGCCACCATGTAGTCCACATACATAGACGTTCACCTAATTTGTATCGCCTATAACACTAGGATAGTTCACTGATAACTGAGGGTTTAAAACACATACGAGTCTTAGTGGTTTGTAATAATCCCAGTAACAATGCGTTCCAAAGAAGTGGTATAGCTAGCTGGATTAGTAAACTGATCGATTGTTTTGTATGGTCGTTTGAAGCATCCGTAGTATGTCGACATGCCTTACCAACGCTTGGCTGCCACGCGATCTTCCGCTGTCACGAGGTCGCCCACATCTATGCCGATTCGAGCCGGTGACCTTCGGATTGCAAGACAGGTGTATAAGCCTTACGGTTACTGACAGGACGTCGGCAAATTTGAGAACGGGTGATGTGCCGATACTGTCATCAAACCGTCCCGTGCCTATGGAGCGTTAAGCATCTGCCTATCCAGCGGCTTTCTCGGCGTGCAGTATACATCGCGGCTGCACCAAATTAGGCAAAACCACGAGGTGGCCAGTCCGTGATGTGGCGTAAAGGCCCGAAGAAATTGACTGAGAGACTTGGTCAGGTTTGTGAGTGCCGTCTTCGAGGATGGCGACGTCGGGATGGTCCACACGAATGGTTGGAGACCGTGTCAGATATGGCGCAGTCACGAAGTCAGCGGCGTTCTTGCATTCGGGTTCTTGCATCTGTTTGTTAGTTTTCAATCTATTCTGAGTGATTAAAATGCAGTTCCTTTGCTTCCATTTTTCTTACATTCTATTTGCTTTTAATCCCACTATCGCCGTTATTTATTGTTATTTTTGCGAGGTGCACTGAGCAGCTGGATCAACTGCACTTCGGTGCTCGGATCAGTTGTTCAACTGAACCGAAATGATTCAGCAAGTGGGTCAAATTCAAAGAGCTGTGTTATCCGCGTGCCCTGAGTTAGAGAACCAGTTACCTAGCAGAAAATCCACCACAGTACAAGTGGCAGAAGATAAGACACGGTCACCCATGATCGATTCAATCACACATTTAAAGGGAAAGTAGAGATGGAGCAGCTAACACAGTCATCTCATCATCGTGGACGGAAGAATGAGAAGGTAGTTGCCAAACCAGAAAGCAGACGAGTACGACGACAGAGCATAACCAACCAGAGCAGCGACGAGGACTGTGCTGGAAAAGTCATAGCTTCCCACCTCGTCTACCGCCTAAACGAGGAACGAAAATTGCGAGTGAGTGATGAGCAGCTATGCTTTTGAACGGGACAAGATGGTGATAGAGCAGTGTCACACGCACATCGGACTGATTCCGCTGTGCTCACGAATTATGCGTCGCGCACGACTAGATGGATAGCGCCATTTCGATCGATATACTTGGGATATCATATCCATGAAGTAGGTGAACATTGCATGCGCCACGTACCTGAAGATTTTAGGTGTTCACAAACGAGTTATCATATGTCCTCCAGATAAGGTTAACCAGTTCTCCACATTCGTTGACTTACTGTTATAGCGGAGGTAAGAATACTCCACCACTCCCCGTTGTTTTGTGAGTTTGGCCCCACTCACCCCGTCCTCTTTTACGGTTCCTTGCATACGTTTTCTGTTGCCTCACATTTGTGACTACCTTGGCTTGACAGTGCAACTTATGCTTAATGGCTTTTTCCTTACTCTGCACATTTCGCTCGTTCGTGAGACATCGTATCGATCCTTCGCCCCTGGAATGACTAGCTTTAGTTGATCGATTGACAGCCTTTCTGCGTAGCCTGTGTGTATGCCCTAATTCGAATCATGTGATTGAGTTGCACACACAGACGATTTGTGGCCGGTTTGGCGTGCGGCGTGTAGCATGGTTTTCTTCCCGGTCGTTCGTGTTCTCACTACCGTTAATGGGTGGAAGCAGTCGTGGGGCTCCGACACAACACTAACATGGCAACTATCCTAACTGGATGTTCAGATTAGGATGCACATGTTGCAGGCATCGGGATCCTGTCTGATGAAAGCTGATTGCTCCTACGAAGCGTATGGGCATCGTCTCGATGTTCAATAACCACGCGATGGCCCAAACAGGCTTCAGCGAACTCCCTGGTATAAACCTCAAACCAACAAAATGCAAAGTTCCGTTGCTATCCGTTTGATCATTAAGAAATAAAACTCGGAAACGGCGCATCTGGTCAATAACGTGGGCAAGTGGGTTAGAATGGAATGGTGCGAAGGAAGAATCGCCTCTTGAAGCTGTGCTCGTTTGGAGCGCAAAGGAACCTTCCTCTGGCGTAACAGACCGTATACACGGGGCGACGATGAGAGTCGGTCACACTAACAGCTGGGAGACTTAGCAATTTTTAATTGGAGACCTTAGGTACCCCCAGACCTTTGATTGTTGTTGCCCAAGGAGCGTTTTACAAGTCTGAAAACACTGTCTGCAAACAAGAGGTAAGTAGATGGATATCAAGCGGTTATAACTGCTTAAATGAGCCCTACTGTCGTGCACTAGGAATGAAGAATCCAACGGAAGTGGTCAGCAGTACGCCGGCAAACTGTACCGACGGCTGGCTGTCATGCGACCCACAATCGGGTTTGGTATACTACGGGGTCACTCGTACCTACGCAAATTCCAACCGGTGACCACCGAATTACAAAACAGGGAATAACGAATTAACACAGCACAAGTAGCGAGTAGTGGGAAGACAAAGAACTCGAGACGGAATCAGTCACTAATGAAGTTGGGATCATGAGCGCTAGCGCATAGGCTAAGGGTAGAGTTTACCTAGTAATCTCGAGCGGGCGCGAGCCTGCGTAAGAGTAAGGCGACCCCCGCGGTATCCTTAGCACACTTGCGACCGGTGGAGGTTGCACGACAGCGAAGCATCGATACTTCGTACCGGCGTACTGCTGATATTCATTTTTAAAAGGATTAGGATCAAGTTTGGAGACGGTAAGCAAGCGGATACATAAGCAGTCATATATCACGGGTACGTGCATTGAGTTAAGTAATTTTAAGCACGGATAGGCGAGTTACTGAGATACGTCCATGGGATCAGACACAATGTCACATGATCGAGTTTGGACCAGACGCTCAAGTCTGTAATTTGGCACGGAGACAAAGCATGTCTAGAAATTGGTGCGAGCGTGCGCATAATGGGATGCGATCAATTAAACGATTTAGCAACTGTCACCTCTATGAAGTAACAAGTCGAGCTGACTTGGGTCCTCGCTAGATCACAGCAACGATCATCAAAAGGGACTCGTTGTTATCCGTCAGATAGAAAGGTATTAGATTCGAGACAAGCGGCCAATGGGCTGGTAGCGGGATAAGATAAAACTTTTTATGTTTGGATGTAAAGCTGAAGAGGAATTCACTCGATTCTGGTGTCGTAAGTTTCCTCGGACAGGACAACACTTTAATGGTTTCTATGTTGTAAACTGTGAACGAGCATTAGTCCGCACCGTCTTCGCGATAGTTCGCAAAGTTTGATCTAAACCCATGACTGAGTGAATTGAAACATGTGTCATCAACAGTAAGTGAAAACGTGTACCCCGAGATCTTGGTAGCACGATACGGGAACACAGAAAACAGTGAGAAAGGACTGAGACGTCTTTAAGAAAAAGTTGTTTATTACAATACCATATAAATGGAAGAAAAGTGATGGAGGTCTCTGGGATCTCTCCGCCAGATTGTATAGAAGTGTTACTACGCAGCCGAACTGGTGTCACTGCAAAGCTGTTGGGTAAATACGGACAGACCCTCAAGTTACCACTTCCACTGTACTAGTGGTAGCAAGTATTTTGGCCAAGCTAAGAGAAAGCTGTCGACCGAAATTTCAAGGTACACTTCATGTAATATGGTAGCGAATGAGCCGAACCGCTAACTAATTCTACTGCCCAGTGCATCCTAGAGTGCTCTATATGCCAAAATCCTCATGAATAGTTTGGGATAATTAAACAGCAGAGTAATACCCACCGGCTTCAGTCTGCTAGTTTCAGCAATTCAGCGGATGTAACCCGATTTGTGCAAACAGACAGAATCTATGATCATCCTCGCATTGCTTTGGTAAGGTTAGTTTATTGTTTCGAACCTAAGTTGAAAACATTGAACTTTTCTTTTGAGACACAACACTAGTATTCCACGGATTGTGTGTTAACAGTCGATGAGAATACCCAAGATATCTGAACACAGAATATATGTTAGAGTGTTATTCTTTCCTGTTATTTTACAATTTGCCAAGGTAAAATCTCGCATGAAATCAGTTAGGAGACCACTGATGACTAGAATCGGCGTTGTAGGACGCTTTGAGTCCACGAAACGCCTCATGTGACTGGTTGGAAGCATAATAGCACGTCGTAGGTAAACGGTATCAGTGGAGTGTGGTTGAAACCGTTTCCTAACCGGACTATACGGTCAAATCGCATATGGTATACAGTGACTGTGAAGCTGGGCGGTGAAAGTCTAGATGCGGTTGCATGGCTGATTCCGCCTTGACTTCACAACATTGCCATCTGTTTGTGAGCGCAGAATGTTCCCATGGTGTAGACGTCCTAAATTTGAAAACTTGGCTTATGGGTGCAGATCTCAATCATGGATACTTTGCATCCCTGATGCTAAACAGTAGTTTAAGCTACACGGCACGGGATGCCTCTGTTGAGTCATGAGTGAATGACGGTGAAGCATTAACACAACGTACCAATACAATGGTATGGAAGACGACGCGTTTAGAGTCAGCAACCAAGTAGCTGATTCCGCGCACAAGCACTGTCGTCCACGAGGAATTCATCAACACAGACAGGGAGCAAAATGGGTGGACGTACAGTAAGCAATTCGACACTGATTGCTGTCGTAGAACTTGGTCCATCAGGGACAAACTGTTTGCTGGGGAAAGCTAAGTAACGGAAAAACAAGGCATAGCTATTTTGCGCAGTGCTTTCATCTTATGCGCACTTAAATGCCAAAAGGGGAAGGGAAAGAAATATTGTTCAATAAGTCTCATCAGGCGATTAGAATTATGAGGTGCGTAATCTTTGAAATAAAAGCAACTGCTAGCGAGGAGGTGATCTGTCGTGTGGACAGAGACTGGAGGAACGGCGGCAATCAATGACGATGTAAACCCACTGCCATTGACCACTATGCTTATAGTCGGACGACCATGCTAGGGTTAGACTTTGCACATGTACACGCAGTTAACACAGTTCCGGCTTTAGCAGCTCGATCGCGATTGTTTCTTCCGTGGACAGTAGGCGCCTTGAGTCCTTTTGTGCAGCGTTTTGTTGCTAAATTGTCATAAACGTTCACTGTCATAACGCAGATCTGTCTCAGCTCACTGCCTGGTGCCGCGTCCAACCCAGCCGAGGAAAATCAGAGGAGACAACTGGGCTGAGCAGAGATGATGTGTCACTGTTATTCATGGTCATATTTAGAAGTCAAACTCACACCGTCCAACTGACATTTCGGCTGCAAACTCCGCCCCAATATGCCAAGTACATTTGATGTCTGCCGCTTTGGCGTCCTAACCGACACGTAACTCAGCCAGGCCTAACGTCCAGAAAATGTTTCTCACCTGTTACGGCTCAGAAATCTTGACGTGGCTCACACAACGCCTGCGCGTATGACTGAGTGTTTGGTCACGTCACCAAGGAGGACGACACTTCGCTGAGTTAGCCGACTAGCTGACCTAACGTATCCTTGCTTTGCGCCGCCAAAGTGCATCTCAGCATTAGGCCGTTTTGCATCTCCAACAAACATACATTATCTCGAAAGCATAGTTAGTTTGCATTTTATGTCCACTCTCCACTAGGTGTTCTAGGATGGAGCTGTGGACATTCCTGACTGTACAACGCTGTGATGAGGCAGGACAGCGTTCCGCTACCCGCTATGACAGACGTCATTTACCTTTTGACGTCTATACCATTTCCCAATTGATTGCATCCTTAACGCAATCGCTTTCATCCGTAGTGCAGCCGCTTGCATCCCTAGCGCGAAAACTATAATCCGACAGTCATGAAAATTGTGTCCACGACGTCCTGAGTGATCAACCGGAATCACTAAAGCTAGGGGGCGTGACCCCGCGTTCCCGACATGTTCACTGTCATGTCTGCGTTCGTCCGGAACTGTGCTTAACTCGCCTTACCTTCACATCCCAGGCTTTCGGGTTTGGAACCAGTTCGTGAATAAGCCCGTGCTCCCGCCCCCTCCCTTATTGTCCAATACTGGTGCGCATCTAGAGGAGTTGATAGCTAAGGTCCGTGTAGCAAGGCACCAACGGATGGCGCCATGCCTCAACTCCGACTAGGTTAAATAGCCATGATGACATATTGTCTAAATGCTATTGGCTGATAGCGGTTGACCACTCAGGACATCATGGATGCAATTTCCGTGATTATCGGATTATAGTTTTTGAGCTAAGGATGCAAGTTGTTGCACTACGGATGAAACTGATTGCATTAAGGATGCAGTCAATAGAGAAATGGTATAGATGGGCGAATTTGAGTTAAAGAAGCGCAGGTAGCTCACCGAATTTTCCTACTTCAGCAAGTAGTTTAAGTTCCACATTAGTCTTGCAAACGAGGACTGGTTAGATAAATCAAGGAATGTTTACAAAGTAACCAGTACCCGAAGACATAATGGAAAGCTCTGTGGCTATGTCGCATCCCTCCGATTAGCAAGTCTCTAAAACGGCATGCTTACAATCTTCCGGAAAGAATTCCTGAGTTGGAACGGCTTTGCTTGCATTATCAATTACCCGTAGATGAACTTAAGGGGAACGAACGGAACTTGTTCCTAAACTACATGTCCGATCTATGCGCTAAGGCTAAAGAGAGCAAGTACATGAAATTGCCAGTTTAGCGCCTGGCGTGTCTGAATCGAAATTTCCAACAAAAACAGAAATACGTCCAGAACCTCTCTATCGTGAAGCTCAAGAAACTACAACTAGAAACTTTCTCATTGGGATCATAATTTCGTGCATCTTAACTAGGTAAGACGCAATTGCATTTAGAGTAGGTTCGTGGGCTTAATATACTAACCGACCGAATTGAGGCCTACGTCTTCCCAAGCTCATAACTCTTTCAAAACAACATTAGTGCATCTTCACAAAGGCATTTGAGCAGCAGGACACAATTCTCGAGAATAATCACCAGTGCACATTGAGAAAGGGCAAAATAATCGGCAATTAATCCAGAGATCATACTCCTCAGCCAAGAGGAGGATTCAAATCAGGTAATAATGGACAAGTGTAACTACATATCCAATTTGCACAGGATGCAGGATGACAAAAAATCCGTGTTTGACTCCAAACAAAAAACAACAGAGCACAGGACGAGATCAAAATAGCCCACTTGCTGAAAGAACTAAAATTTGGTAGCTACGTCGATAGCTTTTTACTTGAGCGATTAACACCTTGTGGCTCGTAGCTACCTTGCCTCTATATTGTGGAAAGATTCCGCAAACCTAACGTCCCACTACGCCCACTGATCGATATGTCTGGGTCTGCTACAAACTCGGTCACTAAGTGACTTGTGGAACCCCTCGAACCAGTACGCAAAGAACTAGTTAAGGATACGGTGAGCGATGTGTAATGATTTGACAGGTAGAAGACCCAACTGTGGAAGAAAAACTCTTGCCTTCATTTGATGTAAAATCCTCCTTAACGAACTGGAAACGGTTAAGTTCATCTGTATCATGGAGAGAACAGTATTGTTCTTCATATCCCTGTTCAAAACGTGAAAGAGATGATATTGCGTTGTACGTTCAACAAACAGTTCGTATTTGATGGTGAACATTATCGGCAAATAGATGAAGTTGCGATGGGATTGCACTGCAGAAATTTTCCTGCAAAACTTGAAAGCGGACCTATTCGACACCTAACCACAACTCTTGATTATTACCAACGCCACATGGATGACAGGTCCATAGTTTGCGACTCTCATACTGATGATTTCCATTTGTCGAACCAATCGTGAACATGCACGTGGGAGATTGAGGACAGTAAGCCGCAGTTTTTGGACGCTCTGCTGCGACGGTGAGAGGATGGATCACTTGCGGAAGACGACCTGGGTAGGTCAATGTACTCATTTCCTTAGTGTCGTATCGATAAAGTATAAGCGAAAGTTAGTACGTTGCTTGTACTACCGAGTTACAAGGATTTGTAGCCCAGACACGCTAGAAGCTGAGAAGGTTTGATACTCAAAAGCTTGGAAAGCAATGGGTACTCAACAGCATTCATCAAAATGCAGTACTAGATGCAAACTGAGTCTGAATCAAAAATAACCATACAAACACACACACTATACATGTTAGCTAGAGATGGGAAACACCTCAGCTACTGTACCGCAGTACATAAAAGAAAGAGGAAATAAAATGCAACAGATGCAAGGCAGCTGAGCTACCGGTAACGGATGGGCATCGCTCCGGTAAGCTACCAGCCGGCTACTATGCAGCAGAAAAAATTAATCTGCTATGCAAAATTACAATGTTAAATAATGAGATCGTACGTGGAGGGGGAGGCTAAGAAGGATGGGGTGGGACAAAGAAACTCACAGCACGAACGCCACTGAGGTCGGCTCCTAGCCATATTAATAAGTGTATCCAGCCAAACGTGTTCATTGTCTTCGGGACCCCAACCAGGGAGCCGAGACGCGCAAACTGAAGCCAGCTCAGAAGTGAGGACCTTCATTCCTCTCGACCAAGTCATCGCTTGGCCACCCCTCCTCTTCTTCCATCCACACTCCAAGCGCGAAAACAACGCACGTCGCGGAAGTCGGTGGGCTGGCATGCGTAACACGTGGCCGAGTCTTCAGAGCATGGTGCGTGAATTAACGGTACTGAGCTGTTCATTTCTTTTTCCTGTGCCATAAACAAAGGGTCGAACACGCTTGTTGCTCACGCGGTGTTCCCACCAGATGTGAGCCAGACTGCGAAGGCACCGATGGTCGAACGTAACTAGCCTCTTCAGGTCCGCTGATTTAAGCGGCCAGGTTTAACAACCGTACAGTAGGGTCGAACGTACCACTGCACTGTACACTCTACCCTTCAGGGCGAGAGTGATGTCGCGCCGACGCCACAAGTGGCGAAGATTAGCAAAAGCGTCCCGAGCTTTTGCTATACGGTTCGTGATTTCATCTTCAATCCCAAGGGCGCTGATACAACTTCCCAGGTAGTTGAATTTTTCAACGACTTCTAACAGATCCCCACCAATGGTCAGCGTAGGAGGCGATCCAGGCCAATCTTGGAGTAACGCTTTGCACTTCGATGGTGCAAAGCAAAGCCCGAAGTGGCTGACAGACAGTGCTAATATGTCCAGTGCCGCTTGGCACGTTTGGGAGCTGTCACCGATTAGGGCAATATCGTCAGCCTACTCCAAGTTAAGAAGTCGTTCTCCTGGAAGCAGATTCACACCTTTTAAGTTCTGTCCTGTGAAAACGATTTCCATGACTTCGTCAATAGCGAAGTTGAAGAGGAAAGGTGACCATAAGAAAAGAGGATGTTTTTCTCTCAATACCTTAAATGGGGACATACAGTTTGAGCTCTTGAGTAGGAAGTTGACTTCCGCACTGAACCAAACGTACCCGGCCGCTAGAGTCTGCATTCACAACAAAACCGTCCCGCCTATCACTTACCACCTATGGTCGCAGCATACGCGATAGATTGCCAAATCGCTAATAATACCCTATATTCCAATGATTACACATTTCATAATTGTAACTGCCTGATGAGATTTATCGACGAGAAATTGCTTCGCATTTCGCTTTCATGCGATCAATACCATTCGACAAAGACGCAGTTCCACTAATGGTGTTCCCTCTTTACTCCAGTTAAATAACAGCCGATAGACGACATGCAATCTGTTGCCGTGCAGATCTAACTGCGTTATCCGACAAACTACTGCTATCACAGCGAATTGTGTGGCTCACCAAACACTTCGGTGAAAATGAGCAAGGCACGTGTACTAAAATACTTGTTCCACGTTCATAAAACATAAATCTGTGAAATTTCGTGTGACTCTGGCACCAGTTATGCTGTAACACAGTTGCTCGGTTTGTTGAACTTTATAAGACTAGAACTAAGAATAAGATGCAGTACGCAGCTGAGGCATGTTAGTTAAACTGGTAACTAATCCTCTCGGAAAGTCGCTAATGCTTTAAGCCGTTATGCATAGCTCTGCAGCTTTTGGCATCTAGATCAAATAAAAAGTACCCAACGAACATGAAGTCTGTTGTAAAACGTAAGCTATAGACTTAAATGAAATAGTGAATCTTGATACCAATCATCCGACTGTTACGTGTCCTATCAAATTTTTCCGGGATTATTATGTCATACGTAGCTTCATTGGCCTGATTAAATTTTCCAACAAAACTAGTAATTTATGTGACTGCAGTCCGGTTGAAATGAATCAGCATGCTAAACGAGATGACTTGTAGGAAATAATAGCACGTCTTACTACAGAGTAATCATAATAAATGTGTCCCGTGGGCCAATCGCAATGAGGTTGGACCACAGCATGCTGCGACGACTTGCTTCCACTATCCATCCATCTATCCACTATCCATTGCGCTATGCTGGGTGGCGCTTTTTGCGCTTTCATGATCACTCATACCAGATTGGTCAATGGTTAGAGGCCAGACAAATTCCGTTCCACAGTCTCCAGATTGAGGAATGGAGTGAGGGTGGCTACTTATTCCTCATAACAGACTCCCTGTAAGCCTACTGCCTCGCGGACAGATCTTGAATCAACGGCTTCGGTTGAGAGCCCCGTCTAGGCGTGGGTAATCTGGCAGTATTCCATTCACACAATACAGTAAACTTCTCTTCAAAAAATTTCTTGATGCACTGGACATTGTGCAGAACACTCGACATCATGCTATATCTGTAAGTATTAAGGGGATTTATTGGGATTTTGCGAAGATTCGTCGCAGTTTAGACTCAGACGGACGGCCACCGCATATCCAGGAAAGCGCTGGACAGCCGTTTCGTCCAATTGGGACTCGTCAGTAGCGCGCACCAGCCGAACCCTGCCGGATTCGAACCCACGACCTTACTCTTTCGAGACAACGACATACCACTGAGCTATGGACAACGGCAGCGGACCGCCTTGACTGATATCTAACTGCGATATAGCGCGGCTCATCCTCCACTGTCATGCATGTTATGAACGTGCAGAAAACAGGGCTGCCTCCCAGAGCAGGATGGATAGAGATGAGGATGGGATTGTTTACGCGTTCCCCCCCTTTTTTTTACCTCCTTGCGTTTTTTCATCCCTTCCAACCTGACGTTATTCCTCTGTTTTCAATCCCTACAAATCTTCCTTGTCCCTCCGCCTTGTTATGATAAGTGTTCGTCATTTGGTTTCAACTCCCACAACTGTGGAGCGGCACTTCTGCCCTGTCATCGAATCCATGTCCATCCGAGCGGACATTCACATTACATCCGCTCCTATTTGGAGCGTCTAGGTAAGACTGGTATGTCTCAATGTACGCGTTTGTTACAAATTGGTCAAGACACAGTACTTACCCGAACACAAGGGAATTCGTCGATCGATATCTGCTGCTTATCGGAAACCCACCTTTGCTCACTCCATGATCCCCTCATATGGTACTGGCGGTACTTTCGCACTGCATCTATCCGGAGGTGATGCAGCTTCGAATAAAGCTGATCTGGTTGACTAAATTCGAATCAGTAGCCGGATGTGCGTCACCAGACTGGCTAGTTCGCTCGACGTTTCAGAGGAGGACCACTATGCGTACAACAGACTGAGGTGAAGAGATCAGGCGTAAAGTTCTAAGCCCTGTGCTTCGCTGGATCTCAATCCAGAGCATGTGACCCGATGTCAACTTGTTTCCGGGTTCATTTGCACCATGAAAATTTGTTTCGTCGCATTCAATCGCCCACACGATGACCTAGTTTAAACTTCCCAACAAATTTCGGCCCGATGTTGTCGGTGCTCTGGAGTATTTCAACCTCTAGCCCGTTCTCCATTTGGACACTGATATGTAGACAGTCGTTACACGGACGTGTTATGAGCGCGGCTCATGTCACCTCGCAATGCAGTAGGGAACACGTAATATTTCAAGATCGATGTGGGTAAAGGTCACACACATGGAAATCGTTTTGCGAGTGCAGCTCATTGTTCTCGTTCCCCCTTCTCTATGCAACACTGAACACCTTACCAGTGTGGGAAATGTAGAGGTTCGAGACCCAAGGCCCAGAGCAACCTCCCTTTGGTTGGTTAATTACTTTAATGCATCCATGTAAAAGGCGGCGTATTGAGACGTCGCTAGTTTGTTCCACTTGTGACTTGAAACCATATTGTTGACCATTTTAAGTGAATTGTAAGTGGTTGACTTTGACGTGTGCTGGAGGCATGTATGTTGAGTACGGTTATGCAGTGCCCGATCTGTTGTTTTGATTCCGGTGGGAACGCGTTAGCTCAAGTGATTCGTCGCTTACACAGCCTACCTTAGAAATAGAGACAGAAAACGCGTCATCGGTGCTGGTCGACCAGTGTCCGACCAAATTACGCGCAACAGACGTTGGTGTGACCACTGTCACGATATGCTAGCCAAGTATGCTTGCGGACACCGACTACAGCAGAGTGCTGGACAACCAGCCAGAAACGGCGTAAAATCGATCGAGTGTCGCTGCCAAGTAAATGTTGTCTTCCAAAATTCGCAACTCAGACAGCGAGCGAATGAAAGCACACGTGGCTAGGGGAGCATACAAACAAACCTGGCACCAAACTGCTGATCCAGAAGTGTGCGACGTGAGAATACCAACGCGAGATATGGCAACATCTCAGTAGTTGACCTTCGACGTAAAAATACTGGGGTGTAAGAATACAAAAGCAAGTAGGCCATCACCTTCATATAAGTGAAATGTCGTCCATGTGGAGACGAGGAAACAGAGCGTTTAAAGGTGAAGGATGGACAGAAAAGTACACTTAGAAACTTCCAATAAACGCAGCTGGGAGCCCTAATGCATAAGTATATATTCATATACAACAAGGAAGGCCGTGCTGTCAAAGTAAAACAACACAAATGTCATGTACGCGCTTGAGTATCGATTCGCGAACAGATGTCACGCATGAATTTGAGTATCGATTCGTGAACATAGGCACTCACATGATTGGTTGACAATGACCTTTCCATACTTTCCTTAGTTTATTGGGTTTTCTTTACGGCTTTTCTAGCCACGGTTCCATACTACGCTTCCGTGCTAATCTGAAAAGAGACCGCGAATCCTGGTGGTCTCGTCGTGCAACAGAGATGGAAATGGCCGCTGCCCTTGGTAACCATCGTGAGTTATTCCGTCTTATACGGGAAACGGGCAGCAGGAGACCTGGTGTTAGTGAAACTATACGTGACAAGAGTGGACAGCCTATCCACAACTTATCAAAACGCCTGGAACGTTGGGCTGAGCACTTTGAAAGGCAATTTAATCGGTCGGAATTGTTAGATTTCTCGCCGACCAGTGATCGCCCTGCTCCGTGCGCTGTTCCTTTGGATCCATCCTCTCGCTCAGAAGTCGAACATGAGATCAAACTGTTGAAGTTAAATAAAGCCGCGAGACCTGATGACCTTCCTCCAGCCCTCTTCAAATTTGGGGGATCTGCTCTTGTGGATGATTTACACTAGTTACTAGTGAGACTGTGGGAGCAGGAAACTGTCCCAACCGATTGGAGCCGCTCCATGATAGTCCCAATTTTCAAAGGAGGCTCACGATCGGAATGCGGCAGCCATAGAGGAATCAGTCTGATCTCCATCGCCTCCAAATTGCTTGCTTCTGTCATCCTTCACAGACTGACTGGCATTCGTGAAAGCCAGATTCGTGAAGAGCAAGGCGGATTTCGTCGAGGTCGTAGCTGCATTGACCACATCTTCACCTTGCGTCAGTTGTTGGAGCACCGTCACATATATTGGTGGCCCACCGTTGTCGTGTTCCTCGATATCAAAGGTGCATTCGATTCGGTGGATAGACATGCACTTTGGGACTGTCTACTCAAGAAAGGTGTACCTGAGAAATATGTGAATATTATCCGAGCATTATATGCGCGTGGCTCGGGCAGAGTGAGGGCTTACGGCAAGTTGTCATGGCCCAGTAATATCACCAGCTGCGTGAGACAGGGATGCCCGCTGTCACCTTTCCTCTTCAACTTCGCTATTGACGAAGTCATGGAAATCGCGTTTACAGGACACGACTTAGAAGGTGTGGAGCTACTCCCAGGAGAACGACTTCTTGATTTAGAGTATGCTGATGATATTGCCCTAATCGGTGACAGCTCCCAAACGTGCCAAGCGGCACTGGACAGATTAGCACTAGCTGTCCGTCACTTCGGGCTTTGCCTCGCACCCTCGAAGTGCAAAGCGTTTCTCCAACATTGGTCTGGACCGCCTCCTACGCTGACCATTGGTGGGGATCTGTTAGAAGTCGTTGAAAAATTCAACTACCTGGGAAGTTGTATCAGCGCCCTTGGGATTGAAGATAAAATCACGAACCGTATAGCAAAAGCTCGGGGCGCTTTTGCTAACCTTCGCCACTTGTGGCGTCGGCGCGACATCACTCTCGCCCTGAAGAGTAGAGTGTACAGTGCAGTGGTACGTTCGACCCTACTGTACGGTTGTTAAACCTGGCCGCTTAAATCAGCGGACCTGAAGAGGCTAGTTACGTTCGACCATCGGTGCCTTCGCAGTCTGGCTCACATCTGGTGGGAACACCGCGTGAGCAACAAGCGTGTTCGACGCCTTGTTTATGGCACAAGAAAAGGAAATGAACCACGCAGCACCATCATTTCACGCATCAGGATCCGATGGCTCGGCCACGTGTTACGCATGCCAGCCCACCGACTTCCGCGACGTGTGTTGTTTGCGCGCCGGGGGTGTGGATGGAAGAAGAGGAGGGGTGGCCAAGCGATGACTTGGTCGAGAGGAATGAAGACCCTCACTTCTGAGCTGGCCTCGGTTGGAGCGTCTCGGCTCCCTGGTTGGGTTCCGAAAGACGATGAACACGTTTGGTTGGACACACTTGCTGATATGGCTAGGAGCCGACCTCAGTGGCGTTCGTGCTGTGAGTTTCTTTGTCCCACCCCATCCCTCTTAGCCTCCCCCTCCAACCACGATCTCATTACTTAGCCTTATATAATTTTGCATAATAATTTTTTTTTGGGTGCACAGCAGCCGGCTGGTAGCTTACCGGAACGATGCCCATCCGTTACCGGTAGCTCAGCCAGGTTTCACCAGTTGTTTTTTTCTTGCTCCTATTTTCTTTGTATTGCGGCACAGTAGCTGAGGTGTTCCCCACCTCTAGCAAACGTGTATGATGATGATGATCCATACTACGCTTGCGCGTTCTGTTCCGTTCATCGGCTAAGGACCATCCTGGCGACGCGGTTAAACTGCTGCGATGTTGCACCTTCCTATACTACTTTGGAAGAAGGCTTCTGAGAAACCAACAACGGCTACCTGGAACCGTACTTTTTCGGTTTATTTGAAGCTATTCCTCATCTTGCAACCAAACACGGCACTCAGAGAACCACAAAAGTAAATCATTGAGACAGCTTTTGGGGATGAAGGTCGAAAACATTTTGATGCCCTCTGTAGGATTCTCCATGCCCTGTGTTCAACTCCGCCATCCGCCAACCATCGAGTGTGGACTACTCCGAGCGCAACTATCGCCCCCCTCCCCAATTATCTTCGCCATTGCCACCGCAACTACCACCCCCCAAGTATCTTCGCCACTACCACCGCAACTATCACCTCAATTATCTTTGTCACTACCACCGCAACTATCACCTCAATTATCTTTGCCCTTACCACAGCAACAATCACCCCAATTATTCTCGCACTGATCATGAGCAATGTACTTATCATCCCACGCACTCACATTTCACGCATTGACTTCACTTGTCCTATATAACCATTGTTCTGTATTCTGTATCGCATTTGACGATCTGAACCCTTTCTTGTTGTTCTCGGACCGAATTGTATCTCTTTTGAAACTGCGTTGAGTGGAAGCGCTACTATTGAGGTTTGTAATATTATTGCTTCCTGATTGTTCGTTAATAGTACCGTCATCTTGTCTAGTGTTCTTGTTCTTTGACTGGCTGGATACGCGTTGGCTCAAGGCCCTTCAAAGCGAATTGTCGCTTACACCCTCCATGTCGATGAGGAGACAGTCCACAGCGCGTTAGGAGATCTCAGCGGGTTATGGGGGTTCACGACTGAGCACATACACTGCGCGATATTCTTTCTCGAGCTTGCGTCAAAACCATGAAGAAAGTGGCATTGATTTCACTGCGCGGATTCAGCAAGCCCTAGCAGTGTCTGTATAGTGAAATCCCAATTACGAAGTTCGAAGAGGCGATGGCTTTACAGTACTTGATATCCGGTATCCGTAACAGACAGTTTCATGAGAGGGTGTTGTCGGAAGAGGAGACGACGATGAGCTGAGAGCAAGTCTGCAATATTGTTCGGCAGCTGGAGAATGCCCACAAACATTCAGCAGGTTTTGCCTCGCAACCTCATACAGACACAATCCAGGCAATCGATCGAAAAGGTGTTACCCCGAAACGGTCCGAATTGCCTTATACCTGTTACCGATGTGGAAGTCAGCATTTAGCAGCCGAGGAATGCGGTCATAAACAGATCTGCCGCCAAGGTAGAAAATTAGTGCAATTGACCCGAGTTTGCCGATCTAAAACTTGCACAGCCACGACATCACGTTTTCCCAAGAAGCCAGTGAAGGTCGTCCAATCTTCAGACGAAGAAGACTAGCTAAACACGATATGGAACGTAACGTCAAGTATCTGTAGTTCACCCACCCTACACTGTGCAATTGGAAATAGAAAGGCAGTTCGTTAAAATGGAAGTTGATATCGGTGCCTCAGTTATCAGAATCGGTGCTGCATCAGTTAAAAGATTACCCAAGTTATCCCCTTGTGAATCAACTTTGCGTACGTACAGTGGGCAGCCGACACCAGTCCTGTTCATGTAAATTCCAATGGGGTGGAATGGACCTTACAGACATATGCTGTGGCAAAGGACTATCCAAATTTACTCAGGCGCGACTGGCCACGCTAGAGACAGTGCAGTTCATATCCATTAACCAGCGTTTGGAGAATGTGCTCAACAAATATTCTGACGTTTTTGATGAGAAGCTAGGAAAATTACACGAATATCAGACTAGTATCAAATTACGACCGGGAACTCAGCCCCACTTTTTCAGGGCACCTACCCTACCTAATTCCCAAAAATCAAAGGTGGAAGACGAGATAGAGATTGCAATCAGTAGGAGCAATCGAGCCAGTCCAATACAGTGAGTGGGGATCTCCAATTGTTCCAGTCCTGAAGCCAGATGGTTCTGTGCGCATTTGTGTTGACTAAAAACTAACTGTTAATCGCTGTTTGATTCTGGATAAGTATCCCTTACTTCAGATAGAGGATTTGTATGCTAGGTTGGTAGGCGGAGAAAAGTCTACAGAGATCGACCTCAGTCACGCGTACTTACAAATTGAGTTAGACGAGACCTCTCGCTCAGGGGCTATAATAAGTACACACACGGGTCTATTCCAGTACAAACGTCTGAACTTCAGAATCAGTTGGGCCCCAGCGATAGCCCAAAGGATTATTGACAACCTGATCAAAGATATTCTTTTTACTTGCGCCTATCTTGACGACATTCTAACTACAGGACGCACAGATGCTGAATTATTACAAATGCTATCCACTGTGCTCGAACGTCTACATCTGAGTGGACTCAAACTGAGTACATGCAAGAGTAAGTTTATCTCAGATTCCGTTCGTTACTTGGGTTACCGCCTCGACAAAAACGGACAAAGTAAAGTCCATCTTTGTCGCACCTGAACCCAAGAATGAAGCTGAACTCCGATCGCTTTTAGGGATGTTTTCTCACTATCGTTGCTTCTTACGTAAGGTCTCAACAGTATTTGCACCCTTGTAGGAACTGTTTTGGACTTGGAGTCCGGAGAAAAGAAAGGCCTTCACAGATGCAAAAGGAGTGCACAGCGCCTTCCCGTATCTCGTGTATTTCGACCCGAGCCGTTCTTTAGTGCTGCAGTGTGATGCTTCCCCACGCGGAGTAGGCGTAATCCTTTTCCACCGGACGGATGACGGTTCTCTTCGTCCAATCGCTTTTGCTTTTCGTACCCTGCAACCCGCTGAAAGAAATCACCCAACTGGATAGAGAGGCCTTAGCGATTATTTTCGGAGTCAAGCATTTCCAACAGTACGTCTGGAAAAGACAGTTTGATATCCACACCGACCATAAACCACATATTTCGCTTCTGGAGGAGAAAGGAATCTAACAGATGTCTTCGCCTCGAATGCAAAGGGGGCACTACTTTTGAGCGCCTATAACTACAAACTTTAGTATGGAAACGGACCAAGTAATACAATTGCCGATGCACTTAGTCGCCTCCCGCAGCAGTATGGCACAAAAACGAATAGTGAACCCATGGAATTTATCAATTTGATGTAACAACTTGAAAACACGCCCATCCGGAGTGACGTGGTGCGGCGGCTGACTGACCGGGACCCTGTGTTGTCGATGGTGAAACGATTCTTGATGACCGGATGGCCTACCAGCACGTCCGACGAACTTAAACCATTCGCCTGTCGGAGTAATGAGTTGAGTCTATACGACGGCTGTATATGTTGAAGTTCGCGCATACTTCCATCAGAAGAACTACGGCCCCAGTCGCTGAGAGAGCTGCTTGATGCACACCTCCGAGTGAATAGGATGAAGGCGCTGGCCCGTGGTTACCGTTGGCGGCCGAACATTGACCAGGATATAGAGTGGTTGCTGAAAAAATGTGAAAAATGTCAGAAATACAAAAGGAAAAAGTCTTCCGGACCGATGCGTCCATGGCGCTGGCCGAAGAGGCCCTGGTAGCCGGTACAGGCGGACTATTTTGTCCCAATCAATGGGATGATGTGTCTACTTTTGATTGATGTCCATTCTAAATGGATAGAAGCATTTCCAGTTCCACACGCGATTTGCGCAGCAACAGTTGCAAAAATGCGTTCCATATTCGCCATTTTCGGTATCCCAGAGACGGCATGCACCGACAACGGAACCACATTTACCAGTGAAGAGTTTCAACGGTTCCTGAGTAATGACGGAATGCAGTATATTAAGTCAGCTCCGTACCATCCCGTGTCGAATGGAATGGCAGAAGGTGCAGTCTAGACTGTTAATAAAGGTCTACCCAAACAGACTAATGTAACTCTACCAACTAAATGGGATCATCTCCCGTTCCCCTACCGCACGACATAGACTGAGTCGACAGGAAAGTCACCCGAGGAGTTAATGTTTGGTAGGCCACTACGAACGAGACTGCACCTACTTTTTCTGAACCCTCGAAGGAGAATGGAGAAAAGCAGAAGAGAACGTGTGGGGATGGAAAGATGACAGAGGAAATGTGTCTTAATGATTTTGATCCGGTATACACAAGACCGCCTTACGAAACAAGCTGGCAATCTGCTACACTCATATCCTCAAGGAGTAAACAAGCGGAGCTACAGCTGGAGGATGGTCGTGTGGCGCGGCGCCAGTTTGCTCATATCCGGCCATGCTCAAACGAATCACATAAGCAGGATCAAAAAGCGACTGTTACTGACCCCAAAAGGGACGGAGAATCTGCCTCACAAAACCAGGAACTACAAACGTATGTGGCACAACCATAATTAAGACGATCCAAACGCACGTGAAAGCCAATTGATCGGTATCAAGTCGGAGTCTGCAGTCTTTACCAGGGAAGAAAGGGGTGTCACGTACGCACTTGGGTATCGATTCGTGAACACAGGCACTCATATGATTGGTTGACAACGACCTTGGCTTACTTTCCTTATTTAATTGGTCATTCGTTTCAGCACTTCTAGCCACTGTAGCTGTAAGCTTTAATTAAAAGTTTCCATACTACGCGTGCGCGTTCTGTTCCGTTCATTGGCTAAGGGCCATGCTTAACAAAAAGTAATCAAATAATTGAGGTGGATCAAAGTGGCTGGCCCCACCATAAACGGCGCTACGAGCAGCCTGAGGACGATGGATATTACATGGAATGGGAAAATTGGAGTAAGGTGCCCACTTGAAGTAACCCAGACTGACTCGCTCAGTGAATGCAGGTGGATCGGAGTGCTGATAAAAATGTGCCCAATGACGATGAAGACACAAAATCGGTTGGCTCATAGTGTTCACGCCGTGAAAAGCGTGGTGTGGACCCTGTTCAGAGCTAGGCGGGAAGTAGGTGAGCATTACAATAAGAGGGCTGATCAGAAGCGACAGGAATCATGACTCCACTTGCCATAATGGAACAAAGGAAAGGGAGGTTAAAGTTTATGAAGTAACTTGATGCACACAGACTAGGATGCAGAGGATATGCGGCAATGATCAAGCGATGGAAATCGCGATTGTGAGAGCGAACATGACGCAAGCGACGCAGATAGAGGATTTTGTGAGAGTGCGACTCATACGACATTGTACGGATATATGTACATAAGGAAAAAGCCTTCAGATATCCCGATACTAGCGCATCAAGTCTCCTTGAGTGAAGTGCTTGTAGAGAAGACAAACTAAAGCTACTAAGTGTATCATTTTACTGCATCCCAGGCGGAAGTTGGAGAAAGTGTAAGGCCACATAGTCAAATATGACAGAATGTCTTTCGGTTGATAGTGATGACAATGGAGTCTTGCAAATTTCGATCACCCAAGAGGGTTAGTCGCCGTGAACGCTAAGTGAGGGAGCCAAGCGCAACCAGGTAAGCTACGCAGTAGGGGTACTTACCTGTACACTTTCGACTGTCGATGTGACAGTACGATCCGTTGAGGTCTCGTCAACTGGATTCCACTCCACGTCATACGGGGGTTTCGGTGGGTGAGTGAGTGATCCTCCCAAGTGTCCACCGACTGCGGCTGTCCGCATAAGACACACATCCTTCAGCGAAAAATGGAAAAAAGTTGGGATTGAAAAGGGAACACGAGGAACCGGTGTGGAAGAAGTAGTGATCAGATGCATAACGATCAATCCTCCAACAAGAAGTACAAGCATCTGAAACGCAATCATAGTCCACTGTGGTTGACGAGAGAACCGATCAGCGATCCAAGTTTGTCGACTGGTGTAGACTGGGAATCGCTTGAGCAGATGAAACCATGCTTTAGCTGGTGCCAGTGAAGTTCGACTCATTCAATCAAGTACGATTTAAACAACGAAGCATAGCTAACTTAAACGCATATCAACATGATGGCAGTGTTGTCAAGAAAAAATGTACAGAAGAATCGAAAACGCTGGAACTATCAACTGAAGGGAATAATAATCCCAAGAAAGAAGGTTAAAACGACAACATTGAGAATCTCTCGATTGGTCAATGTGGATAGGGCCTTAGGGATGATGGGAACAAGTTCGGTACCCATCAGCGAAGACACTAGGCGCAAAACGGATCCAATAATTCAGTGAATTATGTTGCCATGCCACAGGGTGACATCTGAATGGCTAGAGAAAAGAGACAATGGCAAGATGATCGGTAGACTGGATTCAAATATATGTAGGCAGCTCCGACAGATAGTTATGCCAAATTGCAAATACCCACAGGTTAACCTAAGCATTACTCATCTGGCGACTCCATTGGACATGAAGAAGAGCTGGTGGCAAAACATGTGTCTCATTCGGTACGGGCACTTTACCCCGAGGCCCAACTGCTAACGCCTTCCGTCCCGTTCTACCATTCGTACTTTTCAGATCCTTTTTCTCAAGTTGAAAGGACTGCAAATGATTTTGTAACTGATGCTAATGAAGCACTCAAATTGTGCTCCAGACAAAGCCATCCATTCACATTGGTTCCTTTAATATTCGCATTCCGGATGTAAGTGGACAGGAATTGCAAACATTCCATTTGAATCGATGAGTGCTGTTTCCGGAACAGGCTAAAGGTATTCGCATTGCGATTAATTTTTGATTCAAGTGCACAACCATTTGTTGGAGCTGACAAAGGTCTTTCTCTCTGCTCTCTACACACCATTAATTCCAATGACTGACTTCCGCCACGGTTCGTGTCGTGGCAAGCCTGAACAGAAAGCGCTGATTAAGCAATAGCTTCTTTATGCCACTTGATCACCTAATTCGGCGTACGATGTTAGCCGACGCTACATTTAGTTGGATGAAGTGTGGGGTAGTCATTTGAGATGACAAAAAGGCATGAATAAAAAGACTGGGAGACGGTCAGGCAGGTTTATGGCGCATTTGTGGATGGGAGGTCGGGAGAGCCTATATCAGTGGTTAGAGAGCAGATATGATACAGAGCCGCCGAGGAGCCAATGGCGCGTCTGTATTCGAGTGCTCGCAATTGGCTGCCAGCACTTTAACCCCATTGGAATAATTCGCCAAGCTCTCAATCTCACTCCGTTACATACCAGTTTGCGTCGCAATCAATAGTTACAATCATTCTGACGGGAGTCACATCGACATTCACTGCAGTCATCTAGCTGGACTGTGATGCCAGAAATCAGGCTGGTCGTTTAGTGCGGCCGCCAATCAGAGCACAATCCCCTTCTTTGCTTATCCAAGTTTCGAAGTTCGGCGACCAAGGTGAGGCTACAGACGGCGCCCACACTCGCGAAATATCAATAAGCAGTAAATTAATGGCGAAGCGCATTGATTGTCCATGCATTCTGTCACATGTAGGCTAATTATTTGTCTGAGTTTACATGGAAAATAATCGAATCAGGACTACTTCGCTTAAATGTTAATGTTGTTCCGAGAAGACAGATTTATCAACTTCGCAAAACGACAGTTCGAAGCGAGATAATGAATGCATGAGTGATGCTGATTTGTTAATGATATCAAGTCGATTAGTAGTCCTGATCGTCGAGGTGGGCGATCGCTTGGCCCCTCATCCAGACGGACGGTGAGCATCACCCTTGGGTTTGGCACGACCAGACACCTCCTGCATAGGCAGTCGACATGGAGATAGAGTAAGCAACGTGGTGAGAATGAGTGGAACAGATTGGGGACATTAATCTGAAGAGTCTATTAGAGGGTATATCATAAGAGCACCGAACAGTTTCGTCGATCATGTTATGTCAGATATCGGAAACAAGGGGGAAAGCGACGTTATTTGGAATCAAAGCATTGATGACGGAGAACTGTAATGTAACCACTCGTCAGGTAACTCAACAAAATGGAATGCTAGGCGCTGTTAAAACAGTCCTCAGAGTGAGACGGAGGGAGAGGAAAACGAAAGTCATCCCAATGTAATCGAGCGAAACGGCCGGAGTTAACATGGATATAAGCTTCAGTCTGTACGGCAACTCAAGTAAACAACGAATTCCCAACGGACGCAGAAAGCGTTACCCTCGAAGACTATTAGTTTGCAGCGTCATCGGTTTCATCTACCTGAGGAGTTCAAACAGGGATGAAATCGGTCGTAGAATGCAATGCTTAGTCCAAAGAGATAACAATATTGCCAAATTTGGACAGAGGTGTGGCGATAGAAACGACTAACATGTAATTCCGTTTCAGCAGAAGCCACTTTTCATAATCCAAACCCACAGACATGCATCGAGGGACCAGACACAAACGAATCCATTGAGACACAATGTATACACCATAATCCCAACAGCCTGTGATTCGTGATCGGTACACTAAGAGTTGCAATGTCCCCCGATGGCTACGGTTCCCTAGTTAGAGCGAAAAATACGACACTGATAGACTATGACCCCAACGACAAAATTAGGTGATTAAACACGAATTGGCATGATGGACCTAAACGAACAAGGACTTCGCACAATAACCGACGGTCCCGAGATGCCGAGTGCCTGATCTGTCGTCACCGTCAACGCTCCTACAGACCGCAGTGCGGATGCAGTCAAGGGCCACTTTAACCAACAACAACAATAACAATTCAGTTTCTCAAAAAAGTCTGATATTGTCATTCTTACCGAAGACAGTGAAGCACGAGTGAGCCGCCTGCCACCAGGCGAGCATCATCTTGAAGGTCGTCTTGGATTCGTTAGAAGTCGATCAGACAACGTAGACAGACTATTGACTCATAGTTCTGTTTACCTTTCGAGCACCAGTTTTCGGCCACAAAAGAGACAGACCGCTACTTAAAGCCCGTGTTCTCAAACGTAAGGGTAGTCCCACTATGACCACATAGCAACAAGCTACAGATGGTACGGAAGCATAACAGACTGTCGACCGTACAGGTCATTTTGTCTGAACTCCGATTACGCAGTGGTTCGTGCCAAGGTTCGCGTGTGTTACAGCAGATCGCCCAGGCGTGCTCACTGCCGACCGAACGTCGAAAACCTACGTAGCCCTATGAGGCTAACAAAGCAACAGGCCTCATTGAAAAAATGCTGTTATGGTTGGCGATGAACTTACGTATAACCTGCCTAAATCAGTTTTGCCCCCCTCAGCCATTTCAAGCCATAACAAAATGAGAACGCCAAGACCAGTCGGAACGAGGGATTTCTATTGTCTGAGAGCATGGCGCAATAAATAGTCTGCAGGCAAGTAATAACAAACAATAATGAAGATGCAAATTCATAGTAAATAACACAAATCAAACAGCTCAAGTTCATGGTCCGACTTGCCACTGATTCCACATAGAATCGCGTTTTGACCTGTACTCTTGTTCGATCAGTAATTGTAGATCGATCCACTCTTGCGCCGCTGCTCTCGGCCTGAGCGCTGAGTGAAACATATCTTCCTGTAACACTCCCTCGCGCAAATTGACGTACAACTTCTGTCATGGGTCCAGCTGCATGTTAATGACGGGTCTCCGTACTGTATCATTGTAGCGTGTTGGTTGCATAATTGACTCTTCAGGGACAGTCGTGCCAAGTGCTTCAGAAACGCTCTGTGTACTGACTGGCATGTCGAAACTGTCCATCAGGATATCCAGCGGTAACGGTTGACTGCTTGTGCTTATTGATATGCTAGTTGGCCGAAGCTGATTAGCGTGCCTGCTCCAAATGTGGGCCACCATTTTAACCTTATATGGGACAGGTCTAAATCTGCTTTGGATCAGACCTGTCGCCCAGTTTGGTCTTTTAGTGTGCTAGTCTCTGGCCAAAACTTTCTTTTTCTGTGTAGAATCCGCGTGCCTATGTCCTATTTCGTTATTCATAGTAGTCCTCCATTCTCAGATTTCTTTCTTGCGGGGTATCTTGATTCGGAAACAATAACACCTTCATTGTGCAAACCTTTCGTTCCGGTAACGTTTCTGCTGGTGATAGCTGTTTGAGGACATGGGGATTCGGCATTGTCCTGTACATAAGTAGAGACGAACCCAATATCTCCTGCGTGGTTCCCTTTACCCACATTTTCAGAAAAGGTCGCATCAAAATATTGCCAAATCGGTCTGCCTGTCCGTAAGATTGTGGATAGAATGGTGGTGAGCGTACATGGGTAATGCCATTCTGAGTGCAGTACTCGGCGAAACAGGAAGAAGTGAAGTGTGACCCGTTGTCTGTGACTCGCATTTCTGGAACTCCATGTTGGCTGAAAAGCTTCCTCAGTAAGTTGATTGTTGAGCCACTGGTCACATGCACCACGCAGAATACCTCGGGCCATTTACTGAAGAAGTCAACAGCAACACATTACTGCTGCCCATTCACCGGACCAAAGTAATCTGCATGCACACGCTCCCACGGCTTCGTTGTCAAAAGCCAGGAGGCTAATTCCGCTTTACTGGCAAGTGCACATCTCTGACATGACTGCTATCTGTTCTAGTTCCAAATCGATATTCGACCAGTAAACGGAACTCCGAGTAATCATTTTCATCATTTTAATACCCGGATGGCCTCGATGGAACTGCTGTATAACCCTGCAGCAAAGTTCTGAGGAGACGGCAACTCGTGCGGTCAGCAATAAGCATCCGTTGAAGATAGGCATTTCATCCTTCCTTAGGAACAACTTATGCGGCTCACTTGTCCGTTTATCCTTTGGCCACTGTGTAGTGTGGTGTTTGATCGCTGTTTGAAGTACTGGTTCTCGAGTTACTTCATCTCGCACCGTTTCGAAAGTAACCGGGAGCTTTCTGCGACTCTCCATCAGCACTTGGTTCACTTCAGACTCCAAGGAAATCACTGTGATGATTGGTTCTTCCTTCTGGGGCTGCTGATTTTCCAATAGTCGAGAAAGCGCGTCAGCTTGGCCCATGTCTTCACCTCGAAGTCGTAACCGAGCGAAGTGGTGGTCCAATGTTGTAGTTTGTTCGCTGTGTAGACGGGAATGCTTGACATTGATCCGAAAATTGCCAGCAGTGGCTTATGATCAGTAAGAAGTGTGAACACTCAACCACAAAACATCTTGTGAACTTTCTTTACTGCAAAACTATCGCCAAGGTCTCTTTCTCTATCTGACCATAATTCCTTTCTGCGGGAGACAACGATCTGGCTGCGTGTGCAATTGCCTTTTCAAAACCGTCTGCGAACTTGTGGGTTATGACTGTACCGATACCATAGTTCGAGACGTCTGGCGTCACCACAGTCTCCAAGGTAGGGTCGTAATGTGTCATAGAGGATCGGAACAGGGAAGTCTTTTCACCTGCTCACATGATCTCTGACATTCTTCGGACCACTTCCTGGGCTTATCCTTGGTCAGTAATTCATTCAGAGGGCCACATAAGCACGGTATATGCGGTAAGAACAGGCTGTAATGGCTTATGAGTCCTGGGAAGAATCTTTGTGTCACAACATCTTTGAGTGGCAGCATCTTTTTGATAGCTTTGATGTTCGCTGGATGTGGGCGGCCTCCATTCCTTTCGTGAAACGTAAATAAGACCGTAAAGAAGGTACACTTCTCCGGTAGGATTCAATCTATACACTTCAACACGGTCAAGGATTGGATCCAAGTTTTCGAACAGTTCATGAGCATTGCCTCCGATAACAATGGTGTAATCCATTTATGCAGCTGCACCGTCGACATCTGTCAGCATTGTGTCCTTGATCTGTTGGAACATGGCTGGTGCGAACTTGACTCCAGCCGGAAAACGGTGGTACTGATACAAGAATACTGGCGGCAGCTAATTCTCCTGGGGCTTCATGCACCTTGATCTGCAGGTATGTGTCGGAAAAATCCAGTTTTGTGAAACAGTTATCCCCATTCAGTTTTGCAAACACATTATCCGAAGGCAGTAAGGGGTATTAATGAATGTTCAGTGCAGCATTCAGACCTGTTGATAAATCTGCGCATATTCGAATTTGACCGTTCGGATTTTTGACGACCACAATAGGTGCTGCCCACGATGAGTAGTTCACCGGGTGGATAACTCCTGCTCTCTCTAAACGATTCAGCTCCTGGTCAACCATCGGTGTTGCCGCGTAAGGTATAGGGCGTTTCGTACGAAACACTGGAACAGCATCTGGCTTAAGGGACAGTGAAGCTTGTACGTTGGTGCACTTACCTAAGTCTTCCCGAAAGACTGCTACATAGTTCTCTTGCAGGCGCTCGACAACCATTGTTTTGTGGGCTGTTGATTTGTGTACCTGTACAGTTGCACAAATCTGGGTTATCGGAACATCAATCAGATTGAAGCGCTCAATGCAATCTAGACCCAAGAGATTCGGATTCGGATGGCTCGTGACGAAAAGCGATCGCCATGCGGTAAAGTCGGCAAAGTGACACTCACATTCAAATTGACCAAGCAATTTCAACTCCGTACCTGATGCAGTCTTCACCTGCTGACTGGTAGGTTTGATATCGGGTGACCCGACAATCCTCCACAGCCTTTTTGATAAGGCCGTGATGTCTGAGGCGGGGTCAATCTGCACTCGCGCCTGTCTTTCATAGATGCTGACGGTGATGTACTTTCTTCTATCTCGGACATAATCAGTAAAACTGGCGCTCACTCTCTTTGAAAAATGGCCGTAGATCTTCTTTCGATTATCGTGAATTGGCCGGAAAGGTGGTTTGGCTCTGCAATGGGTTTCTTTGTGCCCATGTCTACGACATTTCTGGCAGGTATGCTTGTTGAATGGACGCCATCTAACAAAATGCCAGTCACCGCATTGCCAACAGGCTGATGGTGGCTAACCATATGGGAGCTTCTTGTGATCAGTGGCTGGAAATCTGCTGCACTGCGAAATCATTGGAATGGGTCTTTGTGTCCTCGATCATGGCTCTATTATGTTTCACATTAATGATTCTCTAATCCTCTGTAATGAGAATCTGCAGTGTGACGTCCGAGTCACGTTCTAGAAGCCTCAAGATTCTGATGCGTGTCTCGGCTTGCTTAGAAGATCGCAGGCGGCATACCAAAATCAAACAGTCAAGTTGATCTTCAGTAAGTGATTTCAGCTTGAAGTTTTGAAACTGTCGGTGCACTGTTGCGGCATGGGCAATGACACTGTCACTGTCCCTTTTGCACAGCTTCAGACATTTGTACCGATTGTTTAAAAGCGATGCCTGGTCACCGGACATTTCTGCGAGTCAAGAAGCTGTTTCCTCAAAACTGAACTCTTGATCGGTCTTGTTCGAAACTTAATTGATGTACTGTCGTGCTCCGCATTCCCAATTTTTTTAAGCATAGTCGCACTTTTGCTGCATCATCAAGATTTGCCAGCTCCGTCCTGAAAATGTCTTCAAACATCTGAACTAAGCATCGAAAACCAATCCTGAAGTGGGATCAAAAACGAAGGCATTGAAAATGTTGATTATCGCATCGACTGAAGGCTTCCCCGCATTGTGGAGAGCTGTAGACTGTAGCGATAGTGTTCGAGTGAAAGTCTCGATCATACGCAGTTGTGCCGCCTTTAATTGCTGTTGCTGTTGAAGCAAAAAAGCTTTTATATCTACTGCTGTAATAGCCATTTTGAAACATTTTACCTCTCCTCTCAAGAAATATGTTGTGGAGTCTGCTGGATGTACGGCTAACATGCCTGAATCAGTTGTGCCGCCCCCAATCAGTTCAACTTGTAACGGAATTTGAGTACCAAGACCAGCTGGACCGAGGACTTTCTATTGTATGATAGCATGGCGCAATAAATGGGATGTAAGCAACTAATAACAGCAATACTGGATATGCTAATTAATATTCATTAAAACAAATCAAACAGTAAAAGTTCATGATCCAAATTGCCGCTGATTCCACATATATTCGCATTTTTACCTGTACTCGAGTTCGCTCTCTGATTGTAGATCGATCCACTCTTGTGCCACTGCTTTCCGCTTGAACTCTGGACTTAAGTTGTAGCCCTGTTACAACCGCTTGGCAGAGTTCCTGACACACATCAAAGATGGTTTGGTTTCTGCCGGTGTCAACCGTTATCAAGTTAATATTCACACGCACAATAGCTGAATTTTCGCTGTCTCCTTGGTACTGATGTACAGACATGGCTCGGTCGCGGCCGACAGTAGTCGTAGTGAAGAGCGCCGCTATTTGGATCGAGCATCGCGCAGGAGTTTACAAAAGGACCGTGAAGCCTGGTGGTGTGAATGTGCTAGTAAGATGTTACTTACTAGTCTCTCTGGTAACATGAGAAAACTAGCGGGCTCATCCGAGTCACCAGTTTCCGATCTGGTCTAGGCGAAACAATCTGCGAAGAAAATGGCTTTCACATCACTAATTTTTAACGACGGTTGGAACGATGAGCTCGCAGGCCGGTCCTAGTGTGTGAACCAGAGAACTGGCCAGTCCACAGCAAAAACATTGAACGCTTGTCCGAGTTTGACCACCAGTAATAACGGGGTAATGCTCACGTCTGGTGGATACATCGGGTGAGAAATGTTGAGTTCCCCCAGTTGGTTTTTCGCAAAAGCATTCTAGTACACCATTCGAGTGTTTGCTAAATCTGAGTAGCTTGCGTTGGCTATGCCATTTTCTCCCTATGCCCGTTGATCGGCTTCCTCGGAGTGCATTATACACCTTGGCCGCCCCTAGATGGGCGATACTACGAGGTGGCCAGTGCATGACGTAGCATAAAGACATGAAGAAATTGACTGAGAGACCTGGTCAGGGGGGTGGATGGCGGCCTCGGGATGGTCCACACTAATGGTTGGAAACCGTGTCACACATAGCGCAGTCACGAAATCGGTGGTGTTCTTGCGTTCCGCTTCTTGCATATGTTTTTTAGTTTTCGTGCCACTCTGATTAATTAAATACACCTCCTTTTTGCATCCATTTTCTTTACATTCTGTTTGCATTTGACCCCAATATCTTGACTTTGTTAGGTATTGTTATGCTTGCGATCTGCATCGAGGTAACTGCATCCACCACAGTTAGATGCTTGGATCATAGTTTATCAACTGAACTGAACTGTTGGGGAATGGCGTCCCGGGAACGTTCTTTTCCTCAATGCGTGCTACTGCTAGTCTGATCTCATGCTTGTCGCAAACATTCGCTTTCCTTTGTTGCCAACATTGGGGCTAGACGAGGATGCCCTATCTTCCCACCTATGCAACTTTGCCACTGGAGGAATCGTTAAACACTGGCGTTGAGCTCCTCCCAGGTAATGGAGTTGTTGATTTGGACTATGCTGATGACATCATCTTGCTCAGTGTCAAATATGGCATGCATTTTCACCAACTAAGTGCAAAGCTCTTTCTCAAGCCTGACAGACGCCTGCACCTGCAGTCCCTTTTTGTGGAGACATTGGCGGGTGTGGAGAGGTTTGTCTACGTGGGAAGATGGGGTTGCTGAAGACGAGATTTTGTTGTGTACTTGAAGAGTTCCTCTCGCTTTCTCCAGCCTGAGGCGTTTGTGGTGTCGCCATGACATCCGTCTCTTCATCAAAGGGTGGGTCTACTGCGCGCCTGTCCACGCTTTACTGTTGTACAGTTGCGAGATCTGGACAACTGTCTGTCTTCGAGCACAGCTGCTTGCGGTACATCGGCCGTATTTGGTCGCTGTACCACGTAAGCAATGTGGACGTTGGACCGTGTGTCTTGGATGAAGGTAGTCACTCGCTCGAGTATTTCGTCTCACTGCCTAAGCTGAGACGGCTTGGACACGTATGGCGCATGCCCACTCAGTGTTTTTCGTGTAACACGTTGTTTGCGGATGCTGGACAGGGCTGGAGGAGACGACGCGGTGGACAGCCTACCATATGGAGAACTGGTATGAAGAAGCTAACGAGACAGTTAGCCTCGGTTGCTGGTTTTCGACTTCCTGGTTTGGATCCCAGAGATGCAGTGTCACCGGTTGGAGACGCAGGGAATCATAGCCCAAGACCGATGTCACTGGTGGACTTGCATCCCTGCGTGTTGCGGTGATTCCCCTCTCCTAATAAAACAAACTGACAGACAAAACAGTGATTGGGAAACTGGACAAAAGGTGCCTGTTTTTCTTCATAATCCTATCCTGTTTTCCTATTCCACCATGATTTCCATGGCGCAATATCTGTAGCACAGATTGTGTTCTATATGAACAAATAAATAGATAAATATCCTTACGCATATACAGTCCGTTGAGCGGCAAAATCGAAAGCGGCCAGTAGTGTCTCAGATGGGTACACTGAGTGGGATGCTATGGGATTTTTAATTCCACATGCAGTGCACACTAGGAGTATTCGCGGCCACTGAATACAATTCCATAGCAGTAATGACCATCTTGAGAGGGCTAGGAGAAACATGATTTCAACAAACGATGCTCGCTCCACTTGGCGCCCCTTTTGACTAATATTTCTTGTAATTCTGATGCACGCATGCATGATGGAATAATGACCAAAGCTGCTAACCGACTGCTCAACTCTCGAGCATATCCTCTTGTCACACGTTTCCCTGAACTGTAGCAAGGACACATTCTATCGGCGGCTTGTTCTTTACTCGACTTACCACAGAGTTGTACGTCGTAGTTTTCGTTACCACTGTCTCTTAAACGGGTTGTTTTCATTGCGTAGAGAATTGTCGCCTTTAACTTCATGCATTACTGTCTTGCTTTCTTGCAAACGTATCAACACAACATATTGCTCGCATTTCCGATGCCATTGCGTTTTAGTTCCACATGTAGTTGCACCTCACATTGTTTGGTTTCTTCACTTCGTGTGTGTTATCACCTTTCATCTCAATATTTTCAGCTTCTCTTACTCACCTCTCCTTTCTGCTGTCCACTTTCCTCAGGTGTTACCTCTGTGCACGTCGCTTCGTCACTCGTTTCGGTTGTCAACGTCATCTGACTGGCTTACACAAGTTGGCCAAATCGCGCATCAACTGGGATTCTCTAATTGACACAGGTGAGCATGTTGTGTGCTATGGTGTCTTTTTCCACCCGTTTGGTAGCGCGGAATCAGGTCGGTTTTTTGGCGCTGTGATCTTGTCCAAATCCTGTCGCCCGTGCTTCATTGCTGCCTTCCACTTTATTGCTCCTTCTGTGTGCTGAACTTGTCAAATATGTAGACATTTTGTTTGCCCGATTGTTTATCACCGGCTGCGTCAATGTTTAAACTTAATTGTGCGTATTCACAACCATATGTGGTTTATCTCGGAGTTGTTCCTGTGGATGATGCTGTTCATTTGTTTTCGCTTTTATGAGACACGTCACTTATGGTATGATGAAGTTTTAACAGTTGTGTTGGGACACCTACAGGGTAGTCTGAATTCCGAGTAAAAAGAGACGTCTTCAGGGGTTATTCTTTGGTTCAACCTCCTAAAGTCTTCTCTCTATTCTTGTCACCATGTTGTAGATTAGTGATATTGGTTACGGACTCAAGACATCTTCCATAGTTCTTCCGTTATTCATGAGGTGCGCTCAAGTTTCCATCCTCGAAGGATATGGTATGCATCATGCGATTCTGACAGAGTTTTGTATACAAACCGAACGTGGTTTTATTCTTCGAGTAAGGGATGAGAAGAAACTGTGGCAATACTAGGAACAATGGAACACAAGTTCCTAGGAATCGGGATAGTGAAAGACGAGGGTATGGACTTAACTGGTGCGCACGTACAATGAGAAGGAAAATGTGGGTGGAGATGGGTTGGCTTGTATCTTCTATTCAGCTCAGGCACATTTGTAGCCGAGTGAAAAGTTGAAAAAATATCAATAAAACTGCACATGCAATTGAATCGGTTGGCTTTATTCTGCCAATCGACATGTTAGTATGAGGGCCACAAGAGAAGCGTGGTCGAGTAGAATAGAAGCAATGGAGAACGCGATCGAAGACGGATAAAGATAGATGCAATCAGTGTTGCTTATCCTACTCACATTTTTCGGCATGGCTATAAAGTGACCACGAAGAATGAAAATAAAGTCGTTCTCAAATTGCAACTCCTTCAGTTTGCACTCTGGGGATGGCTCTGAGGTGTGCTCTTCCTTATTAACTAATACGAGCCGTCTCTGCATTCGCTCGGGGATCAGTATTTGCTAACAGACTATTTTCCAGGACGCCATCCATACACAAACTCGATCGGTGAGGAAACGTCTGTAGGGAAATTACCCGGATTAGAGAACCAATCAGCACTCCAAAGGTGATAGGGTTGTGCCAATTCTTCACGTCGTGTTTGTACACGCATCGCTTCAAGATTGCTTGTCTTACCAAGTGAAGGCACTGTGTGAAGTACATTTTGTGCTCGCTTGTAATCGATACAACAGTATCCCAGTCCCATTCCCGGGTGGTTGATTTCAACATCGTTCTTACTTAGGAGCTGCCTCTTTGAATTCAGATTGCAATCCACAGGTTCTTGTTTCGACAGGAAGGCGGTTCCATATTTGAGTGTAATAGTTTACTTTGAATTATTTGATTATCAGTCTTCCTCTTGAGCACTTGAAATGACTACTCGGTATTCCTAGTTGCTAATCTACCCTCCTGTCTGAAACGATTAGTGTCATTTGGTGCAAACCTACTTGGACCAACTGAAGCATGCGCTCCATGTACCTCAGCGTCTTGCAACGCTAGAAGTTGTTCGGCCTGGTTGAAATGAGCCTTAATGACTGAACCTTATGTACTGAGACTGTATCTAAGAGCAAGTAGAAAAGTTTCTGTACAACTCTATCGAGTTATGAATAATCAAAAACATTTAATTACGAATCGTCAGCGATAGTGTTTAGTCGGGTAATAGTTTCTCCTCGTTCGGTTAGAAATGCGTATTGGTGTCATTAATTCCGGGTATATGATGTATTTGTTTTCATTGTATGTGCACGGTTTCACAAAAGCACAGGTTTCCGAACTAATCGTCGATACGTGTTTTGAAACACTTCGCAGTATCGGCCTCTATTAGTCCTTCTGATAGTGTATACCATAAGTTTACGATTCTTCCTTCAATACAAAGCCGATGTGATACCCTGTTCATGCAGGGGACCCTGAGTTTGTAACGGTGTCATCGGGCGTTACAGGGTTCTCGCAGGTGAAATATTGGCTCCAGTATGGGGAAGTGATTCAAGTGTAGTATCCGATGGGTCATATAAAGTCAATTCGTACTCAGCGATAGGATAGTGTGTAGGATCCGAGGCTTTTACAACGTTTTTCATACAGAAGCTTCCGTAAACTGGGTATCATTCTGGATTTGCTCCAGCTTTTCCGTTTCCCACTGCGTTTTCGGATGGTAAGCTGGGGCGCCGTATTCATGGATTGGTCTGATGATGTGCGACTTGAATAGTCTAAGGACGGTTTCTTCGGACCATGTGGAGAAACTGTGTCCTTATGCCCAGAGCATACAAAGTCCCGCACGATGCAATTTCTCAATATTTTCTAGTGATCTCATATCATGTCGTGAGAGAACTCCTAAGTCTCGTACAGATGTGTTAGGGTGGAGCAACTGGCACTCCAAGGTGTATGTTCGATTGGCTGTACGTCTGATGATACTCATGAACTCCGACTTGCTTGCATTAAGAGTGAGTTGCATTTCAGTGGACCACGTTGACAGTCGCTCTAAGTCATGCTGGAGGCAAGCGCAGTCGTCCTGATTCTCAGTGATCCTCCAGATTTTCAAATCATCTGCAAACAGGGCACATGGTGACTGGAGCTGCTGCGGAAGATCGTTGATATGAATACTAAGTAATACTGGCCCAAGTACAGTTCCTTGAGACACGCCACTGGCCGATGTGAACCAGTCTCCTGTATGCTTGCGTAGTGACTTATCCTGTCATGTGTGAATACAACCGTGCGATATTCTGTGGCACGAAACTGCTTGTGGTTTGCCCGCAACCCAGTGTGCACTTGTCGCAGGTCACATGATTTACAGAACTACAACTGACTCAGCGTGCACTGTTTGTTGCCAATGTGCAAATTTCGTTCCTGCTCAGTTTTGCCTGATATGCTATCTCACACCCGGAGCACGCAGTTACGTAACCAATCACATGTTCGCATTGGTACTCAGTTTTGTCTATAACTCACCTGGTGAAGGTCATCGCAGCATGACTGGCCTTTAATGTGGTGCTTTGGTTTACGAACCCTGCCGTTGCTATTCCGTTTTGTCGGAGTCTATCAATTCGGATACGGTCCTTGTGATCGGAATAACGGAGGTCTACTTAAAAGTGAACTGAGGTCAAAATAGATTGCGTGTCGCAAACCAACCAGACGATGCGTGCTCCAAATCCAACTTCCAACGTGTACTTTGCTGGAATGGGTTATCACGATGAAGCTATTTAAGCCTCTCAGTGGGAGTGGCGGCTTCAGTCGCGGGTGAACATGCAATGATCAAGGGGCGCAAATGGATGTCACTTTCAAAAACCACTGGTCCGCCGATCACGGTTGGACGACCCAATCAGCAAGATTGCCCACTGCACATCACCTCACTAACCATGCCGCCTCGCATGGTAGCGAAACGTATGCAACCAGTTAATCAAGCTCGGTGTACCAATCAGCAGCTAAAGTCGAGTTGGAGTTTGCTGGAGATCTCCACCATGTTTTTCGGCAAAGGCGGTATTGCGCAATGATGGCCACGTACTGAAATGCTTCTACTTTTGTCAGGTGGTTCGCACCTTCATGGCACAACTTGCCTACTGCTGAACTGACAAATCCTCGGGAAGTCAAGGAACCGGTTATGTTTAATGATGTTACCCACCTTAGCAGCTGTATTGGCTGTGAACATGCAGGAGCGTGCACATCAATATTTGTTCACTTGATCCCGAAGCTGGAAGTCTCTTGATCCATTTGACTGAGGGGTTTTCTTTGAGCTTACAAGTCTTGTCCGCAAGACAACGATTAGAGATCTCTTCTTAAACGATGTAGGTTATCATTAGAGGAACTCAAGCGCCTTATGGAGCAGGGTTCTTCGGGAGCGGGATCAGCGTATCCGCTAAGATGCGCAAGTGATTAGTAAGGCGTGATGTTCGGGTTCGCGGACTAACGCGTTAGCTTGCTCGCGTGCTACGCATGTTTTCTCATCGCTTACCTGGATAACATATAACTCGAAGTGAGCAGGCATTGATACTGCGGACGGAAGTGAAGTCTCTGATTCCCTGGCTGAGTACCATCGACACCTCTCACCTTCCGGGCTAGGGCTCATGCAGCGCACCTAGCGCTTGTGTTGAAACAATGCGGGACGGGGTACACAATAGACATGTTCGTTATCTTCTCCCAATCTTGCTGTCTTTGATTTCTGTCGGTGATGAAGACGATGATAGCCGCTTAGTGAATGGAATACGGAGTTCCCGCTGCGTTGACTGTATTCTCAGCACTGTTTATCTTCTACGCAGCTGTCGATATCGTCTAGTCTACAGATGGCTTATTCAATGCTGTAGAGACACCTGCGCCATCCTGATGTCACGCTAAAGCTTGTCACAACGTCCAGTTGGGTCCCCTTTCTTTCAGCCAGTATTCGAACACATAGCTAAGCCCTGTTGGGGTTTTATATACATTTTTGTGCTCACTAGCCTCATCTCAGTCCTCTCCTATCGTTTGGCCTCCTTTAGTATCCGTAGTTTGGGTGATATTCATACTTGTAGCTTCGTGATCCACCAGCGGAATACCTCGTGACTGCTTGATCGAATTGTTTTTTAATTCGTCGCTTGGCGCATGCATCATGTAATCATTACTGCGTGTCGCTACTTAGCCTGAGTAAGCATAGTGTGGTGGTTGCCCTGCGGCACGCATTCTCCATGGTTGCCACGGTTGAATGAAATGCAATGCCGTCATCTCAGTCACGTGAACCTAGTTACTTCATGCTTTGGGCATAACAGGTGTTCCACCCTAGTTAATTTTTCTTGCTTCTAGTGCACCTGTAACCCGACTCCTCCTTGCGCCCCCATTTCCTGTGCTGTCTTAGTGCTCTCTCTTGTAACGGAGCAGCAGCGCTGGTCGGATTTATGCCCGTTTTGCTAATCACTCACTATTTCGTCTTTGTGTTCATACCGTTGTCTACTTTGTATCTCCATTGACCGGTTCACTCAACTCAGCTTGGTAACCTGTTCTGATCATGACCCAGTCCAATTCTGTGCACAGTTATGTGTTATTTAAATGGAGCACGTACCGTAAGCTGAAGCGTCCTTGGTAACTGTACTGTTGCTGTAACATTGGTTACTCCTTTTTGTATGTGTAAAAGCTGTATGTTCATTTCTCAAACGGAGGGAGCCGCGTTTCGAGAGCGTTATTGAAAATATTAACGCTCACTTGTTGCGCAGACATTCAATGCCCGCTGACGTCTCCTTACTGGATCACCCGTTCATTGTGGGCGTAGCGCTTGGCTGTCTGAGGGCTAAGTTTGATTGTGGCATGGACACAAAAAGCTGCAGGAGTATCTTATTCTTGCTGTCACCTTACTCTCACACGATGATCAGCTGTTCGCGACCATATGGTGCTCACAATCCAAATGGCATTGTGGTTGACTCTTCGCCACATCAACGAGCGTCTCCAAAGCAGTGTTCATCGTTTTAAGTTTTGAGCGAGTCACTTGTGATGCCTGAACTACTACAAACTTTGAAGTGAGCGACCTCAACCTGCTTGTGAAACACATCTATTTGTCTCATCTCCTCTTATTCCGTGTCGACTCTCGTCGTGTAAACAACTCACGTAGTGGAAGTTTCGCTGCTGATACGCGTAATATATAACAAGGCTATCGGAGCATGGTAGGTGAAATAACGGTGCTGAATGGTTCATCCACTATTCCGGCGTAGAATCCAGGTCGCCGAACCCGCTGATGGCTTACCCAGTGTCCCACAAAAAAATGGAATAAACTGCGAAGGCACCGGAGGTCAGACGTAACAATTCGCTATACAGCTGTTTGTGTGATGGGTCAGGTATCGCAACCATATAGTAAGGTTGAATGAATGGTTGATTCGTGGACTCTACCTTTCAGAATGGGCTTAATCTCACATTCGAAGCATAAATAGCGAAGATCAGCAAAAGCGCCTCTTGCTTGTGCTAAATATTTTATATTCTTGAATAACATGGGCGCTGATGCAGCTGTCAGTCAGCCAGATTTCTGAAGACGTGCTAGATGATCCCTAAAACGGTCAGCCTTGTGTGCAGTCTTCATCAATCTTGGAGGAAAGGTTTGCACTTTTAGAGGGCAAAGTTAATCCCAAAACGTCTAACAGCCAGTCCAGTGATGTTTGCTAATTTTGTGGATGTCACCGATTAGGGCACTGTCGTCATCATAATCCGAGTCAAAACCTGGTTATCTGGGAGCAGCTGCACACCATCCAAGTCGTGTCCATTAAAGGTAACTTCCTCGATAGCGAGGTTATAACGGAAGGTTAACAGCGAGCACCTTTGTCTCAGTGCTGAAAATAATGCAGAGCAGCAATAGCTTTCCATAAGCCCTCATTCTGTCCTACCTATGCACCCAAGGCGATCTGATGATGTTTATATATTCTAGGGCACACCTTTCATAATAAAACAGTAACAACCACCCATATATCCACCAAATAGATGCCACCATTGGGTCGAAGATTAAGATTTGGTCTCATCACCAATACAATTGGTAGAACTCAGGTAGTTGAGGTTAATTGAAACTGCGGTTAACACAGGTTCGCTTTCAGCAAAACCTAGCCTGCTGTTCACGAAGCTGGTTTCCACACGTGCTAGTCAGTCTATGAATAAAGACGTGCAAGCAGCTTGGAGCTGATAGATGCCAGATGAATCAGTCTATGATTGCTGCATTCCGAACGTGAGCTCTGCTTGAATCTCGAGAAAACGAGTAAGCGACCCCGATCAGTTGGGACAGTTTCCTGATACCACACACATACTAAAGGTCGTGTAAACCATCAACAAATCTGCTGCATGTGCATCCGGGCCCACGATTTTTTTCAGTTTCAGCAGTCTGATCTCACTTTCGAATTCGGCGCCTAAGGAAGGATTTAAGTGCACAGTTTAGGAAAAACCATGACCACTGGCCGACCACAAGTCCAGTAGTTCATGCCGATAAATAGCATTTCAGAATATTTAGCCCAAAACTCCAAGCCCAACCATAGGCTGTAGATAGGCTGCCTACTCTCGTCCCATATACTTTTCATAACGGCAAGCCTCTTTTCGTTCGTTCACTCTATCAGACAGAACTATTTATGATGGTGAACAAGAGCAAATAAATGTTTCCTTTTCCGACCCATGACGAGACGAGCATGTTTGACGTACTCTCTTCACGCACGCATGCAACATTGTACTTGGATTTGTGTGATCCTCACTGTATTCGCCTCCAACCAACACGTGTCAATGGGCTGCATCCAGTAGTTGCATACATGGTGCAGAGGCCCGGTGTCCAGTTTGGTAATCAGGTTCACCGCATGAATACATACTTGCTGCTAATAAAGTCTGGTGAACAAATGACTAGTAGCGGTAATCTGTGTTCAGGTGTCGCTAATTTAGCCCGGATGGCAGGGTAATTTGACGAGTATTTAGAACAGCCGGACGTCTAAACCCTTACAGCGTCATCGCAGACGTTCGTAGAAACACACGCGTAGGTCGGCAAACTCTGGTAAGTGCTCGGAGTAGACGCTTGTGCTGTAACATGGGCGATACTTTTGGATCCAACGTCTCCGAGAGTAACTGATTGTGGCGATCGATTTACGTCTATGACTGACCGATGTAGGTGGGCGCAGTCACTCTGCGACGAACGGTATGTCAGGAGTTATTGCTCGGAAGGAATGGATAGACATCTTCCCACAGATGGAACATTCACTCACCGTTGGTAATAGGGGAGTCAACACCGTGTCATCCAACCATTGGTGACCAATTGCCACCACAAATCTCCTTCTGAATAAATAATACCCATTCAGTCCTATGAAGCCCACCATAGTTAGCATCTCCTGTCTGACAGTGTATTGCTGCCGAACTGTGGCTACTGCTGCTGTAGGTCATTACTCCTTCTATCCCATTTGGTCCTTCCAGTGACAAAACTGCTCCCATCGCCTGCTCCAGAATGAATTCTTCCGCCGAAGGTGATAAGTCGGGACCAGATAGCAATGGCTTGCGCAGAGATACTCACGTAGCTGGTCGAATAATTCTTAGCGTTCTGCCGACCGTTCAAAAGGTTGAAAGTTTTGTAGAAATGCATTCAAAGGAGCAAGTATCTTGGAAAAGTTTTGATGGATCGCCGGCAATATGAAATTAACCCGAGGAAAATACGTAACTGTTCACTGCCTGTAAAGGTCGGTCAAGACTTTCCTTTCTACGTCTTAATTGAGTCTGTTCCAATTCCCTACACCAAGATAATGTGACCAAAATGCACTGTTTTTGTCTGAAGTAAGTACGTTGTGTTTCAGGCTTATCTTGACCGGACGTTTCAGGTTGTGCAGGTTCTTGTGCTTTGTTTCCCTATCCACGATAACATCACCAAGGTAAATGCGGCACTTCGTATGATAAATGCATGCAAAATTGTCGTATCAAAAGCCGGAAATTCACTGGAGCGTTTGATAACCAGAAGACGCAGAGGAGGTAATTTTTGCTGCCTAACTCCCTACAACTTTCGGTTGCCAGTAACCAGAAGCGAGAGCAAGTGTGCTGAGACATGTTGATACACAAAGGGAGTAAAAAAGGTAATCGATTGCGAAGTAGAGAAAATGCGCCATGCTCTGTTACCTGCTCCGAGCTTTAATCCTCACTCAACCGGAGATTACCATGCCACTTCTTCACCAGAACTTAATTGATATCCATGGGAGATTGTGCCACGGACAATACTTTCATCAAGCACGTCATTTATCATCTGTACCTCCCTATGTCAGTGAGCTGGAATCCATCTAGACGAACTCTTCACGGGTTTAGCATCGTTGATGTCGATTATATGCATCAAGATATCGGTGCAGCTAATCTTCCTTGTCTTCCATGAGAAAACATCTGTGTGCTTCTGGAAAATGTCATCCAAAACAATTCACTTTAATACCATTACTAGGTGATTTTAGCGTTCCCAGCTGCTCGTCCATCCGCAAGCTTCTTTTCATATCCTCTCAGCTCGAGTACGCCTCAAAACCAACGCATCTGTGGGAGTTTGGCGCAAAAGTGCAGGATTCGGTGAGTAACAGTGTGTTCGCTAAATTAAACCAACATGTCAGTCTACGCGATAAATCCAGTTAGTCCATAACGGCAAAATGGATGTAGTCCGATACAGGGAACTGATGCTGTAGTGTCCGATTTTCGATGAAGACTGGATGGAATCACGTGTGACGCACTATTTTGCCTTGACGATTGTCAAACGGCGATACTTTGAAAGTCATCAGATAATTTCTAATGCCCGACATGGGTTCCGACGCAGACGATCTTGTCTCACCAATTTGCTGATTACTCGGGACTTATGGACCAGGGCGGCTGATGAAGGAGTGCCCATAGATGTGATATACCTTGATTTTTCTAAACCATTCGACAGGGTCAATCACTTCTTTCTCCTCCAAAAGCTTGTTGCCTACGGTATCAACGGTTCCCTGCTCACCTGGTTGGAAGACTACTTACACGACAGAGCAATCAAGGTAAGAGTATCTGACACATATTCCGAAAGCGTTTACGTCTCCAGTGGTGTTTCACAAGGATCCGTCCTCGGCCCGTTACTATTTTTAGTCTACATTAATGACCTTCCAGCAGACATGCTATCTCCAATGCAAATATTTGCAGAAGACGCTAAAATATGGAGAGCAATTCGCTCAGCATCCGACCGTGTCTACCTCCAGGAAGATCTGACTCGGATTAACGAATGGGCAGAAAAGAACCAGCTCCCACTGAACCCTGCAAAGTGCCACCTGCTGACGGTGCACAACAGCTTCGTTAACACATAACTTTTGGGGCAACATGTCATGCAACACGTGACTTGTGAACGCGACCTAGGTATAATCGTGCAAGAGAGTCTTGGAAATTAGCTCCAACGTTCGAAAGCAGCAAGTGTAGCAAACTTGAACTTGAGACTTTTGAGGCGAGCTCTCGGCACTCTTGAGCGACAGCTAGTACCATTGTTGATTAACTCCTACATTCGTCCTCATGTTTAATATGCAATTCAGGCCTGGTGTCCATTGTTAAAACGAGACATCCGCCTCTTGGAACAGCCCCAAAGAAGAGCCACAAAAGCAGCGCGTGGACTATCCGGTATAAGTTACGAACTGCGTCTTCGTGTACTTTGTGTGTTCTCATTAGAATACCGACGGTTTCGCGGAGATCTTACTCTCACATACCGGATACTAACCGAAAGCCAGCACCCATGTACATCACTGTTGATTCTAGCCCCTTATAAACAAACCCGAGGCAACCATCTGAAACTAATGACGCAACACTCTCGTTTGAATTGTAGAAAGTATTTTTTCTCACTTAGAATCTGTTCTCACTGGAATGCATTACCAAACTATGTGGTGAACGCACCAGACATGACGATATTCGAAAGACTCTTAGATTTCATCTTAGTGATAAACGATACAAAACACTTTGTTAAAGTTCAATGCTTTAACCATTGATACTTTACGTTCCACGGTGAAACATTTTGATTTTAATTTTCTTTTGCATATCCATCCTGTGGGTCTTGTAAAGTTATGCTTTTTATCCCATCATACACCATTAAACCATTGAACCATTGAAGTGGTTCCAGTGTGCATCTCGTTACCACTCTAAGCATGCTGATCTTTGAAAGGTGCTTGCATGCCTTGGAGTCAAACAACCGGACAAGTGGCGGCACAAAATTTCCACCTCCATCGTAAAGAAGAAGCTTTTTACCACTTTCCTGGTTAGCGATAGCATTATGAACGGCGCGCCGCACGGGAATTCATCTGCTGGTTGAAAACGGCTTGGAATGCGGTCCCTGGCCTGCGGATTCACCCGGTGACTGAAAATGGCGTGGCTGGTTTTGCAGCTGCTGATATTACATAGTTTGAATTCTCTTGCTATTAGCTACCTGGTTCAAGAACTTGCGGAACCATTCGGAGCATTTTTACTAACTAAGACAGAACAGTCAATTGCCTTGCTTGTTTTGTAAATGTTGTCCAGGGCATCAGCAACACATTCCAATTCCGTCCTGCTATGCTGCCGTATCCAACAGATAAAAAAACGCAACATAAACCCTACCAGCCCTGAGGCCCTGCATCTAAATATCCCCTGTAACTGGGCTCCTGAACATTAAAGAGAAAAACCAAAATGATATAGAAAAATTGTAGTTACACGCAAGCAAGTGGTTAGAATACTATGGAATTTGGAGACGCATTTTGTTCATATACCTGATAAAGCACCATAAATTCGGTATAGCAGTAAAATGTCAGAATCGGAAATTATCAAAACATCGGTACTGCCGTCTAGTAGGGTTAAGTTCTTCCCGGAACGAAGCTAAGCTCCCCTGAGGACTTATACCAAGACACATTCTATTGATGGTCTGCCGTTTCCCAATTATTATCACGTTCCGACTGTCGTTTCTCACCCACGGAATTCCTGATGGCCTCTCTAGTCAAACAACACCGTTCATGAAATTGCTGACAAAGTTGCAAAAGCGGCCGTGCACTGTCCAGTAGACGTTGCAGGGTCCATAATGAGCCCCTCGTAACTTCCTGCCCAGAACTGCCGCTGTCTGCATCAGTGTCAAAGACTTCCCTCGTCAGTAATCTCAGAAGGACACTTCCACTCTGGGATGGAGGCAAATGTTGCACGGATAGCTGGCCTTGTTTGTCCCAACTGCAGTAAGGCATCAAAACAAAGAACCTTCTCCTACTGCGGAAACAGTGCGGATATAATTCGGAATGGGTTCCCACGATGCTAACTTCTCCATGGCGTTGGACATCATATCCACAACTGACGGTGACACTTCGCTGATAGTTTCTCAGGCCTGTGCGGAGGTTGCCTTGGACAGCTTCCTTGTTCTTAAAATGTTCGAAACCGGCAGAGTCACCGCTGTGTGATATACAACGCAGGTAGAACTCCAAGCGTAAAGCAGGAATTTATATTAAGCAATACTTATTCACTATGTAATGAATCCAATGAAGGCATGTAGATAACAAAAAGAACAATATGTTTGTCGGTGCTCTTCAAATTCTTCTTCTTTTATGGCAGTAAAGGGAACACAAATCCGAAAGGAAAGTGGAAAGTGCCGTTATACCAACTTTTTGAGTTCACTTCGTGCACTACTGTGTTTTGAGCGTTCCCACAACAAACTGATGCACTTGTGAACTTGGGACACAAAGTGTATGCAAATGGAGCAAATGAATAACTATAGTTGTTCGAAGATGCCACAGTCTGCAGCGCAAAGTAGATGCTGTCACTGGGTGTGTGAAGGGGCTCTGAGTCACGGACGTGAGATGATCCAGTTAGTGCAAAACGTTAGTATCTTCGGACTTTAAACATCTGATACGACTTAACCTCCTGGTCTGTGTTGTTTTACTGGCGAGGCTATAAAACAATTCGTCAATCCAACCAGAAAGAATCGCCTACATCTTTTTGGATAAGTTGCGGATGTTGTAACTATATTGGCGGTAGCCTAAGGAAACCTACTTGGTAAAACGTGTAAACTGTATGAGGAAAGCGACCTGTAGTTTTGATAATAATTGTGTGTACTGTCTTCTCAGATGCTAATCTTATCTGTCACTTTACCTCTGACACCAGCCAAATTAAAAAGGCAGATAGAACATGCAGTCAGCCAGCAAACTAAAATGCAGCAAATATATATCAATGTTTTTCATAGTTTAAGCTAAAGTCATGGTTATATAAACTAGTGCCCACTTCTGCTGTAAAAGAAAACAAAAGGCTGATTCAGACACTCGTATACACGGACGAGGAAGCAGTACACCAATTTACAGAAAGTGCATCATATCTTTCCTTCAGTCGGGACCATGGGAACCATATACTTTTTATCACTTGCTAACATCCTTAACGCAATCGCTTACATCCTTAACGCAATCACTTACATCCTTAGTGCAGAAGTTATCATTCTTAGTGCAGAAGCTTTCCCCCTTAACGCAAAGGCTATCATCCGATAATTATCACATTCGCATCCACGTAGCCCTGCGTGGGCATAGGCTACCAGCCAACAGAATTCGGTATAGTGTAGCGACTGAAAACAATTACGCGCAGAATACTCACGCTTTTGGAGGTGGGTAGGAGAACTGTGAGACTTGCGTGAGACTAGCGTGGTTCAACTCAAATGAAGGGCAATTGAGACTTCACTGAACGCAAATCAGCCGGTGCACAGTGCGCCGCGCGCCCTCACTGGACAATGGTAGTGTCTGAGACATCCATTTTACTTGCTCATTGCTATTTCACCCATAGGATTGCACAGATCTGAAGAAGAATCATCAAAAACAATTGTTTACTATCAGTCTTTTGTTCTTGCTAAGGAAATGGGAAGTTTTCAGTTCCAGTACATTTAATTGCTTTCTTTCGGCTGCTGACACTGCAGAACACCCCAGCTCACACAGCTAGGTTGTCAGAAATGGCAATCTGCGCGTAATTCACTGTGACTTTAATTGCAGAACACCGGCGAAGTTGTTTGTCACTAAGGTACTATCAATTCCGCCGTCATTTGCAACCTCAGTAGTGGTACATAATGTGGGATAGATGAGTAATAATAATGCGATAATCGCACAGATTGAGTCAACAGTTTAGAAACTGACCTGCAAATCGTCGGAATCCACAACCTTTAACAAATCATACACACATTTATATGGTCATAATCATTATCCACCACATGAAAAATATCAAGTATAGTGTTCTGTTGCTTGGCAATTGAAATAACAGGAATTTAGTTTATACATCACGTCCAGAAGATGTGTAAGCATGCCAGTGTGTCCGCTGTGTATTGCGTAGGAGCGCGAAATATCAACTTCACCCTGTGCGTCTGCGAGTGTATAGGTTTTCAGAACGTTCGTAGAATCCTGTTCCTGCTAGTAGTCTGATTCTTTATTCACATCCTCGGCTGCTAAAATTGATGTGTTTAGCAAGTCCAGTTTATTTCTGTTGTGTGACTTGTTTGGAAATAAGAAGCAATCAAATGGCTGTCAGCCACTTTGCATCCAAACAATTACTCTGAGAGAGTATCCATAGCAATTACATTTGTAGGAGACACAATTTGCTCATATGTCTCAGATCAAGTTTGCATTGTTCTCTCAGAAACTATTTCTGCAGTACAAGAAAAGCCCGGTTTAAAAAACAGAGAAGGTTGAGTTCTGCACTTCCTTCCAGGTAGAAGTTATGGAGACCACGTCGTCTAATAAATTTACTTGTTGCATGAAATCATTTCCGGACATATATTTGTGAGGTTTCATGATCGTTATAATATGGAGAAGCTGCTTTTCTCCTAAACTTCGCTTTAGGCACCTGAATGACACCCTTGTCGTACGGTTGAAGTAACACAGTGGTGTTGGGTAACAGGAATTGCAATTTGTTATTAAGTAGGTGGAATTAAGGAGGGCATCGGCTTTGTCAAGAGCAGAAACGATGCGGCGTTATTCTGTATTTTGCTGTTAACTCTTCGGAAATAACTGCAATCATTCATGCCTTGTTAGTATCTTTGTAGACTGCCAGTAGCTTTTCATGTTGATACTCCTAAAATTCGAGTGTTGCCTGATATCGAAATCATTGCAGCCGGTTCTCGCTCCCACAATGAGGTAATACACAGCATAACTGTGATACACGCTGTGAAAAGTCGGTCCTTCAGGGACAAAACGTATATTCTGCAAACAAAAGGACCAGGCGAAAACGCAGGTAGAGGACGAGTGAAACACATCGTTATATTCAGCTAGTTGGATCCATAATTAACGACCTTTGTGAATGCATGACATTTTTCCTTTGATTCAGTCAAACAAACTCACTCCAATGCATCCAACTGTTGGCCAATAAGCGCGCATGCGAGAAACGTGTGAATGTCCAAGCAGCTGCCGCCTTTCCTTGCGGCAGCCTAACGGCTTCCTTGCTGGGCTGGTACCGCACGTTCGTTCGAGTGTATACGCCCATCACATCCTCCCTTTTTTCATGCTCTTGCTGCTGTACTTTGCTAAATAGTCCATACACTTTACCACTCTGCGTCTTCTTTGTTGGATCTGCTGATGTCGCCTCATTGCCGCACGCAGTATAACGCTCTATCCCTGATTCATACTGTCTCCTCGGACATCTCCTCAGCTGTACTCGGTTTCTTCTCAGCTTCTTCCCTCCAACATTTACTTCGTATGACCTTTCACCGACTTTCGCAGCCACGACTCCTTTTCTCCACCGCTCCTGTTCATCAGGAATTGGTTCAACCCATACTTCTTCCCCCACTGTTAGCTCAGGTAATTCCCGTGCGCCGTTGTCGTAGTACCGTTTCTGAGTAGCCATTCGCCTTCTCAAATGGTTCTGTACTTTCTCAAGTTGTGGCGTGACAGGGCGCAGAAGTGTTGCGGATGCCGGCATCACAGTTCTGGTCCTTCGACTGTATAGGCGCTGCACTGTGCTCAGGCCGATCTCCGTTGAAGGAGTGTTGCGACTCTCTAGTAGCATAAGGTATGGGTCCTCCCGAGTATCTCTAGCCTTCGCTAATAGTCGCTTGGCTTGCTTCACTGCCGACTCTGCCTTCCCATTTGATTGACTGTGATAGGGACTGGTTTGCCGGTGTGTGAATTTCCATTCGGTTGCGAAAGCCTGGAATGCCCTGATGCTGAACTGGGGACCGTTGTCCGAGACTAGCTCCTCCGGTATCCCATGCCGTGCGAATTGACATCTGAGTTTGTTGATTACTGCCTCCGTGGTCGTGGTGGTGAGTAAATCGCTTTCAAAGTAATCACTATAGTAGTCCACCGTGAGTAAGTAATCCTTTCCGTTGTCCCAGAATAGATCCACTGCTACCTTTTGCCACGGTCGGCCCGGAACATCATGCAGCATCATCGGTTCCTTCGTTTGCCGAATGTCGTGTGAACGGCACGCCTCACAGTTAGACACATGATCCTTGATCTGACCTGTCATTCCTGGCCAGAACATCAGTTCTCTTGCTCGATTAATGGTGTCATTTGCAACCAGGTGAGCGGGATGGACATGCTCCAGCATCTCCTTTCGGAGAGAAGAAGGGATTAGGATTCGACTTCCCTTGAACAACAGACCGTCACAAACATTGAGTTCGTCCCGAAAATTGAAGTAGGGTGTTAATTCTTTCGGGAGCTGCTTCTTTGTTTCTAGCCATCCATTGAGGATAACGTCTCGCAAAGCTGCAAAAGGTTGGTCTTCCTCCATGAAGCGCCTTATGTCTTTCAAACGGTTTTCTGTCACTGCCAGATGCTGCACCATGCTAATTGTATCGATCGCTTCTAGATGATGTTCGGCTACTGGCGGATGTGCTCTCGACAGGGTGTCCGCGATGAACATCTGTGTGCCAGGTGTGCACACAACGTCAATGTCATACTTTTGGAGCCGGATAAGCATACGCTGCAGACGGCGAGGAACGTTATTCAGTGGTTTAGTGGCTATCGACACCAGCGGCTTATGATCAGTGCACACGGTTGTCTTTCTTCCAAAAGTATAATAATTGAAATGCTCCATGGTGTAGACCATTGCCAGCATCTCTTTCTCTATCTGTGCATACCGCTTCTCGGCCTCTGTGAGTGCTCGACTGCGGAAATCCAAAGGTCTTCCGTTCTGCAACAGAACAGCACCTATTCCACTCTGGCTACTATCACACTGTACCTCCAATGGTTGTGCTGGATCGTAATATCCGAGTACCGGCGCATTACTGATAAGGTACTTAATGGTTGCGAAAGCCAAATCCTGTTCCTTCCCCCAGGTCTACTTTACTCCTTTGTGAGTTAACTGCCTAATCGGAGTCATGACATCAGCGAGTCCTGGTAGGAACCGGCTTAAATAATTCACCATACGGTTTAGGCGATGGACTCCCTTCACATCGTTAGGGGACGGCATCTCTTGTATCGCCTTAATCTTCCCTGGGTCAACCCTGATTCCGTCGGATGTTAACACATGTCCATGGAAAATCACCTCCTCTTTCCTCAGCTCTATTTTCTCGCGTTTTAGCTTGATGTTCTTTTGCACGCAACGCCTCAGGAACCGGTGTAGCTTAGTGTGATGTTCTTCTTCGGTAGAACCGTAAATCAGAACGTCATCTGCCACACAGGTTACGCCATCTAAATCATCTATTGCTTGCACCAAGCGCTTTTGGAAAATTTCGTTAGACACCTTCAGGCCAAACGGTAATCGCAGCCAACGATAACGTCCGAACGGTGTAGCAAATGTGGTGAGGAAACTGGATTCGTCGTCTAGAACAACGTGCCAGGATGCGGAAGAAAGATCTACTTTCGTGAAAAACTTAGCTTTTGTCCAACGTGGTAAAACATCTTCTAACGTCGGGAGCGCATAATGTTCTCTACGCAGGGCCTCATTCAGTGGCTTCGGGTCTATACATACGCGTAGTTCGCTATTTTTCTTCGTAATGATTGCGACTTGGCTAACCCAGTCTGTTGGCTCGTCAACCTTTGCAATCACACCCTGCATAACCAGCTTGTTCAATTCCGCGGAAAATCGGTCACGTAGCGCAAATGGGACTCTCCTAGCAGGTAACGCAATCGGGCGTACCAAAAATCTAACGACAGCTGAGCGCTACCCTCAAATTCCACTAAACCCGGGCTAAACACAGACGGATACAGGTCACTAACATCGGCTTCACTCTGACATGCATACACAAAACGATCATGGTTAAAAATGACAAAGCCAAGAGATAAAATCGAATCAATGCCGAGAATCGGCATGAGATCCTCATCCACGATCACGAACTGCAGACGATGCGAAACAGCGTCTCTCGGATTGACCACTTCAATTGTCGCCGAGCCCTTTGGCTTGAGTCTGGAACCATTCCACATGCGCAAATAATCTTGATCCGATTGAATTTGCACGCGGCGGCAGTGCTTTCTGGGCAAAATATTGATCATCGCGCCTGTCTAACTGGAATCGCACAGACCGTCCCTCGATCAGAAGACTTGCATAGACACACTTCTGCGACGCTTCCCGAGACAAGTTACCAATCGATTGTTCGGTGCCTCCCGTTGATTTGTCTGGAACGAGTGCACTGCCATCTGTCGACTGACAGCAACGGGCGAAGTGATTGCCCTTCCCACATTTGACACAAATGCGGCCCCACGCCGGACACTGTTCGCGGTTCCTCGGATGTCGTGTTGCACAGAAGTTGCAGGGCTCCTGTTGCGCGGTCGTGGCCCTCCTAGTTTTGCTCCTGGAAACGGCGCACAACTCTGCATCACCTGTGATTGTCATCTGCTGGAACTGATAGGCAGTGGAGGACTCCCTGTTACAGATGTCGATACATTGCTGCAGAGATAGGTTGCGCTTTCGTAATAGTCGCTTCGTCAAACCTTCGTCATTGATCCCAAGAACTATGTGGTCTCGTATGAGACTGTCCGCCATGCATTTACAGAAACTGCTGGATCGGGCCAAAATCCTTAGCTCAGTGACGTACGTGTCAACGGATTCACCTGGCTGCCTGTTCCGCGAAAAGAAAAGGTAGCGTTGAAATGTCTCGTTTGTTTGTCCTTCGCAGGATTCACTGAACTTCTCAAGAATTGTCTCCAGATTGTTGGCATCTTCGCTCTTGTCGTAACACTATGTCTGTAGCACGCGGCGCGCATCATCTCCTGCTGCGTGTCGAAACATGACCAAGCGGTACGCCATCGTTTGTTTGTCCAGACGCGATAAACTGCAGAAATCCATCCATTTGCTCTTCCACAAACGCCAGTTGCTTGCCAAACTGCGTTCATCCATGTTCAGCGGGTTAGGCATTTGAATAGCCGGTGCAGCTCCAATCATCGTCCGGCTGGTATTAATGTTCTTCTCCAAATCTGATACTATGTGAAAAGATACTATGTGAAACAAAAGGACCAGGCGAAAACGCAGGTAGAGGACGAGTGAAACACATCGTTATATTCAGCTAGTTGGATCCATAATTAACGACCTTTGTGAATGCATGACATTTTTCCTTTGATTCAGTCAAACAAACTCACTCCAATGCATCCAACTGTTGGCCAATAAGCGCGCATGCGAGAAACGTGTGAATGTCCAAGCAGCTGCCGCCTTTCCATGCGGCAGCCTAACGGCTTCCTTGCTGGGCTGGTATCGCACGTTCGTTCGAGTGTATACTCCCATCACACACGCCTTGCTCCTTTTCCCACCTGTGCACTTCTGTCCTTTTACACAAAAGCTTTATCCGACGTCATTTTGAATAGCAAAGCAGTTTCATGTGAATTAACAGTGTCTTGATTTGTGCAGCCAGAACATATTTCGAGCCATTTTTCTGCCTAGTCGGATGCAGCACACCTATCTGAGTCACCGCTTTCGCCACATTGCTTACCAAACATAAGATCGTCTACTGATGAAAGCCTGTAGCCAACTGTTTGACGATGTCAAGTCTGTGTTTTGTAATACTTTTGCGAAGCGTAATACTCGCTCTTGAATCACATGTCCAGGTAATGGAATTTTTCCCCCAGTGCTGACCGACACTATTTTCAGTAACTTGCGTTCATGTACTCGGTACCCATTTTTCTATCATTCTTTCTTTCAGTCTTGTTGTGCGGTACGCAAATCATTCAAAAACGGCTTTCCTCTTTTATGTTACATAGATTTGTGTTCTGCCAACTCTGCAATTTTGCGTCAATGTTAGCGAACTGTTCCTTCTTAACATCGTCGAACCACTGATACCATTTACATGTGAGTGCCTTTAGCTTTGCTGAAATGGAACTAGCCATTTTGTCCTTTGTAAGAACGCTCCAACAGAACTATAAAAGCGAACATGAATATTCAGTAAGGACGTACGTCAGCAGTACCCGCTCAGTTCTGACAATAAAATGGTCACACAGTAAACAATTACACCCAGAAAGTGATAGTCACAGAACTTGCGACTGTACAACGGTATCACAAATCGCAGCGTGCTCGAGGGGAGCACCACTGCTCTTTTATTTTGTAACATGGCTCTATCAGATTGATTCATTGCACAGCCCATAGCAGCATGCATGCATTAGTTACATTGGGTGAAAACCCTGGGGGGGGGGAGTGATGCGTCACTCGACAATTCCGGTGTGGCTTCTACATGTCGTAGGTTGCCCATCGCGCCTGCCCAGCAACCGCGAAGAACGCGCGACACAGAAGACGATGACCGGGCATTTGCAGTACGTGTCCAAGACATGGCAGCTGACGCAGCGGGACGAGATCCTCCAGCGAATGGCTGCCTCCACCCAAGCCACGCTGTCTAACTTACACATTGGTTACGTGGTGCAGCGGCCACACAAGGGGAATCGACCGCAAGCAACGGTGCTCAAAGACAGAGAGACGGTGTAGGTCCGCAATACGAACAGGCCAAGTCTCGCAACCGTACAACAGTACAGCGCGTACAGTCGCACAATAAACCCGTCCTTTGATGGATATACCGATGTAATGGCGGCGCCACAAGTGCTTCAACCTAGAAAAAGCGAGGCGAGCTCTTGAGATACGCAACGAAATCTGGTCTCCATTAGCTCCATTGGCTGTCAGGCAACTACCCAGGTAGGGATAATTCTTCGTAACCTTCAGTCTGTCATAACCAAGATTGAGTGCAGGTACAGGCATCTGAAAGTCTTGGGAAAGAGCTTTGCACTTGGATGGAAATAGTCATCCCATATTTTGATTCTTCAATCGCAAGTTGGACGGCTTGTGAACCGTCGCCCAGCAAGACGATATCATCAGCGTAGTCCAAGTCAACAGCTCGGCTACTTGGGCGGAGCTCAACGCCAGCGCGTTTAACGAATTATGCGGTGCATTCTTTAGGACTTCCTCAATGGCAAGGTTACTAAGATAATTGCACTTACCTTGTCCCGGAATATCCCGCATGAAAGCTTTAGCTAGAAGTTACTTATATTGGCCTTTTATTGACAACACTATCCATGGTTGCTTCGCCACATGTAGCAAATGTGCATCAGTAGCGAAACATCCAGCTAAATACATCCAACCCTGGATGCCAGTCTCTAATCTATGGGAGAGAATTCACCTTGATTTCCCTGGTCCCGTTCAAGGCCAGTATTTTTGAATTGTGATTGATACGTATACCAACTGCCCGGACGTATACCTGATGAACACAACTACGACAGTGGCCACGGTACGAAAATTACAACAGTTATTTGCACAGTTCGGATCACCAAACATCACGGTTTCCGATATCGGTTCGCAATTTATCTCCGACGATGTTGATGCTTTTTGTCATTGTAATTGTATCAAGCTCTGTCGGTCGACGCCGAAAAATTTCCAGTCCAACGAGTAAGCAGAATGATTCGTGGATCCCATCAAATGTTTGCTTCTAAACCTGCGGGGGAAGGAACCACAGTAGATATCATACAGCTGTTCCTGTTAAGTAATATGGGAGTGCATCACGGTTAATTTCAGTGCACCTTCGCTACAGATACACTTCCCTAGGAATTCATGCAATAGCAGCAAACATGTTAATGACATCTTTTTAACTGGCAGACAGGTATACAACAGGTACGGGGCCAACGACGTGATCCTGTGCACCTAAAACTCATTGCTGGTCTGTGCGCTTCTGATCAATGCGTTTTGGAGTGCAGTATTTCCGCTTAATCTTTAACCCAGTAGGAAGTGACTTTACTACCTGCCGCATAACCTACTTATTGCATAAATCAGTTCGGTTATGCTTTCGGTTATACTTTCTCCTCATCAGTAACCCCAACATACAAATAACTCATGAGTGAAGGGATATTCGATGCCAACGGATATGAGACTTCTTTGCATCAGCTTCCAAACCAAATATTTCTGCACATGTTCGGAAAAGCGCACTAGACGACTGTAGAGGTTTTTCCAGACATACACATACATCAGATCCATAAAGATCCGAGCTCATGCTTAACAGTGGCTCGAATAGCCAGCCAGTAATTTGTGCCACTGAGCCACAGTGGACTGCCGTAGACCATCATGATTTACATGCTAACTGCGAATGTAACATCTCTTATCCTCCACTGCTACGCAAGTTATAAGCGTCGCAGAAGGTATGGTGTTCTCCGAAAAACACGACTTACGATGGCAGTGACTAAGTACGACATATTATTTATAACATTTATGGAGAATTTTGTGAGTTACTCATGCGTAAACGATATTTGTAGTATAGTGCTTTTCCTGGTTTCATCCTGATCACTAGGGTCACATCAGCTGCTGCTTAGCTGCCTTAAAAGCAAGGCGACCAACGGAACGAAAAATATTAACGGGCAGTAAGAGGGGACTTAACGGAAAAATCTTAATATATTGAGTAAAAATTCAGGGTTAATGCACATGTAATTTGTCAGCAACACACAAACGGCTGGTTATACTGCGAAGGCGGCATCAGTGAGACAGCTTCCTTGCGTCATAGTTATCCATTACCCCGCAGATAACGCAGCAACAAAAATTCAATAGACAGGTAGTCCGACTAGGAGACGTCAGCATACACGCCACTGGTGCCGACTGCGAGACACGTACTGTAAAGTCTCGAGTAAGCAAAAGACGGGTCAGGTTGACTCTAGTCTGGAAAGCGAAAGGGACCGACGGCACTGAGTATGGTTTTTAGTAGCTTCACGTTCCGCTGCCAAGTCAACTTAAATTCACCTCCAGCTTTGCACCCCGTTAAGTCTGGCAGACAAAAGGAGACCCTCTTCGGTAATTGGTGAACGGGCATATGTTGTACGTGCTCAGACCAACACAATGTATTCAGTGCTATCCGTTGTTCTAAAGAAGTAGCATGATTATCACTGCCTGGCACTCACCTACCACAATTATCGTTGCGAACACGCTGGTGCCATGCGACACCAGCATTGCTTCATAGGCAAAGATGATCAGAGTCTTGAGGACGCTGCAGATCCTCTGATAGCAGGGACTAATTCTAACTCCCGTGGAGTATAAAGGCTCTTACTGTTGCCTTGTAACCACGGCAGTTAGACCGAGGGAGGACTCTTTCTGTCACACGAACTTCGCAAAACTCGATATGGGAACTGACAAGTAGTTATGTGCTTTACGTTGATTATGCATCTACCAGGGTAGGTGAAGGAATCAACTATGTATGTTTTGTATCCAAAACTAAAACCAAAGACCCTCAAGGCATTATTGACACAACCGTGTCTGGTTTTTGTTCACGGTATTGGCTGCACGCATCCGGAGAGGTAGATGCGACAATCACTGGTCCAACTGGAGTGCTCATTGTTCTCAGCTCCAAAGCAGAGTCATCACTGGTTGCTTGGATTCTTATGAACAGCCGTTTGTATGCAACCGGTTTGATGACATCAAGTAAAGTTGCGTCACCAAGTAGTAGGAGACCCCGTTTGTATGTGCTTAAGCGTGTGTTCTCACCAACACCAATTCCGATGCTGCGAAGAACGCCTTCACATAGAATTGGAAGTTCAGGTATCGTAGTTCTTGTGGAGGATTTGAATGCGCTACAGCTGTGGGTGTAGCACCGATTGTTTCTTACTAGCACCACTTTTCGACAAAGTTGATGTCAAAGTACCACTTGGCGTCTACCTACGTGCTTATTTGACGTATATTCTCGGGTTAAATTCGGAGATCTCAATGATTGGCCCAACTGCTGTCTAAATTCGCCATCTGGAATTTGTTTGTAGTCTTGTCAACTGGTGCAACTGTATACTCTTGGAACCGATGGGGAATCAAATCAACTCCATCGACCGCTCACTTAAACTTTACAACTTAACGTTTGTTTGAACGAAGCGTAACGCCACGGAGGTCGGAAAATTCATCAGTCCGCCCACTGGCTCAGGTTACGAAACCAAACCGAATGACAAACAATAAATAAGTGTATGTTCAAATGGGCTCCAACCTAAGGGAGTTTGCTGGTCAGGAATAGGTAGTGTATTACTCAACCTCGGTTCAATTTCCTCGTATTGTTCCAATTGGTACCTACAAAATGTGCTAACTTATTTCAATGGCACTTGCGAAAGTTGAATACATCTCAATATATCCTTAGGTTCGACCATCACCTTCGTCAAGTGTATACTTGTCCCAGTCCAGAAATGCAACCAGGTAGTAGCAGAAGCCGAGCAGCGAATGGGCAATAGAATCAACTCATTGGAAGAAAGTCTGAAGCAGGTAAACCTAAGGTCATTTAACCCAAGGAACGGTGCACAATTTTTGATCCCAAACCAAGCTCAACCAGATCCCTATAGCCGTTGTCTTCCACATCTTTGCAAGAATACCAGACGAAAATTGGCACTAACCCGAGAGGCAAACAGTTTTCGTGGCAACTAAAATCAGGCACTAACCAAAACGTATGCGCTAGCAAATCCTTCCAGTGTTGATTACACCTGTATGTAAAAGAAACTAATCGGACAAACGGCAACATTCAGCACATGCATTTCAGGGGTCTATCCTCAACTCCAAGTCCTGTATAGCATAAGGTACCTATACCGCGATTGCTGCAAACTTCACCCGACCGACCACTCTTGCAGTCTCTTCTGTAACAAACACCACTAACTTGAATAGAGAGAGCAACGACAAACAATCATCAGTTATTAGCAAGTCAGGGCAAATTATCCCCAACGTTACAGGTCAACGAAAATGGGATCTAACAATAGTACCCTAACTGTCTTTTGTTTGAACATACCCGAATCAACTATCACATTACAAGGCAAATAGTCCGACAACCTAAACCAACGGGGTCACTGTGCTTTCTGATGAAAGTAAAAGACAAACCCACAAACGTAGTACGAATTACTCGTCAACCGAACTCTACAAACGTTGGCTAGTCTAGACTAATTAGAGCAGCAATAGAACCCACAATTGATGTGGAAAATATTTTGCGCACTGTAACCGTGCTTCAACATGGATCGTGTGAGCTACGTATCCATCCTGATGTTCCGTGTAACATGCAACAGTCGAAAACAATTCCGAGAAGGACACAGCAAGCATGATCGTCCAAACACTATCTTCATCTATGGTGTGGCACAGCTTCTTACGTACGACTATCAAGAGGACGGAAATCACGATTTAGAGCAATGGCGATTCATCCGTGAAACCCTTACCTTGGATAACGTTGTGGCGTGGTCGCTCAACAGATTACCAAATTATAGAGCATGCGGCCCGAGAATTCTTAAACTTCGACAAGGGAAAATAGAGAATGGACTTAAGGGGTGTTATAACATCAGCAAGTTGAATACCAAAAATTGCAGTCCACAAAACATTAGAGAAAATACTATCCTATCTGTAGTAGCAAAATACTGTCTAACCTGATGAACATAAATTTTAAAGAAGCAGTCCAAGCCATTCCGCTCAGCAACTTAACCGTATTCCGCCGATTAAACGAGATGGCAGAGCCTTTAGAAATTACCTTAGTTACTTTAAAACTGTCTAGAAAATGTTCGTTACAAGTAGATGTATCTACCCAGCCTAAGGCCACTTATGGCCCCCAAAACATTTTCTTATACATGGGCCCCTGAAAATGTCCTAGGTAACCTAGAGGGCCATACTGCTTTCGGTGAAGATGACTTATTTAGGCGATTGATACTATTCGGAAATCCAGCTAGATCACATTATAGTCCTATCGGATGTCGGATCAGTCGGCTTAGTTAATATATGCTGTTTCTAATTTCATGGTAGATGATTACTATCGACGAAAAGCGTATGGCTCGGGAACAGTAATGTTACACTCTTTCAGATAGTCCACCGGTGCATTCGCTATGATGGACTGTGGACAGCACGGAGAAGAGATACTGGGCGATAGTTTAAAAATCCACACATGCTTCATCCTAGTTAGATTGTAGCAATTATCCCAAGGTTGCACATAGTACGAACCTGGCCCCGATATTAGCACCACTGCAGAAACTAAGCCAGGGGTACTGCCAGTTATCTTGCTGCTGTCCTCGGCTCTTTTGGGAGCTTGGTAACAAATCCAGGGAATATGTGGTTGTGCATTGACTTTAGCTTCCCCAATGCAGCTTTCGTCATCGGACAGCGTTTACTATTGCTTAACGTTTTCATAAACTCGCGTGTATATTTGTCGTCGGAAGCGTACCAATTCCGAACTTCTAATACAACACACTCAAACATAACAATCAACGTCAACACTTAAATGTAAATGTGTATTTCAGTTACACTACGCGGTGAAACACTTCACATCAAAAGCAGGGAGTCTGTAATTGAGAAATATGAAACAAGGAATTCCAATTAGAATTGTCAATAGAAAACAAGTGTGAGGCATGTTGTGCGCTCACTGAAGACAACGATGTCAAAGCAGAGCACGCCTCACTGGTCTTAATAATAAACATGGAACTGTAGAGACAGCTACGTTGGGTGTACTGACCGAAGTCTGTTTGTCAGATTCGACGATAACATTCCAATTACAGTTGCGCAAACGAGTGGAACCTTTAACATCTGAACCACGTGAATCAGGTTGGTAAGTCGTCGCAACCATCTGGAGTCATGCGTTAAGCACATACCACCATGTCAGCCACAATGTAATAATCAGAATCCCGTAGAGTAACCGAAGACTTCACAGTCGTAAATGCTTGGAAGCCTTTGTTATCAAGCTAGACCGCTCCCCGATCTGTGTTTCAAAATAGCTTACAATGAAACTAAGCTTACTGTGGTAGCGCGTAGCTCAATAACGTTCCAAAGAATGATCGCTAAGTCGATTTTCTATAGAGTGGTGGCTGAATCCTTTGTTAACTGCATTTGCGTGGCCGACAAGAATGCACGAAATGAGGACGTCGGCTCATAGTCAGCATCGTATAACTTACTTATTTAGAAACGTAAAGACTACTTTTAGGTATCGTATACTTGACGCCCTTTCATCTCACTCCATGTGTATGCTAGTCAAGCATTTCTTCCACATTCCACTCTGAGGCTGATTGTTTTTTAATGTGTAGCGAGCAGCTTAGGATTCCTTCTTAGTTCCAATTCCAACTCTTGCAGGTCTTGTGGATTTGGTTAAAGCAGATGAAATCCCTTTTTACGAATCTGCCCGTTATTCAACAATAACTACCCCTGTTGTGCTGCTGGCGTTTGCATTGTTCATAAGGGAGAAATCTGAAAACCAATATTGCCTTCCACCTAAGGTATTCATATGCTATGTTTAAATGTGGACATTTCTTAAGCACAGTTGTTTCCTCTCCAAGCAACTGGTCAAACCTGGTTAGGCACAAGGGCCCAACCACTGCTTACCGAACAAAGGTCTATATTGCAGTCGGAACATACTTAGTTTAACTTGCATTCATTTAACGTACCAGTCTAATAATCCCAAAGGGCTTAAGTATGACCCACTAAATGTCAATAATTGTCAGGAACATTAGGTCATATGATGAACATTAAAAGTTGATAAAGCTTATTATTCCAGTTTTACTTTACTAAAAGCTAGTGCTTCATCTTACTTACCTTCTTGAAAGGGGAGCCAAACTGAATGTGTAATTCCGGTCAGTACTAAAGAGATGCAGTATTTCAGATTACTGTACACAAAAGACTACAAAGCAACAACAGCAATTTTATTCTAATGCATGACTTCAGTGGTCCTAAACTCAAGATGAACTTGGTATTTTCCAAAGCCTGAAAAAACTCGCCTAAGTGTTTTGCAATATTCTACCCAGAGATTCGAATTACATACTTCTAGAAAATTCACGATGATTACGCAACAATGTTGATAAGCTCTTTGATAGTACGAGTGCTCTGTTACCTTCAGCGATTGACCAATATCTACGTTCTGATGTGGATACACACCGCGAATTTCTTCCGTACCGAATTGTGTCTTCGGTTGTGTTTAAGTCAATGTGCGATAGATATTTCTAATGACCCAGGCTACCATTTACTGATTAGACTAGTGCGCATCCGTGTCCTAAACAATGTGACATGCCCCATTGATGAGCACAATTTCCGCTGGTATGAGAAGAATTGCAAATTGTTTATGCTTTTTCACACGTTTGCAGATTGATACTGATAAGGTCTCATGTACTCAAACATATAGACCTTATGCTTGGAAGTAAAGTTAATGGCGAAATTATCCTGTTATGGGAAATGCTGGTTGATTGCTGACTCAGGGAGTAGGTGTACCCTGGCAGTGGAGCATAAGCGAACTTCGCGGTACATTTCATCGTTTTAACACTGACCTTAAGATGGTACAATATATTAAACATTCTGTGTGAGAAGTACGCCTATAACTAATTTTTAATCCAGTTAATAAGGTTCAACTTGTTCTAAGCTTTTCAAAGCATACTACTTTCTATTCACTCGAAGAATCAAGGAATGTTCGTAGACAGACGGTTAGGCTTCTGCACCACACCCTAATGAGACGATGAGAACCAGATATTTGGAATGCAGGACGGAATGCATTGAGCTACCGTGATTTTTGTTCTCTCAGAAAGTTAACCAACAATGGAAATGTTTGGCCTCCATTCGTTCCTGGCAAACACAGATGCACGCGATGTTAAACTATGTGAATTTGTGCTTTCTAATTCATCTTAGTCACTTTCAGTTGAACTCACACCATTTTGTCGCAAACACAAATAGTTTTATTATGTTACCATTGTAAAGAAAAACGGCATTTCGTGGGGGTTTGAAATTAATAAAAGTTCTACCCAGAATAATCGACACGACTTTGGTCGCAAGATTGTAGTAAACTTTACTCTATGAATCTCGTAGTGTACATTAGCCTCGGAACTTGCTTTTTCTGCTATACGCGTTCGGTGCCAGCTCAAAAGAATGTCAGCATCAGCCTCACCAACAGCGGTCGTAAAGCCGTACAGAGACAGCATGTTTTCCAGCTCAACAGAATGCAATTAGAAGGCAAGTCAAACGTGGTAGGAGTCAAGGTTCGTGCTGGAACCCGTACCAAACAGGATGATAAAGCAAAAGGTGTTCAGGTAAGTCGATCATCTGTAAAATTAACTCAGATGCGGTATTTACTTTAAATATATAAGATTTACGATTCGGTTAGACATAGAGCGGAGTACTCGAACTAACTGCACATTTGGCCTAATAGCCCCACTTAACAATTTAAATTATGCACAAGATACTCGCAAACATTAATGTCCAATTAGGTCATGGTATGCAGCATGCAACTTACAAAGATAGGCAAAAAATAAATCGTTGGTCAAAAACGTTTACTAGTTGAATATTATTGAAAGAATGCTGTTGCTGTGCGTTGACTCAGGACTCATTTGCTAGCAGAGTTGTGTTATTCTCCTATCAATAAGTACGTTGGTTAACTAGGAAGTGACATCAATGCCATTTTGCAGAAAATCTAAAAGGAAGAAAGGGACTGTGTGTTCACTGAACGTGCAGTGTTTGCATCCCACGAAGTTGAGTAGCTATTTTGGCTGGACGGAGTGAAATGTCAGATCTTAATGGAATCCTTCTCGGATGAAGAGCCACCCAACTATATGAATCGCTTACTCTATTAAAATAAGGCAGGAAATCCACTGACTGTGCGACTCTCAGGTTAAACATTGTCTCCAACCAATGATAAGGATAATCCCGAAAACCTTCTCCACGAAGACGGTCTTCACAGGCATAACGAAGTCTCTCTGTCACTTTCTTCATGAATTCATGCCAACTTATTGACTAGCCTCCTTATCGTTTCCCTCATATTGGTGCGCGCAAGGCCTATATTGCAAGACGAGTAAGGCAGTCAGATAGTACGTGCAGAATATGAGCTGGTCAATGGAAGCCGTTGAATTTTAGCAGAAGCTCTATTGTGACACTAAATCGTTTGACCGATACAATGATGATGGGTTTGACTTTACTAGTTGGTTGTGATTAATCAAAGCCAAGCAGACCATTGATTCTGACAACTGGAATTTAGTTAGTGCGCTTAAGGTAGCTGTCTCTGCAGCTACACGCACATCTCTATAGACAGTGAAAAATACACTGCCTCGTCAGTGTTTTAATCGAAAGGATTAGTATATGTTATCGAGATCAGTAAATCTAATGACAGAATCAAGTGAATCGGGATACCGAGCTGCTTCGGCAGTCATAGGGCACCACAGGCTACCGAGTCAATCATAACGAGTCGTTCGCTGTCATAATACTCGATCGGGACCCGAAAATACTTAGCCTACTGAAGGCATCGGTGTCGGTCACGAACGATTGTCACTGTGTATTCAAAACAGTTGAGTGTGGCTCTAAGCCTGCCCTGGTAGCGCAAAAGCTTGGTTGTTTAAGATCTCATTGAAAACGTGTTTGTTCCTATCATTACTGCATGTCTGGTGATTGATAGGAATGCACCAACTAGCGAAGTCATCTCACAACCATTATTTTGATATGCTTGTTCGGAATTACCAAAGACAACAGCTTGTTTCAAATTTTACATTTGCTGTCAACATGTCATTTTTAATAATGAATTGCTTGGCCGCAGCATCTTGCATAGACCTTCTTGTTCGTCGCTTAGAACACTGTAGTGTGGAACAAACTGGTTTGCTCTTTAGAAGTGAATGTATCTATTTTATTAATGGCTCACGTGATCGTTCACAGTATTCTGGATGAGATTGTATCCTAGAATTCTGATGTTTGTAACTGGTTTCCTTTCCATTTTTCTCTCAATCTATTCAAGTCATGTCCCGGTAGTCGGAAGCAGAAACCAACTCAACGTTTATCGTCGGTGGCTATCTCTTTTAACATAAAAGCCTACGGGAAATGGTCGAAATGGTCCCACTGCAGGAGAGCCTACTGTATTCAATCTCGGTATCGAGAGTGTACCGATGACACGTGGAAACAACCGAGATTGAAACGCTACAAGTTCTCAAGCTGCGCGAGCAGATATTACGTAGAAACTCGACCGTGTGGAAATAAAAAAGAGTGCATAGCACCAGGTAAGTTTAGGACTGTTAGAAAGGTTTGTAAACGGGGCAACATTTAACACATGGCTGGGATGAACATATGAACAGTTGATTATACTTCGCAAAGATACGACCTTTGTTTTGCTATCAATTATCGCAGAAGCTGGACGTTTTCGTTCATTAGGCTTCGTCGATAAGCCTCCTTGGAAAATATTCAAAATCAATGGAAAACCAAATTAAAAATTTAGCTAGAAACTTCCTTTGGCATAAAAGTCACTTCTATATTAATGGATTAAAATTATATATCATCTTATTGCAGGTGGATTTTAGCAAAACTCGAATGCGTATCTGTGTCATACATAGTTACAGAAACTAGGAGAGGTCAACCCACAAACCCCAGTAGGTGATTATTTTCGGAAATTAAGTTTTGTTCCCTTTTAATGAAACTCGCGTTTCAGATCCTGTGTGCAATGTTTATACCATGTACTTAGTCTATCGTATTAGGCTCTAATATAAGACAGTTGGAATCACACTACACTTACAAGAAAGTGGAACACCAATCTGTACTTATCTGATTATTTGGAGCTTCCAAATATACATATTTCGTAGTAGGGGGTTAGGATAGATTCATTCATGGCGGCCGCTCCTAACATCAAAATCGACCTCGTTAAAGTTTAGATTGGATTCTCCCATTGATCGGCTTGCAACACTTGAGACACGAATGCACATTTACTATCAGTCTACAACGCAGAGTAATACAGTGCTGTGTTTCTCAAAACATTTTGTAATGCGGTCAGATTTGGTTGGATGCTCGGATGTCAACTGGTCAGACAAGTTGATAAGCTAAACTCCCAATATCTGACGTAAGAAAGGGCGATTTCAGCGTTGCACTGGATTCTGTCAAAGTATTCACTCACAATGAACAAGTTCCCTGTCGCGCTGAAAATGATAATTGGCAATGCACATATAATTAGCATGAGAAAATGCAGATGATTGATAGATATATCCTCCAGAATGATTAAAAATCGCAAAATCAAACGACATGTGAATCCTCAGAAAGAGCACATCCCGATTTCAATGAACTGCTGCATAGTGGTAGTGTGGAGGGGGAATTGAAAGTAAGCACACAAATTCAACCTGGGTGTTGCTGTATTTGAAGTATTTTGTGCAGAATAAACATTAAACCGTTCAGTCATGTGCCGTGTACTTGCGTACATCTGATACATATATAAACATATTCCAAAGTAGCATAGTTTAGTTCACATTGTAAAGTGAACCTGCGCTTTATGCTTGGTGGTATCAATTTGACGCCCAGATGCTATGCGACATATAGCATAATTTAAATGTATGACTATACCACATATACAGTTATAAATAATGTTAGGGTGAGGGAAGAAACAACTTAAGTGGGGAGGGGATTTCAAGTTTGGCAACGAGAAGTGAAAACGGATTGTGACGCCAATGCAAACAGATAAGCTGGGTAGCACACTTTGGGTACTGACCACTCAGATTGGTAGGATCAATCAGTTTAGGTCGGTTGGGATTTCTCGGGATCATATATATAGTTACCAAATAGCCATGTAAGACTCGATAATGTCCCCTTGTAGTCCCAAGTGATTTTAGGCCACGGATTTTATGAAGGACTGAACAGACCCTTTTGGTTCTTGTTCGTTCTTTTTGTGATATTTCAAGTGCGGCAAGGTCGCATCTGTGGGAAAGCTACCAAATGTATGCATGGCCTATTCCGAATGGGGCCTAGCATAAGCGTTGTGGATCTGCGAGAAGATGGAAGGGTCAAATCGTCTGAAGGACCTCTACACTGAGCCAAAGTGCTGTTTTGCTTGTTGTATGTTTTCTCAGATTGAAGTGAGCAGCAAAAATTGCATTCTACCATCATATCTACCTTAAGTTTAGTAGAAACGGGTTGCAACGCTTGAGCTCCCAATCAGTATTCGTAAGTGGAACTACGACGTACGCTCAGTGCTTCCTACCTGGTGGCTTTGAAGTGAAGCGAATTCTGAGTCGCTCACTCGTATACACCTATCGGGACTACCCTGCAGTGCTACGTGGCCACTAGTTGTTTTAATGGTTCCCTTCATCTATAGATCATCAGCGACGGGTAACAATTTTGTGATGACCACTCTTGCGAGATCGCTTTTATGATTCAATAATGCGACCCTCCGTACTAAACATCGATATAGTCAGAGCTGTTGCTGTGGATCCTCAAATTTAGATATTATTGAAGCAAGAAGTTAACTATACATTCGAGTATCGGATCACCAATTGCACAACTCTGACGCTTGTAAAGAGGGATGCAGTGCTTAAAACGGTCGAAAGTCTTTGAGAAATTGAAAGACACTGCGCAGACTCCTACATCGCAGTAGCGCTTCAGTACAGCTGGAACCAGCAAGCAAATATATTGTGCGGCAAGACCGGTTTTGACGGAATGCATGTTATTTTGTTGCTATGACATTATATCGGCCCATGTATCCCATGAGGGCTACTGCTATAATGTTCTGCACAAATGTTGGTAGCTCTGAATAGATGTGCTAGTCGGCTGGAGCTGAACGACATCTCCATTTGAATGGAATTGATTTCTCTGTGGTTCCACGTTGTTAACACGCGCATCTTCTAGAGGTTTTCTGAGAAGGAATGCAAGATTGCTTCCCCAGATTGTATTGTAATCAATTTTAGCGCCTCTGTGTGGATATAATTAGCACAAAGAACTTTAACCAGATACAAGATAAGTAACCTCTTTAGCATAACGGCAAACTTAAAAGAACCATAGCATTTTCTTCGTGAACAGCGTATAAGAAGAGAATTGCTTACTCAAATCTCTGATCGCTTCAGTTGAAGTTGATATTTGTTTTGGAGAGGCGTGTAGGAAAATAATCCCTCTTTGCGTTTACTGAGTCTGTTAGTCTGTCTGCAAAGTGCTTGAGTTTGACCAGGAATTTCTGGCCAGATTTATAAAATGCCCTAGTTTATCCTCGCTTAGCGGGTTCACTTAGTAATTCTTTTGGACAATGTGGACTTCCCATGTTTCAGCACAGGGTGATTGCTGTGGGCTTCGCCAGAGTAAATATCTTATATCCATACACTTTCGCGTCCTACTCCGTATGGACGACTGTATTTCCATCCAGCGAGTCTGACTGTCCCTCAAAGGATGTCTTACTAACTTGTTGATTGCGCCGACAAAATCTCACCAGGCCAACTATTGGGATAGTTTGGCAAGAAATGTGCAGTTGCTTCTATACATAATGGTGGTCAAAACGCAGTAATTGGCTATAAACAGAGGGTCATCAGGGTTTTCTGCGGAATACTTTGCACAACAGATGTAGTTGAACAACGGTGTTACATGGTTTCTCTGGCCCAAAGAAGCACCGTTTTGAGCATGGGCTCCACAATGATGAACGTGAATTCCAAGACACTTAGCTTGTTCCCCGTTCTGAGTATTGTGGGGAAGGAATTTGATTTGAGTGATAATTCAATAATAGGCTATCATTTTTCCAGTTTAAATTGTTCACCGTGAGATCGGTGTTTACAAAAGTGTAGAGATTTACATCACCAATCAGAAGAATGTTGCTGTGTGAGGACAGTCTTCAGAGTTGAGACTGAGCGGTTGTCCATTTATGACGTGCATGACAGAGGGTGGTACACGACACCCACTAAACATGTCATTACGTTTTAGCTGAAGACTGCACTAGCGTCCGTCGACTATCTGGACCAACAGGTAGTCTTGACAACAAGACACAACTCCTTGCTTTAATAGAGAAGTATAGCACCTATTCTATTCTGTTGATGGTTGCGCAGAATAGACATCCCAGGCAGTTAAATTTCAGCGTCACTGCTCACTTCACTCAGTCTTGACTTGGTTACTATTATGAGGTCCCACGAGATGGGGCCGTGATGCAAACGGAATGATTTCAGTTTGCTGAAAAGGTTTTGCGCGTTAATACAAAATCAAGGCAGCGTTTTCCATGTCAAATTCTTGTGAAATGTGTGAGCGGGGATTGTGAGATTTGGCCGACTGTCGTGAAGCTTGTTAATATTCTTTTCTGCTAATTTGTCGGCTCTCAAGTTGCTAATTTGATACCTTGATTCATTGGACACTTAAGGTCCTGCTGACTCAGATATTCATTTGGATCCTGCGGTGTCCATACGGATGTTATGGCGACTGTTAGAACATTGTGCGCAGAAATCCACAACGGGTGTTATCGCTGAGTTTGTTGCTCATTTGTGTTACGAGTAGCATGTGCTTGTGTCCCTGTTACCTTCAGTTGAATTTCTGTTGACAGCCTCTGACGGAAATCAGCCCAGTTTTCTAGACAAGTCAGTATCGCTAGCTCAGGTTCTAACACTAACATCACCAACCTCGGACTGCATACTTTGCAAGTATATGGCGAGGGCCTTTTTGTCAAGTAAGCAGCAGCGGGAATTTTTTTGAGAGTGCCTTACCGAGGTGGCGCCAGTACTCCCGGTCATGTGCCTGAGATTTGTCGGCAAAGGGAGCTTGACGCTCGAGTACACGTGAACAAAGACGGTTTTCTTATCACCATGCTTTTGAGTTCTCACTTGCTTATACGTCTACCTTGGACATTCCTAACACGGAATATCCGGTTGTATACACACGCTGCATTATGAAGTCAATTTACAGAGAGTAGAACAACCTCAGTCTCATCCACGAAACTGCATGTTTATCCAACTAATCGAGGCTCATCACAATGTTATGAGTCTGCGTGACTCGTCTTCCTCCTCAGTGTAGTGAAACCAATAGGGATACCGATGTCAATACAGAGGGAAACCCAATGCGTTTGATCCTCTACTGTATAGGATTCGAATTCGGGTGAGTCAGGGAACACAAGACTAAGGAAACATAGTAGAGCTTTATGACTATCAGCTTAAGAATGCTACTTTATGATACTTACTGTGAAACGGTGGGTGGCGCTAGTGAGGACAATCCTTGCGGCGACAGTTCATATGCATTCAGATAATCGGAGTTATGGGCATTTAATTCGGAGTTTTACCGAAGGCAACGGATGCGTACACTGTTCACTAGTTTTATACTGTGGACTGACTGCTGCTTTGGACTTCCACTATAGCAACTGAATTACTGGGTGCGACATCATTGAAAGGATTGGGAACAGGCAAACTTTAAAAGATTTGCCCATTTAGGAGGGTTAATAGAGTTGGGACATTTGGATTCTGGAAGGCTGTGGAAAGGCTGAAGCTTCCGGCTCGGTTCCCCGACATGTACGGGGATTTGTGGTGGGTCGTTGTGATTCTGGCGTACATTAGAATAAACTTTTACGTTTTAAGTCTCCCTAGAAATGGATTATTTTATAGGCCTTATTTGTCAGCTACATTTTTGTTTTCAGATTGCAAGTTATGAAGCTTGATACCTTAAGTATAAACAAGCCAACAAGGAGTGGATTGTGTTTTCTACTCGAATTTCACACTATAACTTGCTGAGAGTTGTGATGTTGAGGGCAAGTGAGGAGCTATGTCTATGCCTACTACAAATACCGCTTCGGTTTAATAATACCTATGCATAGATTAACGCAGTCGAATACATGATGTTCTGTAAATCATTAGAGCAACATTAATTATTATTATCTGTCACTTTCGAACAAACGTCATTATGACTGTGTAGCAATCGTCTAACCTATACATGTCAAATGAAACATTGTTCTCCTTGTTTGTGCAGTGATGAGAAAAAGCTGTGGGGTGAGACCGGGATTTGTTGGAGCAGCACTCAAAATTCTGGGTGGCGAAAGCAGTGAGCCAAACGCATGGCCGTGGGCGGTGAGTTGATTAACTCAGAAGATTACTTATGCTCACATTTGTTCGCATCAGGATCTTTCCGTTACCAACAGTGTTCAAGCACGCCATGGTTAGCGTACGTAGTACTGTGTGAGCTAATAGTCTTAAACTGATTTAACAGAGTCAATTTCATCTCACTTATTAATAAATGAGCTCAGTTTCAGTAGGTTGTGCGCAGCTGCAAGTGCCTTTATTCGGCGGCTTAGGTGAGGCCTGCAATATGAAGTCATAACCTCCATCAAAGCACTAATCTCCGACGATCGTTGAGGCATAATTCTTGATGAAAACTTCCGTTACCACAGTAAAGTAAATCACTGCAGTTTCAACAGGAACTTAGGAAGCGTGTGCATTGGTACGTTTGATGTAAGCTAACAGCATACAACACAGCAGTATCTGAGTGACCTCCTTCCCACGTTGCATACCTCAGTTCATTTAATACTAAAGGTTGGACTACGATGCTGCTGAACTAAACCCTGCGAAAACTGACTTAGGTTGCACCAACATATCAAATTTTCCATAAGCATTTTTTTACCAGGATGCGAATTCATTCTCTCTCCGTTGAGCAGGCGTTCACATCAGGCTCCTCAAAATTCTTCTGAACGCATGTGCAACTCTATTATTTGGGCTTGCAGAACATGTGAGAAAACTGAGACTTTAATGCAAATAAGCTGTCGTTTGAGTCAACGGAATAGGAGCAACTTGGTCTTTTAAGTTTCGAAATTTTGATGGAGCGCCGCATGTTATCACAGCTAACATGGTAGTATACCGTCCGTATGGAAGTGTATTTTTCAACATGTCAAATGAAACATAGGCACAATAACTATACGCCGTCCATATGGATCCTTATGGTTTAGCTGTTCGGTTGAAGTTCAGATACGGTCCTTGTGATTGAAATGGTAGATATTTGCTTCAAAACGGATCGCGACCCCAAATGAGATTGCGTGTTTTAACAGAGAGACACACTGGGTGCTCCAATATCCACGCGTCACATCAAGTACTGTTAGAACGTAGACAACATAAGTGTCCGCTGTTACCACCCAAATGACAGAAGCACCTCCCATCCTACCCCGCCAGCTGACAAACTAGGTTCAGTTATTACTGCCAATACTCAATGTCCAAACATAGACGCAGCCAAGCTTCCCTCCAAAAAGGAGCACATGTGACAATACCATAATTTTCTGACTTATATGCTTCAGAATGAATGAATCCAGGGCGGAATGCATTAAAGATAAGATACTAAACTACACGATACAGGGGTCACCCTGTGTCAACAAAGAGGGATTCAAGCTAGGCCAGTCAATATGCCGCGGCTAGTCTGACACCCGAGCTCACTACACTACGGGGAACTGCGGTTACACCAGATAACAATTCAGTCTATTAATGATGTAAAGGCAGTTTTCTTGTCAGCCTCTCGCCTTCGTACCAACTCATGCACTAGTCGAAAAATTTCCGATGTCTCTTGCAACCAGCGTCAGAAGTGCAAACAAAATCTGAATGACTTAACTAAAGGAAATGGTACGGAAATCCATCTCTGTACACAGTTTCCCCCGAGCTCCAGACATTCAACCAACTAAAGGCCAAGGCACATGACTGGAAGGAATGGCGTTGCATCCTTAAAGAACCCTCATTCGAAAGGGCCAAGACTAATTCGAAATCAATGTTACCGCGAGCACTTAAGTACACAGCATGTGGTCCGCGAGTGATGAAATTAATATTACACTACAAACTGAGGGCAGAAAATGTGATCAAAATGTGTCACAAAATGCTTAAAGTACTACCATCCGAAATATGTATACTTGAGACAGACAGGCGGCCACGGATATCCAAGGTACCACTGGAAAATCGGTTCACCTGAAAAACCTCGTAACCGTGCAGCTCTGTACGGGGACAATATCAAAACACACCGGCAGGCGAAGGAGAACAGGATGATCATACTCTTGCTGGCATTCTATACAACAGACCGAATTGGCCCGGGAGAATGCGTTTTCGGTTAAACAAAATAAACCATCAGCAACTGACTTTGCAAGAGTCGGTATAGACCCTCACCGGAAATCAGCATTCAACCACGCTTCCAACCACCGACGCCCTGACCTGCTGGTAATACGAAGGCACAAAGACCTTCTCAGCAACCCAACCGAACTACATGTTTGTCAGGTCTCCACGACTCGGACATAGTTATGGTGACCAAAACATGGATGAGCACGGAAAGCACCGATGATACGACTGTTCTACGCAGCACGACTTCCATACGAGAAGATTGCCCCAGCAGGGGAAACAACCACGTCACCACTCCCATGCCATTCAAAACAGGTGACGCACCATCTGTTTTGGACCCCGTGCACACCAGCAAGGAAGTAATGTTAGATACTTCGAACATAGATGCACCACTTGGCTGTAAGGATCATGTGATGCTAATCTTCCATTATATTTTCTATGCGGAATCCATCAGTGAGAACAACAAAGAAATTCAAGTCTTTAAGAATTACCTCTTCTCCAACCTCGTTCAAAAAACCGTCTGGTCCTTCCTAGCCGAGCAGCCGCTAGAAGTCGCCTGGATGGTGTTTGTCACACGATTCTCTGAGCCAGTGGGTGACGCGTTGAGCATCAGGATCCTTCTTCGGAAGCAAATAAGGTCCTTCCTTAGGAGCTGCACTAAAAATGCATGGCTTAGAAGGATTTAGCGCGTTGCGCTAATAAAGTTTATCCGAGTAATCAGACCTGGGATGCTCACTCAAGCAAGGAAACCACTGCGTCAAGTTATGCCGTGGAGACAAACGCAAGGAGCAGCAACTCTTAGCGATTGTATTAGCTCTAATCTTAAAATACTGCGCAGACACGTCAACAAGCGCCAGAGGATCCAGCACAGGATCCCAATTTTACGTACAAAAAATGGTTCGACGCAAACTAGGCAAGAGGCGGTTTTCGAGTTGCTTCAACAACACATCCGCACTGTCCAGAGTGAATCGTCATATCGTCAAACTCTGACGCAGCTCCCACAGCCAGCAATATTAAGCCACGTATCGTTCATGGTATCGAATGTGACGTAAGATCATTGTCATTGCGCACGCACAGCTCTCTTGACATGGACGACATCAGATCGGAAGTTTTAAAAACAGCCGCCATGAGCAGTGACAAATCAGCAGCTTAGTTTTTCAATGATGCGTTGAGGAAATGCAACTTCTCGAAATGTGGAAACACTGGATAAGCAATATAATCAAGAAGAGTGGGAATTGTGCGGAGCCCTCGAAATATCGCCCAATCACATTCCTCCAAGTATTATCCAATAGAATGGAAGGTGTTATGACAGAGGCCTTCATGGGAGACCTTCAAAGCAACAACGACATTGTGTCAAGAAATACTGGATTAAGCCTAACTCCGTCTTGCACTGAAAACTTGTTGCTTGCGAGAGCAAACTGGACATGATCAGTCGAAGCCATGGGAGTCGACATCGTCTAGCCGGATGTCTCCAAAGTGTTCGATCTTCTAAACCACCACATTCTCCTCCACAATGTTCAAGGCCATACAATCAAAGATCGTGCTGGAATGGATAAAGGAGTTCTTCATTCAACGTTAGCTGATTGCAAAAGTTCGCAACTCCATCTCTGACCCAACTGAGGTTCCGTGTGGTGTTCCACAAGCATCCGTACTAGGGTCACGTTTATTCTTATTAATCACCAACGATCTGGCTGGTGTACTCTAGACGAACTTCACAGTATGTGCAAACGATGTAAAATTCTAGCATGAGACCAAGAGAGTGGACGACAATACGGCACTGCAGAGTAATAGCACCGTGGAACAATGCTATAATACGGATAAAAGCGTCAAGGCTTGAAAAGTCCCGTGGGATGGTTTGTGAAAATAATGTTAGTTCAACGTAGTTACACAAAAGGAAAAATCGCATCTATGGATTCACCATATTATCAATGTTAACAAATAGGTACACCCGTGTAACCCGGTTTCGTGGGGTTGCTTAACACAATGTTTGTCTGAGTCTTGTCGTCGCTCAATGAACAGAAATCAGATCAAGTAATACAAATGGTATAAGACATCGTCGAGTCGTTTGTTAAAAATGGGTAACGTGGGCGCGAAAATGACAAAAGTCTAAGGAGCGCTCCACGGTTGAGAACTCGGAGGGAAAAATAATTCCGGTGGCGCTGAAGCCAACTGTATTGGATGGCAATTATCAATTTATGACCCCTCAATTCTGTGTTGCAGCCACGCTTCAGGAGGTGGCTGCAAGCGTGACCGGGAGTTTTCAAAAGCTGAAAAGCCAGGATGAGGTCACCAAGTAGACAGCGATATCTTCCGCTGTACACTCCCAGGGCTTTCAGTCGCCCATGGTATTGCAAGTGGGACAATCCCTCCAACATTTTACTTTGCTTGTCACTTTGCGGTCTTCAGAGCAACCAGGTAGCATTTAACTAGGTTTACCAAACCTGGATAGCGTACTCTACATGACGCCTCTCATACTTATTGAGCAGTCAAAGGAAGGTAGAGGGATCGAACCTCCCGAACGCCTTCCTTGACAGACCAAGTTGTTGCTTCAAGGTTTTGGACGACTTCAAGGAAGACGCCGAACAGCTGAAGTCGTCTTGCATCACCACCCCCAAGGTCTCGCTCTTGTGAGGCGGTGTTCAGCATATCGTCTCCAAGCTTAAATGCGTGCGTGGGTTGGTGGCGGAGACGCACGGTTTTTCACTTGTATGTGTGAAACGGAAATAGATTTAGAGAGATCTCGTGAATGCCTATTCGTGGTCATTCGAAAATTAGCTACAGTTCAAAGTGACGAAATGCAACGCCGTGAGCATAGGCCATCATCTTACACTTGATTGTCCATTTGGGGACCAGCGGTTGTGAGGTGATTCCCGGAAAAACGACCCCGGGTCAATCGTGCAGGATAACGTAGACAACTCGAAGCAAGCTGAAAACGCATCAAAAACGAGTCAGTCAATAACTTGGTCTCTTACGGAGTGCTTTCGAAATGTTCAAGGCATCGATCATCCCGCCAATGCTGAACACCTATGTGAGGTCCTTAGCGAAATATGCGATCCAGACCTGATGTGTGTGGCGCAAGCAACATGCTGATGCACTTGAAGACTACCAGAGAAGAGCAACCAAAAAATTTAGAGCATTTAGCCCCCCCCCCCCACTTAGCACAGAGTGTGGGCCCTTTGATTGTGCGGTGGTGAATATTGAAGTCAGCGTGGAGGCATCATCATCATCACCCATGTCACCATCTTGCAGCTGAACAGCAATACCAGACTAAGAAGTCACCAGTTCAAACTGACCACGCACTAAAGTCGACTTAATTGTCGACGAAAGATTTTCTCCCTTCGGATGTCCAGAAAGTGGAACTCCCCTACAACTTACGTCATCCCAGCCTCATACACTATGGTTTTCCGAAAACGCTTTGATCTAGCCCTTTCCTACTCGCATTACGTAAGCTAGTTCGCTTCACTCTGAGACCGAACTAAAGCGAAACAAAGCACGTGCATTGGAGCTCTCTCCGTAACACGGCGTTGATGAGACTTGTATAAGTGGCCTTGTGAATAGCTTGGAAATGTCTAAACTGGATTAACATGCCACATCAGTCAACTAAAACGGCACACGAATGAGGGTTGTCAATTCCGCTGTTTATTTCTCATGGAGTGCATGAACCACAGCTTCTTACCATACTATTTTGTGTGTGCACACATTCCATTTCAAAACATTGATAAGCTGCAGTGCACTTAAATCGGTGGATATTTAAAACGACTATTCACTGATCCGTTGCTTTTAATTTTACTTTTCACTCCAACCATCCTACGGTACTTGTGAAGCATCTGCTTTTTGACCACTGATAAATCATTTTTAATTGAAGTTTACCTGTGGCTATTGATAAATAGATCATGATACCTTTTACCTGGGTCTAATAATACGAAATAATTCTGTTACAGTTTAAGTTAAGCGAGGAGTATATACACTTTTTTCCGGTTAACTTTACTTACATGTTATATTAGAGGTATAAAAGCTATCCCTAGACAAAATAAAACTGTGCACTACAGTGATATCTGTTCTAATTAATTAAGCGTTTCAGCGCAGTCTCCTTGATCCAATGTACCAAGACCGGCAAGCCGCCTGGGCTCAATTTCTGCTATCTCGCTTTTACGGGATGGGAAGTATGGTTTTTGTGTTGCTGTCAGTTTAACACAGATTAGACACAATTATATATCGTGTACTGAACGATGATCCATAAAGGGATGAGAACGCGAGTTTTGGCAAGCTTTTTGTATCAACTACTGAGGATTGTAAGGCTAAGGTAGGACGCTAAGGTGCTGATCCACTCTTCTCGATGTCTTTTCAGTCGGTTTCGAGTAGACAAGGCCATGCTATACGGTTACGCCGATGTTGCTTTCCTGTGTATCGTGATCCAACTGTTACTGACCTGGCCGATATTCATGAGCACACTGATGCCGTATGCTTAGAAGTTTGCATTTCGTCAAGTTAAACTGGAGGCGGTTTTCGGGCGGACAAGTGTATGCTGTGTCGAAATCTCTTTGTAGTGCGCATGGTTATGCACCGTCTTAGTGTGGTACCAGATCTTGACCTCGTCTGTAACATTAAGAAGCCAGGGTGAAGCATTCTGGCAGAATCGTTAGCAAAGAATTGGAAAAAACATTATCCCATTACCGGTCCTTGAGGTAAACCACACTGGAATTCAACTGGTTCGGAAACAGCGCTGTAAACTATCATATTCAGCTGACGCTGAATAAAAGATGTGCTTATCCAATCCGGGACGAGTTTTCCGATTTCAAAGTTTCAGAGCTTCTGAAACAGAATGCGGTGTCTCAAGCAGCTATATGCTTTATAGAAGTCCACGTGAACCACTTCAAAATATTTCGTCTAGGTTGCTTGGGTAAACAAAATGTTCTTAGCGCAGGACGGACTTTGACAAAATCCGTTCTGTTATGACATTGTGATGGGGTTATTCTCAAGGTATCCCATCAGCGCCTTTGCGATGATAACTTCCGTAACCTTTGTAAGCACCGGGAGGAATGTGATTATATGGCAGTTCGATGGCACCGCATTATTGTCACTGTGGTGAATAGGAATGACTAGTTCATATCTCTACATTGTAGGTATCGCTGAAAGAGCAGAGTTAGTGGTTCGGCGATGATTCGGAGACTGGCCTTCTTACCCTCGATCTTAAGTCGTGCACCCCAGTACAGCTGTACATGTATTAGTACAGTAGTCTTCTCATCGACATCATTAATTGGCACTCTGTCCTATTGTCGGCTGCGAGTCGATCTCACCTTGACCTACCGCAAAATACATTAAGGTGAGTTCACCACGTTCAGGCTGCTGCTTCATTTAGGAAAGCCGTCTAGCACACGATGACTATGTACAAGTTCACGGTCCCCGATGTAGAGGCGGTTGCTCAGTACCTGTGCTTTGAAATGCGGTAAATATTTAGGAAAGTCTCAGAACATGTCGTGAAAGCTAAATCTGCGCAGCAGTTCAAGCAACCGCAGGATTTACATTTCAATACCATACGATTAAGGGGAGAATTGCGCAATATTAATAACAACCCACACGGGTGAGCCTATTGCTACAGTAAGTCAGGTAGTTTAAAATATTACCTAAGAAATTAAACAGTGTTCCGAGTACCAAGATAATTTTTATAGCAACATTGATCACATTCCGATAACGCCACACGGAGTTACATTTCTACTTGCTTTCGCAATATAGTATTTAGTGTTAAACTTTAATTCAAAATAATTGTTTGCTTTATAACATACATAGTGGCAATACAAATTTTTGAGATCTGCATGTATGAACCCTAGATTTTGAATTGACGTAGACTGAGCCAAGTGCAACTTTATGACCCAAACAAATAGTAGTATTGTGGCGCTATACTTCACTGAGATACGCAAGTTTGCATGTTTGTGTACACCTACATTTGATTCGAGACTGCTGTGACGCTCTGCATCACCACCGGCATATGTCTAAGTCAAATCGTTGCTCAGCCTTTCGCTATAGTTCTTTGATTCATGCACTCAACTAGACTGCTCCATAGTGCTGAATATGAGATAAAATGCAATATTTTCACGTAGTAGCGAAAATGATGGCACCAGCTCTTTTGCAAAGTAAGTAAGCTAAAAAAACAAGCCATTATTCATCCGAACACCTCGACGAATTCAGCTGCATGTCACTAATGGTTCATACGTATTGCCGCATCTTGCATTCAGGTGAAACGGATCTAGTGAAACTTGACGGGACAATTGTACAATTTAAGCAAATGTGTTATGTAGTGCCAATTTATCAGAGCATATTTTTTGTTTGCTAACTTGTTGATACTAAATTACCATCTCTTTGACAGTCTGAGCGTCAGTAAAATGAAAAATTGCTTTATCTTATATCGATTATTTCCTTGTTGTTCCAGCTGAAAGATTCCGGATGGTGCTGATGGAATTTCATTTCCGCATAAAAGTTAACATGCACTCAGCACCAGAACCGGTGTTAAAAATACCTGCTTTGTGTTGGTACACCTACAGTCCCATCCAAAGTTACTACCTCTTTGTTTTCTTGGGGTTGCTCGATTCTCATTGTGCTAATGGCATTCGGCTTAGTCACTTGGTGCTGCAGGGTGTGTGAGCAAATAGAGATACTCGTGTCATACATGAAAGATGTCTTTTACAATGTTCCTATAGTGTCAGAATAATGCATATCCGTTTACTTACAAAACATGCTCCACAGGTTCGCTTGACGATACAGTCCAAAGTGGAGAATGCGACTACTCTATGCGGGGCTACGCTTATTGACCCACGGTGGATCGTCACTGCTGCTCATTGTCTAAAATTGCTGATTGATTTTAATCCATTCGACGCACCGAGCAGTACTATGGTATTTTCTAACACTACTTTGTATGCCCACTTGGGTGCTCATCGGAAGAGCAAAATGGAGGTGACTCAAACGATACATCTGGTCCAGAAAGCGATTCTTCACCCAGCATTTCTCCCGGGGAAAAAGACAACGGGCGCCGACATTGCTCTACTCTATCTAGCTGAACCTGCCAAATTGCGTGAGTTTGTTCATTTCCTCCGACAACAATGCACTCTATCCATGAGTCAATAGTCGTCTGACGCATTCCCCAGCATGCAAATTGTGCTACCTCCAGTACTGTGCAATATGGGTGTTACGGAACCTGCGTTTCAAGCTTTCGCCTACATACATGATGCAAGGGAAAGTTAGACCTTCGTCCAACGGTGGTCGCTTAGTCTGACGAAATGCGTTCAAGATCAAAAACATGATAGGAGTTTATCGGTTTGAGATATATTTGCTGATATCAATGACAAATCATAATTCACTTTTTGCGAACGCAAAAGTAGAAGCTAGAAAAAGTACGTTTTTTTAATATTCTTCTTTGCTCTTTCGATACAACAGGCAGTCGTTTCATGATAAACGGTTAAGAAATCTTGGATAAAACTTAGACTATCCTGATGTAAATAGTCAGTGTTATTTTACCTCAGTCACTAACCTATGGATTTAGTGATTTCCATATATCGTTAGGCCGTTATTATTCCAAAACCAAAAGCTCAAAAGGGAATTTGCATTTTCACTTCTGGCGATCAAGTATCAATCGCAAGCTTGTTGATTTCGCCCAGGACAGGTGCATAATACAAGAGTTAAGACGTGTGAACATGCATTTGTACTGAATTTTTAACATCTTTGTGATGATCCATCGTATACCCAGATCCATGGAAGAAGATCCATGGAAGACCGTTAAGCTTGAATGCCTTTCATCAACAATGCACACTTAACTACGCACTGATGAGCTCAACTGATCAAGCTGCTTGTTTCAAGATGACAACCGAAGATGCTGCCCGGTGTCTGCTCTCATTGCCTACTAAACAGTAGTGTAGACAGTAAGTTCACCGTTCACTTGAGCCTTCTGGTGGACGCTATTTCCCACAGCGACTCGATTAACATTATGAGAGGATATAACCCAGAAGCTCTGCGAATTTGAAACCGTCAGTCCGGTACAAGCATGCTCCAACATTCATTAATTCAGAATCCACATTACTGGCTTTCAAGTCAACTCGAAAGTCAGCATTCACATTAACCTCTGCACATTTTAAGCACTTGTTGATTACTTTGGAATTAGCTCAAACGAACGACTGTTAAACGATTTTGTGGAAACATAAAAATCTACAGTGAATTGTGTGGAGTAATATTCCGATGAGAAGAACAACCTGTAGGTCAAGTCATTCGATTCCCACACTAATGATAAACCACTTCTCCAAAGCTAATATTGATGAAACAGTCATTCGGCAAAATGCTGTATGATTGGCTGGTATAAAAATTGCGGGGCGAGGTTCGCACTTTATAGACACAAGCATGTTAGATACAATGGGAAAGGAATGCCCAGGAATGTTATGTGTCTAGTGTGAAAGTAACAACAAAATATGTATTCACGTACATGTGCATTAAAGAAAGTTTTGCTTTTTATATTGTTGACGTTTGTCGCCACAGCGTGCTCAAGTAGTCTGTTGCTCGGATATTGCTTTTTCCTGGTTGTAGTATGCAAACTGACTGGCATGTGTGATACGGTGCTTCCAGTTGCACCGGATTAAGATGTTGAATTCAGATTTGGTAACTTTTGGCACCGCAAATACTGTATTCAGGATAATTGTAACTATTTACCTGAATTTGGGGTAATACAGATTTGCACTTCAAGATTTGTTGACATTGTCATCACCATAAAGTTTGCTGAATATTTACCAAACATTTTTGACACATATTGTTTAGAAGTACATGTCCATATGTGGTCAAGTGCGTCCATACATTCATGTTACTTGTTGGATTATGCACGATGTATTTTACACACTAAGGTATATTCACACAGTTGTCGAGAACAAAAGGCATTTGTTGAGCAAGTACTTTAGATCATTACAAGTATATATAGAGGCTTAACGAATGAAATCGACAAAGTTATTTCGGGTTGCACCTATCACTTGAGGTTGAGTGTCAGAGACGGAAAAACGAAATAAACCGTATTGGATTAGTTGTGTGCTGCGGAGTTTGACCAAAGGCCGTCGACGTCAGCGCCCTCTGCTTTTACTGTCCTGGAAAGGTGAAAAGACTGAATTCGCATCTTTTACGATGATCATAAAAACAGCATACAAATTGTTTCGGCCGTCGCAAATGTAAATGGACGGAGAGCTTCCATTCGGTGCTGAGAACCTTGTACACTATTCTAAAAGCACGTTTCAGATCAACCTGATGCCCAGTGTCCACGATATAAACTTTTACATAAATAATCTTTTTATTCTCGTCCACGCGAGGCACCCCTTTACAGGCATGCTCACGTTAACTTGACAAATTGTGGTCAAAAGTGTACAAAATTACATTTTATACAACAGTGAATGGGTGTGCATGGGTGTATTTACGTAGGTAGCCTCATCCTGGCTTCGTTGGTGACTGGTCAGACCGGCTTGGCTAAGGCACACACGGTCGCATGCACTACAGTTACCTGTTGGAGTTGTCGAAGAACTGTAGTCCACCGGCAGCTGATGTTTGTGTGCTACACTTCTGACTTCCCGATGGTCCAGCTGCATTTATTGCGCTTGGGCTACGGTACCCGTGATGAGATCGCGCCAGGTGCGGCAATTCTTTATCATCACTTCCCAACCCCTTAGGTCAGCACTTACTCTGAACAAACTAACCTTGATATTGCCTTGGTAGCGCAACTTTAGTTTGCCTGCATTCTGGCCGCCTGTACTCAGTTGCCCAAACAGCAGTTGCTTCTGGATTCTCGTTAGATCCATACGTCGCACATGTCAAATTCACCGGAGGCGTCGCAACAGCAGCATGCAGTCTACGGTGTACATTTCGCTCCGGCGGATCACATCAGTGTGCTGCACGTTGTCCCACCAGTGGATTTGCAGAATTCAGCGAAGCCACTGTTGATGGACTCGTTCCAGAAACCGGATATCCTTTCTGCAAAGTATCCACGTTTCCGATCCATTTATAAGGACCGAGAGAACCATGGATTTGTTCAACCTTACATTTCTGTTTTTGCAAAGTAATGAAATCGGTAATGACAGATGAACTGACGTGATAGTTTGAATGTCTACAGATAATTTTTAATGCCGAACTAGGTTTCAAAGGCAGACGATCATATCTCGCCAATTTGCTGCTTACTGGGGACTCATGGACCAGGGCGGCTGATGCATGCGGCTGATGATGTGATTTACTTGAATTTTTCTACAGCATTCGACCGGGTCAATCACTTCTTTCTCCTCCAAAACCTGGCTGCCTACAGTCTCAACGGTTTCCTGCTCACCTGGTTAGAAGACTATTTACACGACAGAGCTACCAGGGCAAGAGTAACCGACACTCACTCTGAAAGCCTTACGTCTCCAGTACTGCACAGCAAGGATCTGTCCTCGTCCCGCTACTGTTTTTAGTCCACATTAATGAGCTTCCAGCAGACATTATATCCCCGATGCAAATACTTTCAGATAATGATAAAATTTGGAGGACAAATCCCCCAGCACCCGACCGTGTCTATCCCCCTGATGATCTGGCTAGGATTAATGAATGGACAGGAATGAACCGACTCCCACTGAACCCTGAAAAGTGCCACCTGCTGACGGTGCGTAGCGGCTTCATCAACACAACTTCTGGGGCAACACGTCCTGCAACGCGTGACTAGTGAACGCACTTAGGTATAATCGTGCAAGAGAGTCTTGGAAATTCGTTCCAATGTTCGAAAACAGCAAGCGTGGCAAACTTGGACTTGAGGCTTCTGAAACGAACTCTCAATATATTTAAGCGATGGCTAGTACCAAAGGCTGCTTAACTCCTATATTCCACCTCACATTATATATATATGTATATATGTCAGGCCTGGTGTCCACAGTTAAAACAAGTCATTCACCTATTGTAACATCCCCAAAAACAGCCGCAAAGGCAAAGCGTGGATTATCCGGTCTAACTAACGGACTGGGTCTTCGTGTACTCGGTGTATTCTCTTCAGAATACCGACGGCTTTGCGGAAATCTTGTTCTCATATACCGGGCACTGACTGAAAGCCAACAACCATGTACATCACTCTTGACAGTAGCCCCTTATAAACAAAGCCGAGGCAACCATCTGAGACTTATGACGCAACACTGCCGTCTGAATTGTAGAAAGTATTTTTACCAACTTAGAATTTGTTCTCACGGGAATATATTAATAAGATATGTGCTGCGCCAACCAGACCTGATGACATTCGAAAGGCTCTTGGACTGTCATCCTAGTGATAAACGCTACAAAACAGTTTGCTAAAGTGCAATGCTTTAAGCACTGATACTGCACGTTCCACCTTGGTACACTTTGATTTCAGTTTTCTTTAGCGTATTCATCCTGTGCGTCTATTGAGGTTATGCTTTTTATCCCGTCATGCACTCTTGAACTATTGAATAAGCGACGTGTCAGTTTCCCAAAGACTGCACTCGCCTACGCTACACGAGCACGCACCTCGTCGGTTATCCGCAGGTCAGTTGACAATGTACTTCCGAGGTAGCAGAAAGCTGTGTATTATGTAGTACTTCATCTGAAATCCGTATTTCTAGCCCGTATTTCTCCCGGTGCCGGCTGAACTAGACATACAGTCTTGCCTGTTTTTAGACTGAGTCCAAACTGGGTGGCAATGTAAGCCAATGCAGTCGTCATGCATTGCAGTTCTTCCTCGGTATGTGCAAACAACGCACGGTTATTAACGTAGACACAGTCGGATGCTGAGCGAATTGCTCTCCATATTTTATCATCGTCTGCAATTATTTGCATTGGAGATAGAATGTTTGCTGTAAGGTTATTAATATAGACTATAAACAGTAGCGGACTGAGGACGGATCCTTGTGGTACACCACTGGAGACGTAAAGGCTTTCAGAATAGGTGTCGGCTACTCTTACCTTGATTGCTCTGTCGTGTAATTAGTCTTCTAACCAGGTGAGCAGGAAACCGTTGAGACTGTAGACAGCAAGATTTTGAGGAGAAAGAAGTGATTGACCTTGTCGAATGCTTTAGAAAAATCCAGGTATATCACATCTATGGGCACTCCTTCATCAGTCGCCCTGGTCCATAAGTCCCGAGTAATCAGCAAATTTATGAGACAAGATCGTCCGCTTCGGAAACCATGTTGATCATTAGAAATTATCTGTTGACTTTCAAAGTAGCGCGTCAGTCCATCTGCGATTACCGTTTGCGCCTTATCCGCAAGATGTTCTCAGATTGTGTGTATACGGCACCAGTCTCAAAATCCTTCAGCATCTTCAGTTGTTGCACGTCTGGTCCGTACACACTCTTATGTACGTAGCTGTTAACTTGTGCTTTTGTGTTTCTGTCTTTTTGACGGTTTAATATCGTCAGCAATATGAGGCTAAACGAATGATATCCTTGGGTTGGATAGCATTATCCGGATATCCACGGGGCAGTGACTTTAGTTTCTGAGGAACCAGATCCGCCACGTCACAGTGTTGTTAAACGGACATTGGTGGCTATTTATGGGGAGCAGGCTTTCTGGGCGGAAACCCACAACGTTCTGGAACACTGCCGCCGAACTAATTGCTGGAACAGGTTAAACACGTACCAACCAGCTGGCACCACTAGGAGGTTGTTCGGGTCAGAATAGGGCCGTTGATGGCTCCAGATCCGCCTTGACATAACCAATGTGGACAGGGTTCATTCACGCGTTTGGGCAAAAGCCGCGCTGTTCGACCAATATGGCTTACACCTCAGTCCCACTAGAGCTGATATATGACCATGGATGCTATCAACATCGGTAACTACATTCAAGTCAAGTCAAAATAAGCTTTTTGAACCCTAATGGGCTTCGTGAACGAATAAAATGGTTCAGTTAAAAACGCACACTTTAGCAAAGTTGTTGTGAAGAGCGACTTAACTGCGGCTAAAAGGCTTCTGCTTCTGCTTACGGTTGCCATGCCTTCCTTGAATGGTAATCTTGTAAAGATTTCTTTCCTCGACGCTATTATGACTGGCACTGACACAGGTGTTTCTCAAAATTACTTTGCAACAAATCTGTCGGATATCTATTTTCGTTAAGCGTATTGTGTATAAACGTAAATCCCGAGCAGATTCGGATTACTCTCTTACTAAGACAGTGGATTAGGTTGCGCTTAGATCTGAGAGGAATGTGTCATGCTAAGGCTGATGTTGCATTCACGATAATACTTTACCATAGTTAGGCTAAACCGACTTAAATTCAACCAGAGCTTTTTAATCTGTATAAGAATCATTCCGCTTTAGTTGGTTTGTTTAATTATGCTATTCTGCTGCACTTAGTGTGTCAGTTTCACATGTTCTCTTTCTATCAAACTATATGCTGGTTGTTTTGATATCCCCGGTGTAGCTGCATTTGATGTGTATGTTGACAATGTGTCAACCGGTCTAACACCCTCCACCTTAATTACTGGCTCAAGTAAACTGCAAATCATTGCTGGGGAGAATGGATGCATGATCCACGTGGCCTTGCTAGGCTCAGCGGGTGGTTCTGTGCACCCATTGTGGAGCGGACTGCGGCCCAGCCACCGCCTTGTATACGTTTGATACGCATGATTCCCTACATAGATAGACATGAATGCTACTGCTGTGCGTGCTGAATGAGTGTGGGCCGGCCCCGTTGAAGAAACGTGGCTCCCGTCCATATGCCTCCCTGTCTTATTCCTACGGCTAATCACTGGAGGTTGGGTGGATGGATGGAGCTGTGGGTGGTGCAGCGTAAGCCACCTATGGTCACTGTGTAGGGGCAGTCTTCCTGTGGCTGTACTAAGGGGGTCGCTGTGACACACAAACCTGGAAACAGATGCCGCAAACCAGACCTGCGAGGAACGAAACTATGGAAGTTCGTATACTGAACTATCCATGTTATATTTCTGTCCAACTACCGTTGGATGGATCCACCTGATTTTCTAACAAACAAGACATCGATATATCCAGCTGATTGTCAGTTTCGCTGTCATAAGCAAAAAGAGTGCTTCATGGGCTCGGATAAAGCATGCAAAAATTGCATTCAGGTTAACGTGTATGCTAACCACAACAAATGTATCGTCCATGTAGCGGTGTTAGTGGTCAAATTTGCTTATCTCCTACTATGCAATGCCGATATCCGCCAACAGCACACCGAGGCAAGGTCCCATAACGACACCGTCCTTCTCTCGATACTATCGGTCAGTAAACAGGAACGGTACGGTCCAAGTGCAGCGCAACAGTAAACATGTTACCTCACGCGTAGGTATGTACCTTTTTTATTCCTGACCTGGTTATATAGTCGCAAATGTACTCGATTTTGTCAATTAGTGAGACGTTAGTAAACAGCGAGAAATATTAAATGAGAGGAATAGTTTCTCATTGTTTTCTGCATCCTTTCTGCTTTCGATGAACTGGAAGCTATTAGGTAGGCTGTAAGTTACCACCTGCTGCCGCACAGCTTCAGGAATTTCTACCAACCACTGACCAACCACATGGTAGGGTAAATTGACCATCGATGAAATAGGACGGAATGGGATGTTGCTTTTAAGGCATTTTCCAAAGAAAAACATTGGAACATTTATGAGGTTTGGTTTTAGGTTGTCCCATAGAGCTTTGGAAATGTGGCCCATAGTCAAAGTTTATTGTAAGCTCTTGGTCGTCTGTGTCGTAACTTGCTTCATTCGGTCCATTTTCACTTTGATGCAGGAAAACTGTCTTATCGCTTGGTCTTGTTGTCCATTTAGTTATCTGATCACTTCTGTGCAGCAACAAAATTCCAACAAGTTGTCCAGTTTGCACAGCATGAACTCCTTACTACACGTTACTACCTTCAACGCATCTGTGCGCTTTCGTGTTAACGGACAAGGACTACGCAGGTGACTTTGTGATAATAGTTGTAGCAATTCACAAAACAGCATTTAAAACGTTCCTCATTCATATTCCAATTTGCAGTCAACCATTTCTTCTGGTCATAGAATCCTTCAAACTACAGCTGCTACTCCTGCTGTTTATCCCTGGGTCTAGGAGCACAAACTTTTAAGCAAAACGTGAGAAGTTCACAGTGTTGTTCAGGTTTAAAAGGGAAAACCTGTGTACGTATTTTCCTGACCTATCTGGAACAGTATCTTACAGCTTAAGTTGGCGCCGCAACTTAGAGCAGAATTGGCATAGGTCTGCTTCAAAACAAACCGTGGTCTCAATCGAGATTGCGTGTCGCAATCCAAACACACGACGGACAGTCCGAGACCCAACAATGGATAAAGAATTGGACCATTATTTCTAACACAATTAATATAACAGTTTGCAAACTGCCTTTTATGTATTTTTCTTATACCCTTTTCTCCACAGGGAGTGAAGTCAATTTTGCCTGTTTGCCAAATGAATTCATCGCTCCCAAACCTGGAACCGAATGCTACGCCGTCGGATGGGGTATGGTTGATTTTAAATCTAACAAAATGTTTCGGAGCTTACTGTCTCGCTCAGATAAATACAACCCTATTCATCACATGCGTCGACCCCATGATGATATGCTGACCTCGGATCAATTGCACGAAGTCAGTCTGCCTATTGTGAGCAACAGTGATTGTAAAAAACACTATACCATTCTCAACGAGAGATTCCACATTTGTGCTGGCTCTGCAGGGAAGGTAAGCATTGTGCAGATAAATGACTTGCCACAAGTCTGACCTCTGAGTTGAAGCCCAAACCATGTTAAGAATAAGATTCGGCTAATAAGCATGTACATTTTACCATTGTTTTATCGCAGTGACTGGTAAACTGAGTGTTTGCTTTTTGAAGTCGGATTCCATAAGACTAGATGAAATACTCATTAAATTCGACAATATTTGTGTCCATCTATTATGACATGCAGCTTTAAATCTCGCTTCACTCCACATGGGCTGGACAACTTGATCTCCTGTATCTAGTGGCGACTATTTCTTGAGTTAGTAATCAGTGTGGATTTTCGATGTAAGAATCCATAGTTGTTCGCAGATAGTCTTCCACAAGACTGTTTGCTCTGCCCTACCCGGGCTTCCTGTTCCGCAGTGAAGCGACGAACGAGAATTGGTGGTAGTAATTTTGTCAACACCAAGGTTAGCTCAAAACGTTTAAGGTTATTACAGTCAGTGCGACCGTTCTTGTGGCATATTTCCGCTATAAACGATTCACAGCAGTTACCTAGAATGACCTCCTCCATCTAGATCTGTTCGAACAAACTGTTCAGTGTTTGTACAGGAATACAGTACCACATTTAGTATTGCGGGTTTAAGTGAATTCGGAAAATTAGCATGAAAACGATTAAGGGTTGTGATAGAGCTTCGGGCGTCACGTTCGGATGGACCGCCTAAAATACCACAGGTCATCCTGCATCACCTGAGCAGAAACGCGCCCGGAAGCAGGGAGCCAGCAAACTATCCCTTAAAAAGCTCTGCTCCAAAGACAGTCGGTGATGCTTATTGTGAATCAGTACCCCCGTGCTGGTTCTGATGCACCTGCTGACGTCTAGATTCCTAGTAACAGTGGTGCAAATCAGTTGGGAGCGGTTTTGATAAATGCCTACGGATCACGCCTTCTCCAGTACTTCTGCCCTTCAAACTCATCAGGTTTCCTTGTCAGCAAGCACGCTCCGCCTCAGTTTGCTCCTACTACTCCGCCTAGTTACCTTGTGCTTAGAGCCAGCCGGGAGTTTTCTTCTGAATTCCAACTGGTTCACCGACCTCTCGGATATCCAGTGATTGGTGCTTCGACGATTTATGATGCCGCAAGCAGAGACTTCTGCATTCTGAACGGCGGCGGAGATGCTACTTTCTTGAAACTCAGTGTGATTAGAATAAGACAGCGGAAGTTCTGTACGAAAGGCCTCCTGGCAGGCTTGCCTGACCGATGGCTGTGACAAATCCTCCATTTCCAATCAAAGAAGGCGCTTGGCTCGCTTCCACCTAAATTTCACAGAAAGACGACATCGTATTAAGTCATGATTAAAGTCGACTCAGGTGCTCTCGAAAGAGCGACACTCCAGCATGAAATCACGCCACCTGTAATCTATAGCAACGTGATAAATTTGAGCCCATCAATTGTCACCTGTACAATGAACAATGCATTTATACCGGTTAAGAAGCCATCCTTTATATGCTCCTTTGGATGCTTTTGCGGGGCTGTCAAAGAATAAAAAGCAGTGGGTTACTTACGTTTAAAAGAGGGACATACCGTTTGTTTCGCTGTAGTCCAGCGATCCGTGTAGTTTAATAGCACATAATTGTGACAGCAACTCAGTCTAATGTATGTTCCGGGAGTGAGATGGAAATATAGCACTAGGTAACAAAGTGTAGATGACGAAGTGTGTCATCTAAATGTCTGTTAATTATGGGTTGTTATGGTGCAGAAATGACCGATTCTAGAAGAGCATTCCACTGGTGACACGCGGACGGAAAAGAAGTTCCTTCGACAATCTAGGCAGCTGTACTATACTGCCGGTTTTAGTGAGTGACCTTTCAAGTTGGTATTATTGCTGTCGCAGTAAAGTGCGACACACATGATGTGGACCATGCAGGATTAAGTACATCATTATCAACTCACCACATAAGCGGAGGTAACAACCGTTGAATGTACCCGATCGTTCCAGCCTCTCCTCAAATGAAAGCTGGTGCATTCTGATAACGCACTTTGATGCTCATCTTTGGAACTGCTCCAATGTAATAAGGTCATATTTTACCTATAGGTTCTAAACTTGAATTGCACATTCGACATGATAAGGAAGATACACGTTAAGCATCTGTCGGAAAATAGAGCGGTTTATTTGCCCGAACGCCCGTTGTCACAGATCCGCATGTTGGTTACCATATTCGGAGGCATTCGCAGATTGGCTGGAACAACCCAGATCATACTGAAACCGTCAGCCTAAACTACGCTCAATGGCAATTCGCTGTAGCCCATGCGTTCCAGGCCTGTAACACTGGTTGTTCTGATGTCGTATGGAGAGAACCTTACATTTATTCACATCGAATTGCAGTGGATTTTAGATGGACCATTAAGGTACGTAGTCCAGATCACTCTGAAGCAGTTGCTGGGGAGTATTCCCCTGAACCTTGCGTCAAACCTTGACGTTATCGACAAACAGCAGAAAGTTAGACGTACTTGCATGTGTGAGGTCATTGATAGTTTCAGAAAACCCCGAGCAATGTGGCACACGACATTTAACTCGTATAGGGTCAGCGAAGGAGCTACGAACTCTGATCGCCAATCGTCAGTAGAGACGATAGTTGGCGGTGCTGCTTAAAAGTTGGTCACTGATCCCATAACGCTATAGCTTGCAAAGTAGTATCCAATAATCTAAACAGTCGAATGCTTTCGAGAAATCCAGGTAGATCACATCAACATCCTCACCAGTGTCAGCTGACTAGGTTCAGCTACCCCATGCTAGCAGCAAATTTGTTGTGCACGAGCCCTTTCGAAGGAAGTCGTTCTGTTTTGAAATAATAATAGTAGACATTTCCAAATGCCCCACCAGCGCATCGGCTATGATGGATTCCATTACGTTGGATAGTATAGGGAGAAGGGAAACTGGGCAGTACTCTAAAGCCACGGTTCCGCTTCCATTTTTGTAAGTGGGTATTATTATTACAAGCATTCACATGAAAAGAAGTTGATTCTGGTCGAAGCAGCGCCGGAAGAACTCAGTCAGTGGCTCTGCCAGTTTACTTTCTGCTGCTCCCAATATCTGGGCTAACACTATCGATACCCGGGGATTTGTGCTTGCGTAGAATGGCTATTTTCTGCAAGACAGCTTTGGTGGTAAACTAAATGTACATGAATCCCGGCGGCGGGGTGATAAAACCTGAAGGATCACCTGATGGTTATATCTACTGAAAGCTGGGGACAAACTGCATCCACAACGCGTTTGCTGATTCCGTAGCTGTGCTTGTCGGGACCTCAGCTGTCTTGAGTGGCGGACCTCCTTGTGTCACCTTCCATAGACCATTGACGTGCTTATACAGCAGTTTGTGTGTGGCGCTGAATGTGTTTTGCATGTCCTGCTGATGCGCGGCATTTTCCTCTCAGAGCAGTTGAGTGCAGTGCTTTCCTTTGGCTACGTAGTTTTCCCAGCTTTTTGGTGTTGGGAATAATCTGTACCCTTCACGCTGCGTTGCGTATTGCCAGCAATTTTCTAGTTCTGCTGCTTATATAAGTAACTGTTTCAAACCGGTTTCAAACTTTTGTCTCTGAAGCATCCATAACCAGCCGATTGCATTTATTTACAAGCTCGAACCAGGTGACTTCGGAGGGGGTTTCGGCTATGAACGACCATTTTGTGGCACTAACGAGTTGAGCTAATCGGACGTAGCATATGATGTTTGGCGCTCTCGCACGGTCCGCATCTCACTATTTTGCAAAGCAGATGAGGTTGAAACTTATAATTGCATGATCGCTGCGACTTAAGGGACAGTCTACGACTAACTCAACCTACCTATGTTCTTTTTTGGTAAGCACAAGATCCAGCACAGATGCTCTATTACCTGTTCTGAACCGAGTGGGCGAATTGACATGATTATAAAGCAGAAAATTGGTTACAAGCTCCTGAAGATCGGCTTTAACTTTTTCCGCTCGTGGCACGAATTTCTAAACAACGCACATTGGAATCGCCCATGATCAAGGTGTGAGTGCATCTACATTTTAGAGTTCGCCGTAGGGCAGTCGCAATTTGGTAGTCAGTTTCAGATGTAGAGTTAGGGGGACAGCACACCAAAGCTTTAATGAAAGTATCACTGCCTCTTATCTGCAGGCGGCACCATAGCAAATCAGGAATCTTTCAATCTGCGTCCTCCCCCTTTTGTCATACTGTAGTTGCGGATGAGTGACATGGTAGAGAGCGATAGTTTAGTGTTCGTCCTTTTGGTGTGTAACTACGTCTCCTTTATGCCGAAGATATCATATTTCTGGGAAACCTGGTAAGCTTTCAGTTCGTCCAGCTGAGTGAATAGGACCTGAGCTTTCATGTACAAGCAAACTAGTTTATCGGTCTCCAGTAGACCACAGGGAGTCAAAGAACACCGACCGTTGTAAGATCGGTCGTTATTCGAATTTTTGAGATACTGATACTACTTTCGTATTTTCGTTTGTCAAAGGCGCGTATCAACCCACATCGACATCCATGTCAGTATCGAGTACTAGAGACATCATCGCTAATACGTCTGCTTTTCTAGATGACTTCGTAACTGGACGTTGCGAAGCATCTGCAGCATTTAATTAAAGTTCCGACGGAAGACTTTTTCTATTTTTGTACCAACTATGTAACACATCCCCAGCTGCCTGCATGCATAGAATCATGAGTTTAGGATTCATGGGTCGCATCCTCTATAATCTGGCGAGAGAACTAGTCTGTTGAGCGATCACGTCACAATGTTATCCAGGGTAAAATTTTCGCGGAGGAATCGCCATTGCTCTAAATCGTGATTTCCTGCCTCTTGATAGTCGTCTGAAAGAAGCGCTGGCGCACCATAGATGAAGATAATGTTTGGGCGATCATGCTTGCTGTGTCTTTCTATGGAACTTTTTCGGTTATGGCATGTTCCACCGAACATCAAGATGGATACGTAGCTCACACGATCCATGCTGAGCGCGATTATGGTGAGCATGAACTATTCCACGCCAGTTGTGAGTTCTAGTGTTACTCGAATAAGTCTAGGCCCGCCAACGTTTGTAGAGTTCGTGTGACGAGTAATTCGTACTACTGTCCTGGCTTTGCCTTTTACTTTCATCAGAAAGCACAGTGACCCATTGGTTTATGTCATCGGACTATTTGCCTTGTAATATGATAGCAGTTGTTTCGGGTATGTTCGAGCACACAACAGTCAAGGAAATATTGGTAGATCCCATTTTCATTGAGCTGTAAGGTTGCGGATCGTTTGTCCTGATTTGCTGCTGACTGATGATTGTTTATTGTTGCAGTCTCTATTCAAGCTGGTGATGTTTGTTACAGAAGAGACTGCGAGGGTGCTCGGTCGGGTGAAGTTTGCAGCAATCGTGGTATAGGTAACTGATGCTATGTGGGACTTTTAGTTGACAATATACCCATGAGCTGCATGTGCTGAGTATTGTTGTTCGGCTTGTTTGACCTTTTACACACCGGTGTCATGATGACTGGTGGGATTTGCTTACTCACATATTTTGCTTGGTGCCTGCTTTTAATTGCTATGGACACTGCCTCTCGGAGTTGATCCTAGTGCTCATTCGCTGCTCGGCTTCTGCTACGAACTAGTTGTATTTCTGGACTGGGACAAGTATGCACTTGACAATTGAGATGGTTTAACAAGCATCACAGAAATAATGGACACCTTGAGAGCTCTTCGTCGCCCGCACCTGCTGTTGGGATAAGGTAGCATATTTTTAAAGCTGTCACTTTGAACCATGTGTGCAAACTGAACCGAGTTTAAATAATTGATATGATTCCCCAGACGCACAAACACTCTTTGCTTGCAGCCCTTTTGGATGTGCGCTTATTTTACGTTTGCCATTCGGCCTGGTTACGTACCCTGATCCAGTGGGCAGAATGATGAATTTTCCGACCTCTGTGTCGGTATGCATCGGTCGAACGAACGCCGAAGTTGTAAGGTTCAAGTAAGCGGTCGATGGAGTTGATTTGGTTCTCCATCGGTTACAAGGTATGCAGTTGCACCGATTGACAAGACCACAAACCAATTCCAAATGGCGTACGCAGACAGCAGTTGGGCCAATTACTGAGATTTCCTTATGTAACCCGACCATATAGACCAACTAAGCATGGAACAATGGAACAGTGGTTTATTACGGGTAAAAATGTTTTGCTTAACAAGTCCCGTGGGATGGAAATTATTGCGAAACTCAATTGCATAATAAAGTGAAAAGCGTTGTGTGGACTCACCATAGACTTATGTGAAATAGCGGAGATGTTCGCGTATTAAACGTATAAATCCATAAATCCATTGGTTAGGCGTTTGGCAAGACACCGTTTCATTAAGTTTTGTAGCCCCTGCCTAACAAGTCATAAAATGAAATGTAAGTGAGAAAATGCATCGTCAACACGTTTTTTAAATATCGCCAGATTGGGAGCAGAGACGACATAATTAGGGAGGGCGTTCCAAGACTGGCACACGCGGTGAGAAAAGAAATTTCAACTGCATTCAAGCCGGCTATAATGAATTTTCAGTTTCAGAGGGTGACCCCTTAGTTTAGTGTTGTGGCTCAATTCCAGCAGCAGACGGAAAATGTGGTTTGGGTTCTTCAGAATCTGGTAAACCATTATGAGATCCCTCGCAAAAGCTGATATCGACTGCTGTAGATTCTTAGAGATTTCAGTCTAAGCTGATGGGGCAGATGAAAGAGGCCCCTGACGTTCTTGGTTGCCCGTCGTTGAGAAACTCGAGAGCAATGAGATCCTGTTTCTGCCAACGCTGCCACACCTGAGTAGCATATTCCACGTGAGGTCGCAGGTAGGCGTTAAGCATTTGGGGACAAATTGAGGGTACAAGCCGACCGAAGACTCTGCGAAGAAGGCCGAAGTGTTGATTTCCGGTTCTCGTCGCCTTCACCGCTTGTTTTGAACACCCGAAATCTTCCTGTACCAATACACCCAGGTCACACTCCTGAGAAACCTTCACCAAGGTGTGGTCTCCAATCTTGTAAGCGTTCACCGGCTGGTGACGCAGATGCATCACTTTGCACTTAGCCATGTTCAATTGAAGCTTGTTCCTCTTTGGCCATTCGTAAATGCAATCTAGGTCATGTTGGAGCAGATCCTGATCTGCCTTGTTACTAATCGCCCGCCATATCTTGACGTCATCGGCGAAAAGCAGGACGATTGAGGAGATGACTCTTGCCAGGTCGTTGATAAAAACCAGGAATAAGCGCGATCCCAGCAAAGAGCCTTGTGGGACACCACATTTCACCTCAATTGGGTTAGAAAATGATCCCCTAACACTTACTTGAAGCTTTCGTTGGTAAAGGAAGTTGCCAATCCAACCAAGTACAGGATCTCCGATTCCGTAACTTAGTAGTCTTTGAAGTAGAATGCGGTGATCAAGGCGGTCGAAAGCTTTGGAGAAGTCCAGATAGATGACGTCGACTCCGACCCCATCATCGGCCACTTCCGTCCAACTACCTCGTGCAATCAGTAGGTTGGTGGTGCATGACCGGTGTTGACGGAAGCCATGCTGTTTCCGTACCAAAATGTTGCATTTTTCCAGGTAGTCTATTAAAGCCTCAGCTACGGCTGCTGCCATTACCTTCGCAAGCACAAGGAGGAGTGTCACTGGACGATAGTTTGCAAGATCTGAACAGCTGCCGCCAATAAAAGTAAGGGTTATAATACCACACTTCCACATAGTGGGGACTTGTTGTTCATCAAAGCACCTTTGGAAGAACAGTGACAGTGGTCTCGCTAGCTTGTTGGCCACAGCCTTTAGTGCCTTCGGGCGGATGTTTTCTGCTCCTGGAGAACTATGCTCATGCAGTGAGAGTAAATTCCTTAGCACAAATGATGGGTTAAAAATAACATTGGTAAACAAAGGTATAGGTAATGTGCTTGATATTATGGGACAGGTAGATGTTGTGAGTTCAAAAATTGTGGCATATTGCAGCCGCAGGGCATTAGCTGCTTCTTCGGCGCATTGTACTCTACCGCCTGACGTGAATACGGGGTATTGTATCCTTCACTTTACGAAGCTTATTGACATGCTTATACAGCAGTTTGTTGTTTGCCATGAACTTTTTGGCTAGGCACTGTTGATAAGTTACTTTGTCCTCACGGACAAGTGCAGTGCAATGGTTGCAATAGGTCAGGAAATTTCTCCAGGTCTCTGAATCGAGGTTACTCTTGTGGACACGTCATGCTGCATCCCTTATCGCCAGGAATTTGCGAGTCCTACTCCTTATAATTGAAGGCGTTTTCGCGGGACCAAAGGGCTTGTTCTCTGATGCTTTGTTAACGATGTCGCTGAATCTATTAACGACCTCTGCCCAAACGTTGTCAAGTGGACTTTTGTTTGAGAATTCCCAAGCAGCTGCGTCGGCGAGGTCTTTCAATACGTGGTAGCGTGTGATTGTGTGAGTTAGTTCTGAGTGTTCAGATGGATACTCTGCATAACACAACTAGGCAAAAGTTATTACTACATGGTCACTGAAGCCTAATGGACTATCCAACAGTAACTTGTCAATCATGAGCTCCTCATTCGTGAGCATAAGGTCCAATATGGACAGTTTGTTTGCTGTCCTGAATCTAGTGGGTGTGGTGACACGATTGTACAAAGGAGTATTAGCGAGCAGTTCATGCAAGTCTGCTTTAAACTGCTCACTGGACGGCGCCGAAACCTCCAGCTTGTGTAGATTGAAGTCCCCGGAGATGAGAATGTGGCTGCACCTAGTGCGTGTTACTCTGTTTAGGCTACGGATCAAGCAGGAATCCATTTCCAGAGTGGATGTTGGGTAGCCGTAAACGATAGCTATGAGACATGTGTCGTTGTGTCTCAGTCGGAGACGGCACCAGGGTGAGTCGGTAACGTGTGTTTCCAGGTCCACAACTAGTGTACATTGTAGATCGCTGCGGTAGTAGAGTAGGACCCCACCTCCTCTGCTGGGGCGGTCGTTCCGGATGAGTGACATTCCGGCTATCTCCACCTCAGCATCAGTCGCCTCTTGATGTAACCAAGTTTCGGTAATAGAAATTAGGTTTCAAGCATTCGAAAAATGACGTAGTCGAAGTTCGTTTATTTTACTGAGGAGCCCTTGGGCGTTAGTGTACATACATGAAACTTTCTCAGATTTAATTAATGTTTCAGACGTTGTACAACTCATACGTGAAGTTTCGCCGACCATTGAGTGGCCGGCGACTGGATGCATGGATGAAGCAAATGAGTATACGCTGACCATTAAATGGTCGGCGACTAATCGTTTTTTGGATGGGTTGCATACTCTCAAGAAGTATTTGATATATAAGCAGGCATCAGATGCTCCGAATTCCGGTGTGTGCTCGTGCTCTGCTGTGCCCCTCCGGATAGTATGGCTACTCTTGAAACCGCACCCGAGTCGGGTCCTGCATATGGCGTTTTCACTAAGAGTTGTGCCTCTACTGAATTGTCATTAAAAGGTGTTGGTGTTCTTGCTGCTTTCAGACGAATTTCTGTTGGCAATCTGTAAAGGAATTTAATCCAGTTCGTTAGTAGGCTTTGTGCCATTAGTTCTGACCGTAACGCAAGTTTTAAGAGCCTGGGACCGCATCCTTTATAGTTTGGTGATATGGGGATCCTTGTCAACGAGGTGACCACCACATTTTCGAGAGAAAGTACCTCCCGGATGTAGTGCGATGGCTCGCGGTCATGCATCTGAGCATCGTCAGAGGTGCAGTCAGTAAGCTCAGGAACACCGTGAGCAATCACTGTTTTCTTATCGACTTTTTCTATACCTATCTTTGATAGTGGGAGCCACTGAACGCTCTTTCCACGGGATTTCGGGTAGTATGCGCACTCCACTTGGGTCGTTGCGGAGGCGATTCGCCGACAGCAGAACGGCCTCAGTCTCGTCCGTTGAGTTTAGTGTTACCCGAAGTAACTGGTGTTCGCCGTAGTGCAACGCTTTTGCGTGGCGCGAGATTCTTTTTAATGTCGTGGGATTAGCATGGACGCCGATCGACGTACAGATGGAACCCCACTGATTTCGATTGTCCGTCAACTTACCCTTAATTGTATTGGATTTGGATTCGGGGACATTTGTGCATACAATGTTTAGGGCACCATGGTTGCGCCTGGTGGCTACTATTTTTGGATTTGGAGGCTGAGTATCCGGTGTAGGTAGACGCGAAGTCGTACTGTAACACCAACTGTGTCAACAAGCGGCGCTAGTAAGCAACAATCGGAGCTCCACTCACAGCTGTAACAGATGCTTGATGTTATCATTACAGTCGAGGTTACGTGCAAATTGATCATTCATATCCTCCACGAGAAGTATGATATCGGAATTGTCAACGCTATGTGCTGACACGTTTACTGCATGGTGGAAGTCGTTCTTCGCAGCATCAGAATTGGTATTCGTGAGAACACACGCTTAAGCACAAACAAGCGAGGTCGCATACTACTTGGTGAAGCAAATTTACTTGATGTCCCCAAACAGATTGCATACAAATGGCTGGTCACAGGAATCCAAGCAACCGGCAATTACTTTGCATTGGAGCTGAGAACAATGAGCACTTCAGTTTGACCAATGATTGTCGCATCTACCTCTCTGGATGCGTGCAACAAATACCGTGAACACAAACCAGACACAGTTACGTCAATAATCCCTTGAGATTGTTTAGTTTTAGTTTGCCATATAGAATACATGTAGTTGATTCCTTTACTTACCCTGACAGATTCATCAGCATCGATAGGTACATAAACAGTAAAGTCAGTTCCCGTATTGAGTCTGTGATGTTTGTGGTGACTGAAAGGGTTCTCCCTCGGCCTAACTGCCGTGTTTACAATGCCAAAGTATGAACCCTTTTACTCTGCGAGATTTAGAATTACTCCCTTCTATCTAAGGACCTGCAGCGTCCCCAAGATTTTGTGCACTTTAGCTATGAAGAACTACTGGGGTCGCATGGCACCAGCGTGTTCGCAACGATGATTTGGGTAGGTGAGTTCTAGGCAGTGATAATCATGCTACTTCTTTAGAACAACGGATAGCATTGAATAAGTTAGGTTTCTCTTGAGCACGTACAACATATGCGCGTTTATCAATTACCTAAGAAGGCATGGTTTTGTTTGCCAGGTATAAGGTGGTGCAAAGCTAGAGGTGGATTTAAGTTGATTTAGCCGCGGAAATTATACTCACTGAAGACCATACTCAGTGCTGTCGGTCCGTCTCGCCTTTCAGACTAGAGTCAGCCTGACCCGCCTTTTGCTTGTACGAGACTTTACAGTACGTGTCTCGCAGTCGGCACCTGTGGCGGGTATGCTGGTGTCTCCTAGGCGGACTACCTGTCTATTGGATTTTGTTGCTGCGTTATATTCGGAGTAATGGTCGACTATAACGCAAGGAAGCTGTCTCGCTGATGCCGCCTTGGCAGTATAGCCAGCTGTTTGTGATGGCTTGTTGTTGACAAGTTACAGGTTCTTTATCCCTGAATGTTTACTTAATGAATTAAGATTTGCCGTTAAGTTACCTCTCATCGCCTGTTGTTATTTTTACTTCCTTAGATCGACCTGCTTTTACGGCAGTCAAGCAGCAGTTGAAAAGGTTGATGTGACGCTGGTGATCACGATGAAACCAGGAAAAACACTATACTACGAATATCGTTTGCGCCCTAAATGTTTTAAGTGATATGTCCTACTTAGTCACTTTCACTGTAATTCATGTTTTCGGAGAACCCCATATCTTCTGCAACGTTCGTAACTCTCGTGGCAGTGGAGGATAAGTCGCGTTACAATCGCAGTTATTTTGTAGATCATGATAGTCATCTGCTGTTCACTGTGGCTCAGTGGCGCAAGTTGCTGTCTGGCTGGTTGTTCGAGCCACTGTTAACCATGAGCTCGGATCTTGATGAATCTGATGAATGTGCATAACTGACAAAACTCTGCAGTTTTCTAATGCGCTTTTCCGGACATGTGCAGGAAGATTTAGTTTGGAGGTCGATGCAAAGAAATCCCCTAACCGTTGACATCGAAAATCCCTTCACACATGAGTTCTTTGTATGTTGAGGTTACTAATGGGGAGAAATTATGACTGAATTGACCAGAGGAAATTTGCATTAACCTATTATTAGGTTATGAAGCAGACAGTTAGGTCACTTTCTACTGGGCTAAAGCTTAAGCGGAAATACTGCACTCCAAAACGCATTTACCAGAAGCGCACAGACCACCAATGATTTGTAGGTGCACAAGATCACGTCGTTTGCTCCGTCCCTGTTGCATACCTGTCTGCAAATTAAAAGGATGTCATTAACATGTTTGCTGCTATTGCATGAATTCCTAAGGAAGTATATCTGTAGCGAAGATGCCCTTAAATTAACCGTGATGTACGCATTGGACTAACATTGCATTTTCGCTGTTTTACACTTCCCGCAGGACACGTGTCCTGGTGACAGCGGTGGCGGTCTATATTGTCAAGTGCCAAATTCGAACGTTTGGTTTATAGCAGGTGTGACGAGCTTTGGAGTTAACGATGGATGTGGACGAAGTCCGGGTGTTTACACTTCAGTCATTGCTCATCATGACTGGATAAGGAGGACAATCAATAAAGCCAAATCCAATTCGTCTTGGATGAACGGGCCTGGGAATGTGCAATCCACCAAGGATGAGCAGTGATAAACTAACACATAGACAACCATTCAAATGCTGTTTAAATTTGTTTAACTGATTTTGCAACTTTAGCAGTGCACTTTTATTTTATCTCGGCATAATTACCAAATTCTGTTTGCATTCTCGTTTGCCGGTTTCCAATCCGAGTACGCATCCCCAAGTCCACCTTCGTAGATCATATTAAGCTTGCTTGAACACGTCTGTTTTTGTAGTCATATGCTGCTCACAAACTTGATGTTTCCGTTAGTAAAGAGTCGTTCTCAGAATCGAACACCGGGGAAATGCAAATCCACCAGTGGCTAGAACTGTTGCACAGAGTTGATTTCCATGAGGTTCTGACAGACTGTTTTAACTGCATACTACTCTCCGTTCGAAACACAAGTACTAGGCGAGTGGCCTCAAAACCGGGACTGGAACCTTGTAGGAACTCTGGCTGTGTTGAGTTGAGTTAGCAAGTGAACTAGTTTGCCGATACGTGAGACGAATTTGTTCGCGATTTGATCGAGTGAAAACCGATACGTACGACAAATTAACTTTTTGCTCTTATCAGCACTTGTTTCCCCCCGAGCACCATTTTCTGGTATTCGAAGAGACCGAGTGCTACCTCATGCTCACGTCCTCAGAAGCAAGAGTGGCACCAGCTTAATCAAAGCGCAATAAGTTACTGATGGTGCGCAAGCGTAGCCTAATGCCGATCGGACCGGTCTACTTGTCTAGAAGCGGATCACGCGTTAATTTGTGTTGTATGCGTATTTTTGAAGGATGGAGTAAGTGAATACACTACTGTCCGGGGGCCGAAAATCTACCAATTCCTACTGTGTTAACCAAGTATCAGGGTATATTTCCAACACTGCTTGGTTTAGTTTCTGACAGATCCCTTATCTATTGAAGCGCAGTTAGTTCGTGTTGGTATTAACAGGTGTGGATTCGCTACGTACTAAAGCACCTCCCGTCTACTCAAAGATGGCGACTATTCGCTGGTTTGCGAACCCAACGCCTCGTTTCTAGAAATCTCGTCAAGTGAACAGATTTCATCATCTTTTGGTGAGCGTTTATTTGTTTCTTCTTTTCGAAAGACCTACTCACAATATACGCGATTACAAGCTTTCTGTGTCCTTCATACGTCGCGGACCATTTTCAGTACGTGAGTTGCTACAACGAGCACGCTGGATTCGGTTTTGGCCACGGCAGCATCGATCCAATTTTTGCGTTCCGCGCGATACTACAGCTCGGCTGTGTGTATCAATACTAAACGACGGTTATCTTCAAGAGTATCCATGCTACCTCAGATGGTGTCGATAAGAATGCATTGTGACAGTCTGTTGAGTCATGGTGTTCGCCTTAACTCCTTCCCGTATTGCGGGCTCTGTGCGGCCCAAAATCAGGCAGAGTTATGGCATATAGCGGACATTCATCTTTCTTTGACATAGCAGTGGGGTTCGATAAGGATGTCCTCTCTTCCTATTCCTCTTTCAGTTTGTCATTGCAAAAGTTCTGAAAATGTTTGAATGACTTGTTGAACACTGGCCTTGTGCTGCCTTCAGGATATCGAGTTGTTGATTTGGATTAAACTAATGATGTTGCGTTATCGTGTGACGGTCCAAAGGCTTATTGATTGAAACGTCTAACTATGTCATGTACTTTTGCCGTAGAAGTGCAAAACTCTTTTATAACATTGGCAGAGGTCTGTACATATACTCTAGCTTGTAGGTGCGGTACTAAATGTCTTAGGGAGTGTGTCTACCTGGGAAGTTGCATCACTACCAGTACATCTGTTAAAGACGTGATTACCCTGCGTATCTCAAGAGTGTGTCTCGCTTTCTCCAGGTTTAAGTACTTGCAGCGGCGCTTTGACAACCGTCTCTCAAGCAAAGTTAAGTTTTCTTGTGCGACTGCCGCGTAGTACTGCCGGGCCGCCGCGAGACCTGTTCTGTTCGTACCTCGACCTTTGCTGACTGTCTCACTTCGAGCACCACTTTTTGCAGTCTATTGCCCGTATAAGGTGTTATTCTGGTAGTTAAACAACAAGTCTTGGAAGAAGACACCCATGCGCTCAAGAAACTAGTCTCACCTCGTTAACTGCGTCGGCTTGGACAAGTATTGTGATTGCTCGTTTAGCGTAGTTCGCCTAGCGCGTAATTTGATTTCTGGACAGGGTTATAGGAGGCAGCGTGGTGAACAGCCTGCTACTTGGAGAAGCGACATGAAAACGCCGAAAAATACACTTGGTCAACATCGCTTGTTTTCGATTCCACGCTTGAAGTCCCTGAGATACGGAGTGTCAGTGGTAAGAGACCTTAAAAACGTTGCTCAACATCGATGTCAGTAGCGGAGCTGTATCTGTGTGTCGGGATGATGTCCATTCATTACCCTAGGAAAACAAACTATCAAAACAAATTCAAAGACCGCGAGTAGAAAACAAGACAATTAAAGCTGCACACTTCGATTTCAAGTATTTTTCCTATTCCGTCACGATACTGCTTGCAACACAATTTTACCAAAACGTTTTATCTACATATATCGTTGGCAGCATCTGGTTTCGGATTTGTCGGCCACTGTAGCCAGCCACAGGACGCCTGCGCCTATAGTGGGATCATGAGTGCCTTGAGCTGCATCATCCACAGATCCAACCACACACCCAATGTCCAGTGTAAAACCGAACGAATAAGACCGGAGGCACGTGGATGGGAGCCGCGTTTCATCAACGGAATCGGCCCACATTCCTTCACAGGCAAACACAAGCACGCTGTATTTGGGGAATCAAGCGCACACAAGGCAGTAGCTGCACCGTAGTCCGCTCCTTACTGAGTGCATGGAACCGCTCTTTGAGTCTAGCACGGCCACAAGGACCGTGCACCCCGTCCCCTCCAGCAACCACCAACTGTCTCCTGGAGCATGTATGGACAGGGTAGTGGGTAATGGACAGGTAGGCATTTATCAATATGCACACCAAGCACAGTCACACCGGGGATATCAAGCAACAGCCATTCACTTGAAACGACAAGATGAAATAAAATAAATTCAATAATGCTACAGATACCGTGGTATAACTCTTCACTAAATCGGCATATGAATTAAGTTGGTTAGCAATGAATCCGCGAAACGTAAAAAATGTCCGCAAGCTACCTAAAAATGCTATAAACGCAACAAAGTTACTGAAGACAAGCGCAATTAGCGCAAGCCAAGTAGCCAGTTAATAGAAGATTATTCACATAGGCAGAACCGAGCAAATTATATATATATATATATATATATATATATATATATATATATATATATATATATATATATATATATATATATATATATATATATATATAATTGTAGCGGATATACGAATGCAGCAACTACAGAGTCATGAAAAATTTATTTTCCATGCCTGTTAAGTGCAATGCTTCCTTCCATATTGTGAGGTCGAAACTAGAATCAAGGAGCCTCACGGAGTTGTTGAATTAAAGGCGCCCGGTTTATCCTCCCGGTATCGGTTGCAAGCATCCGGAGAGGTAGATGCGGTAATCACTGGTCAAACTGGAGTGCGCGTTTTTCTCTGCTCCAAAGCTGAGTCATCACTGGTCGATTGGATTCTTGTGCACAGACGTTTGTATGCAGCCGGTTTGACGAAATCAAGTAAAGTTGATACACCAAGTAGTAGGAGACCTCGCTTGTTTATGATCATGCTTATGTCCGCGCCCAGTGCAGTTTTTATGATAGGGAAAGCACCCACCACCACGAACTGAACATGCCAGCAACTGGAGTTGACAGTTGCGCTCTTATAGTTCTTGTGGAGATTATAGATAAACTAGTAGGACTTAACCCCGACAGTACGGACAATAGCGAGCGTCTATTATAGCTGTGTGTGAAGCATGGATTATTTCTTACTAGCGCCGCTTTTTGACACAGTTTGTATCGAAGTGCCACTTGGCATCTATCTATAGCTTACTACTGATGGACCTAGATTGATCAGCTTGCCATAAGTTATAGTTGGATTGGTTCCGTGCTGGAATGTCGATCGTTCTGAAATATCTGCAGAAGCTATAAGCATGACTTGATGCGCTGTTGTTTTTCTATGAAATGTATTGGGTGGCTTACCAGGCGCCTCTCTTGCTTGAAAACGGAAAAGTTATCACAGCCATCGGTCAAGGAAACCTGCCAGGATGCGTTGCGTACAGAACTTTCATTGTCTTGTCCTAATCACACGGAGCTTCAATAGAATAGCATCTCGGTCTCCATTTACGACGCGAATGCCTCTGCTTGCGGCACCATAAATCGTCACAGCATCAGTCACTGGATGTGCGACAGATTGGTGAACCAGTTAGAATCTAGAAGAAATCTCCCGGCTGGCTCTAAGCACAAGGTGACTAGGCGGAGTAGTAGGAGCAAACTAAGGCGGAGTGTGCTTGCTGACAAGGAAGCCTGATGAGTTCGGGCGGCTGAAGTAACGGAGGCGTCGGGCGTGTGTGCGATTTCGTCCATCTGATCCGCACCACAGGGCGTAGAATACTGAGCGTCAGCGAGACATCAGGGGCATCACGTGTGACCTAATTCACGATAAGGAGCGCCGTATGGCTATTTGGACGGGGCGCTTTGAAGAGCAATTCAGTTGTCACTCTGTTCTGGTGCTCTTCCTACTTAGGTCTTTCAGGCTTATTCATGACCGGTTAGTTTAGATATTCCGTCGGAGGCTGTGGTGCAAAACGCGATCATAGCCATCAGTGGTTTTAGTGCTGCTGGCCCGGATTCCATCGCAGCCCTACCAATTGGGGATGGTCGAGTGGTCCTCTGCAAAGCACTGACCTCTCTGCTCGTACAAGCCATTCTAGTTAACTGGAGGGAAAAGATTGCAGTGACAACATACAAGTAGGGCAGTCGCACCAACTGTGCTAACCACTTTGGATTGGTCTAATGACATTTATTACACTATTTCTGGCCAAAAGTCTCGTTTGTCGCCTCAGTGCGAAACGGAAGTCACGGATTAGGGAAGAGCAAGCAAGTTTCCGCCCAAGAAGGGGTGCATAGAGCAAAGATTTACTCTGCGGCAGTTGCTAGTGCGGCACCGTGCACACAGCAGACTGAAAATCGCTGTGTTCCTGGACTTTGGCAGTGCGTTCGACTCAGTTGATCGATGCTTTGTGTTCGCAAAACTTGTGCGGTATGGTGTTCCTTTGAGATGTGAACTTTTTATGTGCCTAAATCTCGAACACCGCAGGCAGCGTTAGGGTTTACGGCGATTTGTTGGATGCGTTTCCTACAACAAGTGGCCTTTTTCAGGGCTGCGCAATTTCACCATCTTCGCTTAATATCGTCTTGGACTCCATTATAGAGTGTTCCTTTGCGGAGCCTTCCGATGCAGGAATTTAGGTGCTGCCTAGAGAAAAGCTAGTTGATTATGATTTTTCGGACGATATTGTCCCGCTTTTTAACGATTTTGTGACGGAATAACCAATCCTGAATAATCTATGTGGAGTGGTCCCATCATTTCGCACGCGTTTTGCAACTTAAAATTACAAAATGCCGTTTAATGACCTTTTGACCCTTGATGCCGAGGAAATCGATGTAGTTGATCACTTCACCTACCTTGGCAACTGCATTGGCGACGACGGGCGCATGACGATTGAAGTCAGTTCGCGCATTGCAAAAGCTGAGCAGTGATAACCAAACTATTTCTTTACAGCAACCAATAGCATTGAATACCTTGCGTTGGCTTGCTTATGTACTGCGCATGCCCGGTCACCGTCTACAGAGAAGAGCGTCGTTTTTCTCTTAGCTGCCTGGTGGCTCGAAGCTTGAGGTGGACATAAGTTGACTTGGCATGGAGAATGTTGTCACTGAAGACCAAACTCGGGGCCGTCAGCCGGTCTCGCCTTCCAGGTTGAAATCCACGTGACCCGGCTTGTGCTTTTCTTGAGACGCGACAACACATGGTCCGCAGTCGACAACAGTGGTGTGTCTGCTGCCGTCTCCTAGTCGGATTGCCTGTATAAAGAGCGTTTGTTGCTGAGTTCTCTGCGGAGTAATGGCTGATTATGACGCAAGGTAATTGTCCTCCTGTTGACGCGTTCTCAACATAGTCAGCTGTTAGTGCCGGTATGTTGTTGACAAGTTATAGGCGCCTTTGCTATGAATGTTTGTCCAGGACATTTATGTTTCGCGCTGTCTTTTTGTTTTTTTCCCCAGGTCCGCGCGGTTGCACGACAGCGAAGCTGTTGATGATGTCTATGCTTTTTTAATCATTACATCTAACTTCCGTAGTGTCCTTCTATCATTTGCTCCCTTATATGTTTATGTCCCTACCCTACGCGCACAGTTAAGTTCACATTTCTGTGACACATAACTGTGTCTACACCCTTGTTTGACATCTGATGTGATTATACATTGACTCACTGGTGAAGTTTAGATTAACTGGAGGGTGTAACACTAAAACCTATTACTTCGAATAGGATCTCTGTGAGCGGAATGACGGCGGCTGACTTCAAAGCGACAACTGATATTGCGTGGCATGATCCAAAACGCAGGGCGGGTACTCCAAAACCCGACAATCAAGTTGCAACCGGATTGTCGAACGTCTTCTGTGAAGCACAAATGTCTAATGTTCGCAACGAGAGCCGCCAACACTTCCGTACCGATTTTCACTCCCAGATCACTCGTCCAAACAAGGACGAAACCGTTGGTCGTGGAGTGCAGCCATGCGAGATGGCATCAAGAAACATTCGGATAAAATCATGTTTCCTCGCCTATTTCGACGGTCTGCTTACTCCATCCTTTTCACTAGTGCGTTTGTGACCCCATTGTTGATGGTTCCAGACAGACTGACCTCACTCCACTTCACTGCTTTTCCATCCGCTGTGCAATTGGTCCAAGCAACTCATATTCTGCTGGAGTTTTAAAATTTCTTCCTCAATACACACGTTGAAAAACATGCATATGAGGTCTAGTTTATGAAGTGAAACAATAATTTTGCTAGTTCTTTTGTAAGGACGCCAGTAGCCACTGATCCAGTCAGATAGGCGTTTATAAAACACAATAACATGTTCTGAACGAATACACAACTACCATCATCTTAACCTACAGTCCATTAATTAAATGGACGACGGTTCACTTCAACGCCAATCATCGTCCAGATTAAAATCGTGCGCACAATACAATCACACAACGTGCACTTCAAAATGGCATTCTGATCAAGAAATACACAACAATTTCAGATTTTAAGTGACTGTGTCTAATATTTATTTCAGAGAGGGTATAGCAGAGTTACAAATAAAATTCTACTTGGCCCACATTTACAGAATATATTATTTCCATTGTTCACGCATGGTATGCCGCAAAGCAGGCTGGGTGTAGCGGAGTAAATTAGCATTCTTCTCACAGTACCGCCACCTTTGTTTTTGCATTGATTCCAACTGGTCTCTAGTGAAAGTTTTCCTGATCCAACCCTATCATTGGTATCGTTGGCTGCTAGGTGGAAGGCAACCCTTCACGCTATTAATCTCTGCTATATACATACGCAAGTAAAGTTTCACGACGGTTGGTTTGAAGGAATGCATGTCGTATTACACTTACTCAAGCTGCTTCTGTTGCTCCTATACCTTTGTCGGCTAAAGACCTCATGCGTACAAGTTTGCTTGTCCCCAAGGCGTATGACAATGCAAAATTTCAAACCTGATTTTTTATCCTATTTGACCTGAGATCCTTGGTAGAGATCTAGATAGACAGTGCAGCCTAGTTTCGTAATGACTCACTGTTCATACCCGAATTTGATAGGCCTTCTTCTGATGGACTACTTCAGTCCATCACAATCGCAATATGACCTCTTGCCTTCATGCAAGTTCACATTTCTTTTCATGAGGAAGGTTTTTATACATCTTACACTGAAAAATTTATAAAATAGTCTAACTTTTGGAAACTTGTCATCTGTTGGGAGACGGTCTTGGTTTGTCAGATGCAGATGCTTCATGATCGTATCCACTCTCTTCCGATCCATCGTTTGGCTAATGGACATCCTGTTCATTATCCCAGTAGATGTACCTTCGTAGCAATGGATTACAGCGAGAGAGAAATAGCATAGCTAGAAAACCACGCATTTATGAGAGTTTTTAAGGACGTCAGTAGCAACTGATAGCTTGGCAAAAAGTTTAGGAAACACAATATCACATGTTCTGAACTAAAACACAATTACCATCGGCTTCAGCTGCGGTCTAGGCTTCACTTCACTGCGAATCACTGTCCACATTGAGTCAATCAATGTGCCGTCGTGGTCTGTACTCGTTTTCGCTTAGTCTTAAAAACACTTTGCGAAGGTTTTTCTTATTTCTCTCTTGAACGCGGGACTAAGGGGTGTGCGTCAATGGTTTTGCATCAGTCAGTCAGCTAACAGAAATTGGGTGTGGGTGAATATTAGGGGCTAAATTTCCGTCGGTGTTGCATTCAGTCGTCCGTCTAGCCCACACGCGGGTCAAACTTGGCAAGAACAATGTACCCGTCGATTAGGCTCATCTATGAGAGAAACTTGGTGCGTCGCGTCACCAAACTAGGTTGAATTGGTTACTGGGGGAGACGAATCTATTAACGGTCGACGAAGACATTAGCAGAGAAAAAATTGTATTTGAGAGTGTCAATGTCGGTTGACCTGAATGACACTAGGTTTCAAGAGGTTGATGATGGTATTGGTCTTGTGGCGCAGTTTTGGTAACTGACAACTTACATGACCGGGGTCGATCAATATTTGACACATAAATATGTGATCACCTCGTGGTTGTTAGTAATGTCCACTGAAAACCCACAATAACTTCAGAATTTGCGTTTACGCGTTTACGTTTACTGTTCTCAGAAATGACTTGCATTTTCATTGTCGATGGAAGTTTTCTTTTCTGACTGTTGCGCTACCGGTTCAGAAGGTAAAAGAGGTAGGCTTAACAAGTGTGCAAAACTTGTTTTTGCTCATGACGGTATATTTTAATTTTCTTTAGGATATTCCGAAGAGTAAATATGGTGGTACAGCAAAGTAACACTATCACTGCAATCCACTGTTGTGCTTCGAGTTCTTCTATGGGGAGCACAGCATCAAGTATCGACTGTCTGTTAGTGTTTTGGTAGATGATGGGCGAGATTAGATTATTTTCAGAGATTATCTGGAAATTGGCTCTCGCAAACAGGCTTTAGATTGCCCACCTTCGGTTACTGGTGTTTCCAGGTCGTACACAAATTGTCGCCAGCCATAAGAAAGTGGAAGACTGAATTGTACAAAACAACCTGAACAGCGTAGTTCAGTTTGGAGTTCATTTCCATGGAGTTTGGCTAGTAGACCTGCTCATTGTTCTGCAAATATGGGCGGCACCAAAACAAAACAAAGACGCAGATTTCCACGAAATCAATAATTTTACTTCGGGACTTGCATTGTACTAAAGGATTACATCATCATCCGTTCCATCTCTATCGTTTCCAAGCAGCGACATGCCGGTCAAACTAATCACAGAATCCGTTATCTCAAGGCTTAACCGGATCTACGTAATCATAAGGTAATCATATGGAGGTGACGCCTGATCTTCCCTAAATTCGGCCAACCTGCTAAGATGGTTTTGGGCTTTAGTATACAATCAGGATGGTGCTTTGCCTGTTAGATGTAGTTTGTTGGTTTTTATTAAATTCTTGTTCAGGCTTAAGCCGACTGTTAAGTGGTCAGCCTCTAGTCGATTTTTGGTTTATTGTCAATATCTGAAGTTCAGTCGGAGTGCATGGTCACAGCTTTTTCTAGATCAGGACCTTCACTCGTACTTCATCATATCCTTTTATATACTGCAAGTGCTGTTGTGTCGGTCCAACCGCGGGACTATTGAAACAACAAGTTTACATGTTTCATCGATTTGCTGAATTCTCGTGTCTGTGCGTCCGCTGCTTTTAAAAGGAAATCGGTTGGCTACCTCTCATGAAACATCGATCAGTTAATCAAATAGAACTGCGTCATTTCCTCAGCTTGCAACACCATTTTCATTAACGTTGGACCGCTGCCCTTATATTCAGATGGTACAGGAATACTTATCAACTATTTTACCATTAAGATATTCTAGAGAGAGTGCTTCTCGGACGTACCACTATTGTCCCCGGTCATTTCTTTGCGCTTCATGATCAGGAAAATACCGAAAGCTCGGGAACACCATAAACAAAGTATGATTTACATGCTATCGTTTTTCCATGAGCCGCCTTGGTTAACTGCTTCCTTTGGGAAATATTTCCAACAAATATCGGGTAGTATGGGCACCCCGCTTGGTGAGCGGGGAATAACAACTGCTGAGAGCAGAACGGCCTCTATCAGAGTTACTCGACGAATTCGAGAAGGACCATAGTGCACTGAGGTCGGGTGACGCGCTACGCATCTCAGCATAGTGCACTCAACCTGAATTCCGACAGCGTCGTAGATGGAGTTTTACTGGTTGTGACCGTCTAACAACCCCCCTCTATCGGGTCAGACTTAGACTGGGGAACGGTAGTGCTCTGCAGTTAGCGTTAAATGGTTCTGTATTCCCAATGTGCGTTTGGGCATTCTAGCAGGTGATTTGGGCTGCAGTTGACGGTGAAAGCTGGGTCTCCTCGCTTGTGCTCGGTAGCGAAGACAAATCTACGTGTGTCGCTTCCGGTAAGTTTATCGAGGCGACCGATGCGTACGTTGCTCGTTTTCTCTGTACTGTATTACCTTCGAATCAAAGCTACCGATGTCATGGATCGGTCTATAGTTGTAGCATCCCTGAATGGGTTAACGCCCGTTACGTCGAATAGGATTTGCCCGATTAAGGGGCCAGGATGTGTCATAGTAAGTGGCGCAGATACGGTCGAAGTATTAACAAAACACTTTAACCTTTGACCTAGGAACGAAGGTCAAACTCCTTATCTATATCGTAATATTAGGCAAAAGCATATTCAATGATGATATCAATGATAAAAGTTGATAACAGCAGGGATATTTTGGAGCTCTGGCAAAAATCCGTTGTTGTCTAAAAGATGTGTACTTAATCATCGATGAATCTGAAGTGACCTGCTGCTTTGGAGCACAGGTTATCTGAGGTGAGTGAAGCGCTTTGAATCTGTTGCATATGTCTGATAGTCATGCTAGTCAAATAAACATTTTATATTCCACCATCTTTGTTTATATCCTGCGGATTTATATTTATGCATCATTGACATTCATTGCAACAAATCCTAAAGTGAACAGAGGTCACTAACTTGGTGAAAGCGAGAGATTGGAGCATCGCGCATTTATCAATACATCAGACGACAGCACATTACTTCAAGCCGACCTGGATAGTAATTACACGTGATAAAAGCAGTATGTACTACGATTCAATGTGGACAAGTCTACTGCTGCGTATACAGAACATGTTCATGTGATCGCTGAAACTCGGAAACCAAGAAATTCAAACATCCTCCGGCGAAACGAATTTGAGCGTTTTGGATGTTGAAATCAGCGTAAAACGGAGTTAAGATGGTGCCACAAACCCGTATGCCTCCTGAGTGAAGCATTCGGACGATTCGACCCCTCAAGATGTCAATAGCTTTTTGGCTCACAAATACTTTCGCAAGTGAAGTACCCACAAGTCTGGCAACCATGGTTGAGGAGAGATATCAACGCATTATATACACCCCAACGTCGAGCAACCAAGAATGTCAAAGGTATGTGACATTTGCCGTATGATCGAAGGCTTCGTGTGCTTGGAGTCTATAATGGACAATATAGACGACTGTGTAAGGACCCTATTTATAATTACCAGAGTTTGGTAGATCCCAGCCACACGTGCCTTCTTTTCCTATAACTCAGTCGCAGCTGTAGTCTGAGAGGCCACCATCTCAAGCTGCCAGGGCAGTACAGTCGTTTTGGAATGCGGTCAGAGTCTTTTTGTGTACGCGTTTGAAAAGCGTAAAATGCCATGCCGATATCTGTCATCTATGTATTTAAATCTCGAGTTCACCGTGCACATGACTCATATGACTCATCGCCCATGCCAGGAGTGTCTGTTAAAGAGTTCACTTCCAGTAAACTCACAGAATACATTCCAATTTTTCACTTCCTGTATCCATTCACAAAGAGACCGCCCAATTTCCACTACCGTCCCATTTGTCATCATTCCTTCTGATCACATGGTGGATTAATATTTTCTACTACGAATATTACGATGAATCTCCTGACGTAAATCTAATTTTGTCGACATTTGCTATATTTTGAATCTTTACCATCTTCATACAGGCCCGGCTAAGCTTTAGCTATTCACCCGTAGAAAGCATTGTCCCATTGTTCTATCTCAAAGCAATGTCACCCTCTGAAATGCACCAAAATAAGCTCTCAATACGTTACATCCACCATTCTCAACGGAGCCATACGGCCCGTTAGGAGACATAGAGAATATTCAGGGGCCCTGAGATGATAAGAATTTTAGTGCGGGCCATGATGGGAAAAGTGTGTTATGATTATACAAATAGAAAATTTATTGAATAAGGTTTCCTGATAAGTTTTCTCCGCGCACTTATCTCCCGTGGTCCCTACCGGTCAGGGAACTGAATTAAGCGTGCGCAGGTGGAAGTTTATTAAGTTGTGAAAGCCAGACCGGGCAGGCTTTCTGCTGCGCAGCCAGCGATACTCCGCGAAACATGCGCTTATTCGCCGGCCTCACCTCAGACACACGATCACCATATGGCGACTCAGTCTATACAAGTAACACTCCCAAGGATTTGACACCTAGCCACTGCGAACCCACCGAGCTCTTCTCAGCAAATGGCAGCAGTTACCGCACGAAGCAACATTGACACTAACTGAGTTTTCCACAGGTCATTACCACTGGGGACAACTCAAGTGTCGGTCAGTCCTTCTTTCTTGTTGGGTCTCAGTGATGTAGTGCATGGTTACGCGATTTTTGTCTCCAGTCGCAACTCGCGTGCACCTCCTGCGGCCAGGTCATATTGATTCGCTGCGTTCGGAATTCGAGTACCTATTCTGCGGGCTTGGGGGGGCTATTTATGAAGATTGTTCGTCTGTTCTGAATTAGAGTCAATAAGACTAGAACGCATTATTTCGATTTCCTATTATGCAATTCAGCTGAAGAATTCAAATTGGAGACTTGTGTATGGACATCTGGTTTCTGTGGCAAGTATTTATAACAAAATATGTACATGAGGATACTTCTCATGACATGCATAATAACGAAATGCTTTGTCAGCACGCATTTGACTCCATGTTTGACCACATCTGATGTGTGTTAATAGTTTCTTGAACTATCCGGCATCTTCTTCCTGTTCTTCATTTTGTCAGTTGTCACTGTTTGGTGTAATTTTCTTGCAGCGAATATGTGTCCACCGAGCACTGTCCTTTTCTGAGTTCTATTTGTTTTCTTTCTCAATTGCTTTTCGTCAAGAAGATTTCTTCAGTCCCTTTAGCTACCCATGGTCATGCCAAAATCATCTTCAGAAACGACCTTTGAGTTTCTTCTAAAAGGGATTCAACACTTATATAGAAAATAGTATTTTGCCTTCATATTACTAATGCTGTCGGACCTGATGAGCAGAAATCATGAAGAAGCCATTAAAATCATTCCGCTCAGCAACTCAAGTGTATCCAGGCGGATAGATGAAACGTCACACGACAGTAAGTACCGTACTCAGTTTAATATGGGGAGAAAAGTTTCACTGCTTGTAGATGTATCTATTTTACCTGACAACGCCGTTGTTACGGTGGCCTATGTCCATTCTTCAATAATAATGAACTAGGGGAGATGCAGTTTACCAGGAGAAATAAAATGCTTAAAATGGGTCAGTCTACATTCGAGGAAGTCCATGGCTATCTGACGGAAAACACCACCACAATACAGAACATAGTTTCAAAGGCAGCACATGGGACTGCCGCAATGGTCGGAGGATATAAAGGATTCACTGCCCATATAAAAATGTTTTCCTTATATTCATAACATTCACTGTGTGTTTCACTGATGGCACCTAGTGATTAAAACTTGGGGGGGCAATTAAACGATTCACTGTCAAGTGTTATAATAGTAACCAGCACTATCAAATCGCACCCCGTTCTAGACTGTCTTTCCCAACAGTTCTGTGAGGAAAACACTGAAGGGTTCCAGAGTCCACTGTTGCATAGAGAGGTTAAATGGCTCTCCAAAGGCAACAAACATCGCCGTTTTGTTGTACTCTGGGACAACATAGTCACAATTCTTTTGGAACTGATTATAAACGAAAACTGTTAAGAGCTAAGCCGGAAGTGTTTTATCTGGCTCTTTGAAAAACTCAACTCAATCAATAACACCTTCCGAGGCAAGTTGAGCAATCTGCTCTCTAGCAAAGCAGCTATTTCCGTCTTCCTTAAAAAGCTGGAAGTGTATGCCTAAAAGAAAGGAAGTCGGGGATTTGCACTGTTCCTAATTCTCGCCCGAACCAAGGATGATATGATGGAGAAATACTTGACAAGGTATGTTAGTCATTTACAATAATTCCAAAAGAAATGAAGACGTGTTCCATGACTTACATGACATGGAAATCACGATTTGGATTTTATATCCATTTGAAGTACAAACCTGCATAGATAATGTTAACATCCAGGGAATTCTTATGAAGCTTCAAAGTGACAACCATGCCATTCCTCACCTGCTAACATCCTTGACACAATCTCTTACGTCATTAGCGCAATCACTTACATCCTTAGTGCAGGAGCTATCATTCTTAGTGCATAAGCTTTCCTTCTTAACGCAAGGGCTATCATCCGATAATTAGCGCACTTGCATCCACGTTGCCCTGCGTGGCCAGAGGCTACCAGCCAACCGAATTCGGTATAGTGTAGCGACTGAAAACAATTACGCGCAGAATACTTACGCTTTCGGAGCTGCGTAGGAAAACTGTGAGACTTGCGTGAGACTAGCGTGGTTCATCTCAAATGGACGGCAATTGAGACTTTACTAAACGGAGCTCAGCCGGTGCACAGTGCGCCGCGCGCCCTCACTGGACAATAGTGGTGTCTGAGACATCCATTGGAGCGCGCACAGTCCCTGAGGGAAGGGAAACGCATGCGCTCAGAGCACAGGGTATGAGCCTGAAGTGGAGTCAATCCCCTTCTGTAAGTGAGCAAAGGAGATGTCTGAGGCTTGGGTGCAATAGATGCACGCAGGACAGTAGTGAATAACGTTGGCTTGGTACTAAAATGGTGCTCTAAACAAGAAACGCAGATAGGTTGTCTCGTTTTGGTGGGTATTCAGGCTAGTTCGGTCGGATAGTTGAAGACGCAGTAGAAACTACCGTTTGACCTCGAGGTCAAGTTGTCGGTAACATAAGGAGCGGAACGATCTCCGTCGCAGCAGAATGGATACCAATCACTACACGTAACTTCTTTATTTATGCGATGAAACAGCACTTTTGTGACGGATCCACAGGTATAAGTTGAACGTGGGGTAGAAGGTAATCACATTCCAAAAAATTCGCCCCCATACGAATCACACAAGTCAAATCTGATCGAGGTAGACAGGACAGCTCCCTGGTGGAATGCTATAATCACCAATTTAGCGATGAAGCAGGCATGTGATAGATGTTTGATTGCAGCCTTGCATTTTCCTTTCCAAGCATATGTTAAACGGTGATTTATATTACTTTCATTCTTGTTCCGCAAGTACGCAGACATGTACTATTTTGTTGCGAAAGGATTACAATACAAGCAGCTAGTCTCGTGAAATATGAGGGTATAGCGAGCCGGTGCACTCTACGGCAGTGAACCCCAACTTAGGTATCGCCGTGGACCGGTCGGCTTTCGCTACTTGTAACCCGGCCCGCTGAGGGTGTTTGTTGAACTTTTACGTTTTAGATTGTTTTGAGTGAATAATTTTAATGTAATTGGGATTGAACCTGCCTTGAAAGTTGTTGTGTCGGAGCCTCAGGATTGCTTCCACCCACTAACGATAGCGAGAACACCAGCGAACGAGCAACAAACCATGTTCAAGTAGCAAGCCAAACCGGTCACCAAGCGTCTGTCTGTGCAACTTAATCACAATATTCTGATTAGGGCACATCACAGGCTATGCGGAAAGGCTGGCATTCGATCAGTCAATGCTGGACAGTTCAAAAAGCGGAGATCGATAAGTTGCCTCACGAACGAACGAAATACACAAAATAAAAGCGAATAAGAGTAAGCTTTAGTGTCCATACAAGCTAATCACAAATGTGAGGCGAAAGTGAACGTATGCGAGGAACCGGAAGAGAGGGCAGAGTGAGTAGACGTGAGTGGGGCAAAACTCACAAAACAACGGGGAGCGTTGGAGTATTCTTACCTCCGCTAGAACAAAGAGAAAATACCGTTACACCAACAAAAAGATATAAATTGATATAATACATTAGCTCACTAGAACGCTAAATTACAGACAACCATGAGAGTGTTCCTCTACAACGAGGCTGCTCCATCTGCGGAGTAAGAGACAATGACGCTTGATGTGTGCAGCCTAGGTCCAGTTAATTTGATTGCTTTCTTTCGGCTGCTGACACTGCAGAACACCCCAGCTCACACAGCTAGGTTGTCAGAAATGGCAATCTGCGCGTAATTCACTATGACTTTAATTGCAGAACACCGCCGAAGTTGTTTGTCACGAAAGTACTATCAAGTTGGCCGTCTTTTGAAAACTCAGTAGTGGTGCATAATGTGGGATAGATGAGTAATGATAATACGATAATCGCACAGATTTTGAGTCAGCAGTTTGGAAACTGACCTGCAAATCGTCGGAATCCAAAATCTCTAAAAAATCACACACATACATTGCTAATGTCATAATCATAATCCACCAGATGAAAAAATATCAAATATAGTGTTCTGTTGCTTGGCAATTGAAAGGAAAGGAATTTAGTTTTTCCATCACGTCCACAAGATGTGCAAGCATGCCAGTGTGTGCGCTATGTATTGTGTAGGAGCGCGAAATATCAACTTCACCCTGTGCGTCTGTGAATGTCTGCTTTTTCAGAACGTTTATTCCTGCTGGTAGTCTGATTCATTATTCACGTCCTCATTTGCTAAAATTGATGTGGTTGGCAGGTCCCAGTTTATTTCTGTTGTGTGACTTGTTTGAAAATAAGAAACAATCAAATGGCTGTCAACCAGTTTGCATCCAAACAATTCGTCTGAGTGAGTATGCATAGTAATCGCGTTTGAAGGAGGCATAATTTGCTCAAATGTCTCAGGTCAAGTTTGCATTGTTCTCTCAGAATCTATTTCTGCAGTACAAGGAAACCCCGGTTTAAAAAACGGAGATGGATGAGTTCTGTACCTCCTTCCAGGTAGAAGTTATGTAAACCACGACGTCTAATAAATTTACTCGTTACACGTAATCAGTTCCGGACATATCTTTGTGGGATTGCATGATCGTTATAAGATGGAGAAGCTGTTTTTCCCCTAAACTTCGCTTTAGGTGCCTGAATGACACCCTGGTCGTACGGTTAAAGTAATACAGTATTGTTGGTGGACAGGAACCGCAATTTGATACTAAGTAGGTGGAATTGGGGAGGGCAACGGCTTTGTCAAGAGAAGGGTTGATGTCGCGTTTTTCTGTATTTTGCTGTTAAACCTTCGGAAATAGCTGCAGTCATCCATGCCTTTTTATTATCCTGGTAAACTACCGATAGTTTCTCATGTTGATACCTCTAAAATTCGAGAGTTGGCTGATTTCCAAATCACTACAGCTGGTTCTCGCTTTGCCAGTGTGGTAGTGCACAGCATAACTGCGATACGCGCCTTGCTTCTTTTCCCACCTGCGCATTTCTATCCTTTTACACAAAGCCTTTATCGGACGTCGTTTTGAATAGTAAAGCAGTTTCATGTGAATAAAAATGTCTTGAGCTGTGCAGCAGGAGCAGATTTCGGGCAATTTTTCTGCCTACTCGGATGCTGCACACCTATCTGAGTCTCCGCTTCCGTCCGATAGCTTACCAAACACAAGATCGTCTACTGCTGAAAGTCCGTAGCCAACTGTTTGACGAGGTGAAGTCTGTGTTTTGTAATACATTTGCGAAGTGTAGTGCTCGTGCTTGAATCACTTGTCCAGGTAATGTAATTTTCCCCTTAGTGCTGACTGGCACTATTTCCAGCAACTTGCCTTCATGTATTCGTTACCCATTTTCCTATTATTCTTTCTTTTCAGTCTTGGTGTGTGGTTCACAAAATGATACAAAAACGACTTTCTGCTTTTACTTTACATGGATTTGCGTTCTGCTAACTCTGCAATTTTACTCCAATGTTAGCGAACTGTTCCTTCGTAACATCGTCGAATCACTGATACCATTTATATGTGAATGCCTTTGGCTTTGCTCACATGGAACCAGCCATTTTGTCCTTCATAAGAAAGCTCAAAAAGAACTATAAAAGCGAACATGAATATTCAGTAAGGACGTACCTCAGCAGTACCCGCTCAGTTCTGACAATCAACTGGTTACACAGTAAACAAATACACACAGAGACTGATGGTCATAGTACTTGCGACTGTATAACGGTATCACAAATCGCAGAGTGCGCGAGGTGAGTACCACTGCTCTTTTATTGTGTAACATGGCTCTATCAAATTTTTTCGTTGCACAGCCCATAGCAGCATACATGCATTAGTTACATTGGGTGAAAACCCGGGGAGGATTGATGCATCACTCGACTATTCCGGTGTAGCTTCTCCAGGTCGTGGGTTTCCACCGCGCTTGTCCAGCAACCGCGAATAACGCGTGACACGGAAGACCATAGCTGAGCATACGCAGCCAATGGCTGTCTCCACCCAAGCCACGCTGTCTAACTTACACATTGGTTACGTAAGGCAGCGGCCACACACGGGCACTCGACCGCAAACAACGGTGCTCAAAGACAGGGAGACGGCGCAGATCGGCGATACCAACAGGCCAGGTCTCGCAACCGTACAACAGTACAGCATGGACAGTCGCACAATAAACCCGTACTTTGATGGATATACCGATGGCGGCGCCACAAGTGCTTCAGCTTAGAGAAACCGAGGTGAGCTCTTGAAATACACAACGAAATCTGGTCTCCAATAATTCCGTTGGCTGTGATGCAACTATCCAGGTAGGCAATACTCTCCGTAGCCTTTAGTCTCTCATAACCAAGATTGAGTGCAGGTACAGGCATCTGGAAGTCTTGGATAAAAGGTTTGTACTTGGATGGCAAAAGTCATCCCATATTTTGACTTTTCAATCGCAAGTTGGACGGTCTGTGGATCGTCACCCAGCAAGACGATATCATCAGCGTAGTCCATGTCAACAGTTCGGCTACCTGGGAGGAGCTCAAAGCGGGTTTAACGAATTATGCAGAGCATTCTTTAGGACTTCCTCAATGGCAAGGTTATTAAGATAATTGCACCTACATTGTCCCGGAATATCCCGGATTAAATCTTCAGACAGAAGTTACGTATATTGGCCTTTTATTGACAACGCTATCCATGATTGTGTCGCCACGTGCAGCATATGTACATTAGCAGCGGAACTTCCAAGCAAATTCATTAAACCCTCTAAGCCAAGAGAGGGAATTCACCTTGATTTCCCTGGTCGCGTTCAAGACCAATATTTGAATTGTGATTGATGCGTATACCAACTGGCCGGACGTATACCTGATGAACACAGTAACGACAGCGATCACGGCAAGAAAATTACAACAGTGATTTTCACAGTTCGGTTCACCAAACACCTCGGTTTCCGATAACCGTTCGCAATTTATTTCCAACAACGTTGGTGATTTTTGCCAGTGTAATTGTATCAAGCACTGTCGGTCGCCTCCGAAACCTCCCCAGTCCAACGGGTAAGCAGAATGCTTCGTGGATACCATCAAATATTTACTTCTAAAGCTGCGGGGGGAAGGACCAACAGTGGATATCATACACCTGTTCCTGATAAGTAATATGGGCTACGCAAAATCCCGAACTACAAGGAGCAGATACCCAGCGGAAGCCATGTACCGGCATGAGACACGTACTCCACTTGATGCGGTACTCCCTAAGGTTATGCAACGGCTACTGGCGCCAGGCGTGAACAGATGTTTTCTACTAGGGGAGCCGGTGTACGCGTTGGATGCATGGCCGAACCACCAAACCTGGCAACCTGCAGTGGCACGACAAAGCAAATGTTCTGTGCTGTAAGTGGGGTTTGTCGGAACGTTGTCTGTCATACGGCACGTATCACAGCGACGCGAACGACCGATCGAACTAACACTTCTACTTTCGAGTTGCCGCATCATAAATTGCCGGACATATTTGAACTACAAAAAATAGTGAGGCGTATTGAACACTCTCATTGTTGTCTGTAATTTAGCGTTCTAGTGAGCTAACGTATTATATCAATTTATATCTTTTTGTTGGTGTAACGGTATTTTCTCTTTGTTCTAGCGGAGGTAAGAATACTCCAACGCTCCCCGTTGTTTTGTGAGTTTTGCCCCACTCACGTCTACTCACTCTGCCCTCTCTTCCGGTTCCTCGCATACGTTCACTTTCGCCTCACATTTGTGATTAGCTTGTATGGACCCTGAAGCTTACGCTTATTCAATGGAACGATGGAACAATGGTTTATTACGGGTAAAAAAGCATCGCTTAACAAGTCCCTTGGGATGGAAATTATTGCGAAAATCAATTGCATAACAATGCGAAAAGCGTTGTGTGGACTCACCATAGACTTATGTGGAATAGCGGAGATGTTCGCGTATTAAACGTATAAATCCATATATCCATTGTTTAGGCGTTTGGTAAGACACCGTTTGATTGCGTTTTGTAGCCCCTGCCTAACAAGTCATAAAATGAAATGTAAGTGAGACAATACATCGTCAACACGTTTTTTAAATATCGCCAGATTGGGAGCAGGGACGACATAATTAGGGAGGGCGTTCCAAGGCTGGCACACGCGGTGAGAAAAGAAATTTCAACTGCATTCAAGCCGGCTATAATGAATTTTCAGTTTCAGAGGGTGACCCCTTAGTTTAGTGTTGTGGCTCAATTCCAGCAGCAGACGGAAAATATGATTTGGGTTCTTCAGAATCTGGTAAACCATAATGAGATCCCCCCGCAAAAGCTGATATCGACTGCTGTAGATTCTTAGAGATTTCAGTCTAGGCAGATAGGGCATATGAAAGAGGCCCCTGACGTTCTTGGTTGCCCGTCGTTGAGAAACTCGAGAGCAATGAGATCCTGTTTCTGCCAACGCTGCCACACCTGAGTAGCATATTCCACGTGAGGTCGCAGGTAGGCGTTAAACATTTGGGGACAAATTGAGGGTACAAACCGACCGAAGGCTCTGCGAAGAAGGCCGAAGTGTTGATTTCCGGTTCTCGTCGCCTCCTCTGTTTGTTTTGAACACCCGAGATCTTCCTGTACCAATACACCTAGGCCACGCTCCTGAGAAACCTTCACCAAGGTCTGGTCTCCAATCTTGTAAGCGTTCACCGGCTGGTGACGCAGATGCATCACTTTGCACTTAGCCATGTTCAATTAAAGTTTGTTCCTCTTTGACCATTCGTAAATGCAATCTAGGTCATGTTGGGGCAGATCCTGATCTGCCTTGTTACTAATCGCCCGCCATATCTTGACGTCATCGGCGAAAAGCAGGACGATTGAGGAGATGACTCTTGCCAGGTCGGTGATAAACCCTAGGAATAAACGCGGTCCCAGCACTGAGTCTTGTGGGACACCACATTCCACCTCAATTGGGTTAGAAAATGATCCCCTAACACACACTTGAAGCTTTCTTTGGTAAAGGAAGTTGCTAATCCAATCAAGTACAGGATCTCCGATTCCGTAACTTAGTAGTCTTTGAAGTAGAATGCGGTGATCAAGGCGGTCGAAAGCTTTGGAGAAGTCCAGATAGATGACATCGACTCCGACCCCATCATCGGCCACTTCCGTCCAACTACCTCGTGCGATCAGTAGGTAGGTGGTGCATGACCGGTGTTCACGGAAGCCATGCTGTTTCCGTACCAAAATGTTGCATTTTTCCAGGTAGTCCATTAAAGCCTCAGCGACGACTGCTGCCATCACCTTCGCGAGCACAGGGAGGAGAGTCCCTGGACGATGGTTTTCAGGATCTGAACGGCTACCGCCTTTAAAAATTTGGATGAAAATGCTACACTTCCACATAGTGGGAACTCGTTGTTCATCAAAGCACCTTTGGAAGAACTGTGACAGTGGTTCAGCTAGTTTGTTGGCCGCAGCCTTTAGTGCCTTCGGGCGGATGTTTTCTGCTCCTGGAAAACTATGCTCACGCAGTCAGAGCAACTTCCTTAGCACAACTGATGGGTTGAAAATTATGTTTGCAAACTATGGTGTCGGTAATGTGCTTGATATTATGGGATAGGTAGAGATTGCGAGTTCGAAGATTGGGGCGTATTGTATCCGCAGGGCATTAGCTGCTTCTTCGGCGCTTTTTACTCTACCGTCTGTAGTGAAAAGTGGGGGGATTCCATGCTTCACTTTATGAAGCTTATTGACATGCTTATACAGCAGTTTGTTGTTTGCCATGAACTTTTTGGCTAGGCACTGTTGATAAGTTACTTTGTCCTCACGGACAAGTGCAGTGCAATGGTTGCAATGGGTCAGGAAATTTCTCTGAGTCGGGGTTAATCTTGTAGGCACGCCATGATGCATCCCTTATCGCCAGGCATTTTCGAGTCCTACTCCTTATAATTGAAGGCATTTTCGCGGGAAGAAGGGGCTTGGTCTCTGATGCTTGTTGACGATGTCTCTGAATCTATTAACGAACTCTGCCCAAACGTTGTCAATGGGACTTTTGTTTGAGAATTCCCAAGCAGCTGCGTCGGCGAGGTCTTTCAATACGTGGTAGCGTGTGAGTGTATGAGTTAGTTCCGAGTGTTCAGATGGATACTCTGCATAACACAACCAGGCAAAAGTTATTACTACATGGTCACTGAGACCTAATGGACTATCCATCAATAACTTGTCAACCATGAGCTCTTCATTCGTGAGCACAAGGTCCAGTATGGACGGTTTGTTTGCTGTCCTGAATCTAGTGGGCGTGGTGACACGATTGTACAAAGGAGTATTAGCGAGCAGTTCATGCAAGTCTGCTTTAAACTGCTCACTGGACGGCGCCGAAACCTCCAGCTTGTGTAGATTGAAGTCCCCGGAGATGAGAATGTGGCTGCACCTAGTGCGTGTTACTCTGTTTAGGCTACGGATCAAGCAGGAATCCATTTCCAGAGTGGATGTTGGGTAGCCGTAAACGATAGCTATGAGACATGTGTCGTTGTGTCTCAGTCGGAGACGGCACCAGGGTGAGTCGGTAACGTGTGTTTCCAGGTCCACAACTAGTGTACATTGTAGATCGCTGCGGTAGTAGAGTAGGACCCCACCTCCTCTGCTGGGGCGGTCGTTCCGGACGAGTGACATTCCGGCTATCTTAACCTCAGCATCAGTCACCTCTTGATGTAACCAAGTTTCGGTAATAGAAATTAGGTTTCAAGCATTCGAAAAATGACGTAGTCGAAGTTCGTTTATTTTACTGAGGAGCCCTTGGGCGTTAGTGTACATACATGAAAGTTTCTCAGATTTAATTAATGTTTCAGAAGTTGTACAACTCATACGTGAAGTTTCGCCGACCAGTGAGTGGCCGGCGACTGGATGCATGGATGAAGCAAATGAGTTTACGCCGACCATTAAAGGGTCGGCGACTAATCGTTTTTCGGATGGGTTGCATACTCTCAAGAAGTATTTGATATATAAGCAGGCATCAGATGCTCCGAATTCCGGTGTGTGCTCGTGCTCTGCTGTGCCTCTCCGGATAATATGGCTACAGTTGAAACGGTCCCCGAGTAGGGAACACGTCTTCATTTCTTTTGGAATTATTGTAAATGACTAACACACCTTGTCAAGTATTTCTCCATCATATCATCCTTGGTTCGGGCGAGAATTAGGAACAGTGCAAATCCCCGACTTCCTTTCTTTTAGGCATACACTTCCAGCTTTTTAAGGAAGACGGAAATAGCTGCTTTGCTAGAGAGCAGATTGCTCAACTTGCCTCGGAAGGTGTTATTGATTGAGTTGAGTTTTTCAAAGAGCCAGATAAAACACTTCCGGCTTAGCTCTTAACAGTTTTCGTTTATAATCAGTTCCAAAAGAATTGTGACTATGTTGTCCCAGAGTACAACAAAACGGCGATGTTTGTTGCCTTTGGAGAGCCATTTAACCTCTCTATGCAACAGTGGACTCTGGAACCCTTCAGTGTTTTCCTCACAGAACTGTTGGGAAAGACAGTCTAGAACGGGGTGCGATTTGATAGTGCTGGTTACTATTATAACACTTGACAGTGAATCGTTTAATTGCCCCCCCAAGTTTTAATCACTAGGTGCCATCAGTGAAACACACAGTGAATGTTATGAATATAAGGAAAACATTTTTATATGGGCAGTGAATCCTTTATATCCTCCGACCATTGCGGCAGTCCCATGTGCTGCCTTTGAAACTATGTTCTGTATTGTGGTGGTGTTTTCTGTCGGATAGCTATTGACTTTATCGAATATTATCGGAGCGGCAGGGAGGCTAATGGAGAGTTTGCGATATGTATGCTCATACGATATTGCCTTTTCTATTCTTCGAAACGCAGATTGGTTCATGAGAAAACCATTTCGACTAAATGGAAATGGATGTGTTAAGCGAATTTACAGAGCGCAGTTATAAATCGGGAAGACGGTCATATCTATTTCATGAAGCACTTGGTCTAGGCTTAGCAACTATTACTCGTTGAATATGCGGCCTTCTGTCTCTGCCCGGAGTGCCCCATGCTTAAGCGGATGTTGCATTGTTGATGCTTCTTCACCGCTGTTGGGCTAAACCAACTTACACTTAAACTAGTTCTCTTTTAGGTGCATAAATTTCATTCCAGTTTATTTGGTTTGTTTTGTCTATCTGAATAATCTTCTATTAGCTGGCCACGTTGCTTACGCTCATTGCGCTTTTCTTCGGTAACTATGTTGCGTTTGTAACATTTTGAGCAACTTGTGGACATTTTTTCCTTATCGCGAATTCATTGCTAACCAACTTACTTTATATGCTAATTTGGCGAAGAGTTATGCCACCGTATCTGTATGCATTATTGTATTTATTTTATTTTATTTTTTTCGTTTCAAGTGATTGGCTGTTGCTTGATATCCCCGGTGTGACTGCGCTTGATGTGCATGTTGGCAAGTTGCCTACCTGTCTATTCCCACTACCTCGTCCATACTGGTTCCAGGAGACAGTTGGTGTTTGCTGGAGGGGACGGGGTGCACGTTCATTGTGGCCGTGCCAGGCTCGACGAGTGGTTCCATGCACTCAGTGTGGAGCGGACTACGGTCCAGCCACCGCCTTGTGTGCGGTTGATTCCCCAAATACAGTGTGCTTTTGTTTACCTTTGAAGGTGTGCGGGCCGGCTCCGTTGCTGAAACGTGGCTCCCATCCACGTGCCTCCCGGTCTTATTCCTTCGGGTTTACACTGGGTATGGGGTGTGTGGTTGGGGCTGTGGGTGGTGCAGCGCAAGCCACCCATGGTCCCTCCTTAGGCGCAGGCGTCCTGTGGCTGGCCGCAGTGACAGGCAAATCCGAAACCGGATGCTACCAACCATCTCTGCCCAGAAGAAAAGCATTAAAGTTGGGCAACCTGCGTATACTTTATCTGTTGTGTAACTGGTGAGTGATTTGCTTCTCAATTGCTAAGCGAAAGAAGTACTTTATGCAGTCTTTCGATAAAGCTCATGGGAAATCGTTTGCACTAGATTGCTTATTAGTGCCTAGTTCAAGCTTAAGCCGCTATCAGGGGACTTGATAGCTGATGTGGCTCAACGGGCAGAATGACACAATCTGTAGCATTTTGTTGAGATCCAGTATCGTTGTTTTTAGGACTCTGGCTACTGACAATTCTAATAATGATGAACTCTGAATACAGGAATCTTCTCATCTGGGGTATTCAAATATCCCGTAGAAGTGCGCAACCTATCACTCCACCTAAAGATTTGGCTTGCTTACGTTGTGTAATGTGAGCGGATTCCATAAGACAGGCAACAGATGCTTCCGTGAAAATGTCTCCGACACTCATATGTTGAAATACACACAAGTGACAGGCATTGCTTCTGCTTTGTAGCCATTTGAACGTACGAAACGGTTGATGAATGGCTGCCACTTGCTAGGGTTTGAATTACCCCTATTGTCTACTTTCGGCAGTCAACTGGAAGTATAAACGACCAAAGTGCATCTGTATTCCGCAACCGAGAAAACTGGAGGAGTTTGTTATTTTTCTTCAGTTTATAATACGGGAATCGGAATGGACAGGAATCCAGCCAAACACAGTGAGAGATGCAGTAAAATCCATACAACCTAATGCGTAGGGAAAGATTCAATCTATCTGACGTGCACACCACTGACATCCATGTCCGTAAAAGAGGATACTGGGACAAACGTTAACGGTTTTTCAAGAAATAAGATGGAATGCAATGGGTTTGAAGTATCGGCAGATGTTGGTTTCTATGAAACATTTAAAAGATTCCACTGGAGAAGAAACCAGGGAGCAAAATAGTGCAGTATCTTCTACAGAAATCGGTGAGGGTTTCATTCAATCCAAATGGTTCGGTCACAGCGGATATGTTTGAGGTTAAATGTAGCCAGTTGCAGTGAGTCGCCTCACTTTGAGCATACCATCACAATAGAAGCAGCTTCGAGTATTACCTGTGAAGAAGTGAAAGTGGTTAGAAAACACAAAACGGCGGAATATTAATAATCCTCTAAGTCCCGTCTAGTGAAAACTCAGATAATGGATAAAAAAATATGGAAAAAATACGCGGAGATGACAAACATGTAACGAAATGGTTTATCAACTACAACGGTAGCTGTATTGGTTTCCACTAAAGAGGGCACATCTACCGACTGCTTCAGGAACACTGCCGATTAATCTCAGAATCCCATATATTCCGCTTAGGAATAAGTCATTTATGTGGCTTCTCCATAATTTGTTCTATGGAACCGCAAATGCAGTCGTGTGAAAAACTCTACGTATAACATCCTCGAATATCTCAATAACAAACATCCAGGAAAAAACACGAAAACACGAAAAAACACCGAATATGTCATTTCTGCGCCCACATTGGCCATTTTTAACAGAGGGTTGTAAGACGCACACATCAACGTTGATTTTATTAGTTAACACAATCACTTCATTCTATTCCTGGAATTTGCCTTGGGTCTATCGGCTGGAACTTGTTGCCAAAGTAAAACCTCGCTCAGTGTAGGACTACAGTAGAGAAAACGATACACTGTTTTCATTAAGCTTTCTTTTGAAACCTCGCCGGGACACCGAATGTGACTTGTGAAGCAGGGTTTCTAAACCCGGATAAAAGTCTTATTCATTGTTTATTGTAGGAAAATTTCCGTTTTCAAGAAGTGGTTAGTAATGTATGTTTGAACTGTTTGTTGCACTAGTAACCTATGTTAAAATGTGTTGTCAAATCATTAAACGTAAGCCTTGCCATAACCTAAAGGCAAAATATACTATCCTTTATAAGGGCCTAGAAGGAAACTATCTGACTGTAAAGTAAATACCCATATGATGTAAAAATATTTGAATTATGGGCAAAGAGACGGCAGTAATTAAATGCACGCTGGGCTTGGCACCTATCGTAGGTATTGTATAATCGGTTGTCAATCAACACGTGAACATCAGCGGAGCTAAAGCAATCATACAAGATATTGTAGAACAATGAGACACTGAGAAGTATAAATGCGGTCATTCTCTAACATACCTGCAAAAGAATCACACCGATACTAACATAGACCGCCATCATCCCGTACCGATCGATGTAACCCTTCAGAACTTTCCAACAACCTTGTCTTATGTTGCTGTTGACCGAGTCGAATGTACCAGGACAACTGCCAACTGGCTGGTTGCTTTGATCAAATTTGCAGCAAGGTACTGGATACATCAGTGCTGTGGGGGAAATATTTCGAAAACAAATTACTGTCATAACTAGGGCAGTGTATGGCTCTGTAACACAGCCGCGTGGTCGATGCGTGGTTGTACGCTTACTGTAACATCACTTCCAAGAGTGAAACGTCACGGCACCGGCACTAACAGGTGAACATGTCGTGCACACACAATAAGTTTAGAGACCCATACCGTTTTGAACAGGTAGAGGAAATTTTACTTACAATGCGCTGAAGCAACAGATGCGAAATAGAAATGACAGTAGTACAGGAGCCTTATTGCAGCCCTACTAATTCAACATAATGGAGGAGAGCTTGGTTGTGGGTAGGAAACGGAGCACACTATCTTCCGTTGCCATGACTGTCACATCATTGTAGATTCTAACGCTCAGCTACACTGTACGACATGTTTAGCCTCCAACATTATAAATTGGTCGGAAACTGACAAGTCTCATGATAACTCGGCAGTTTCAATATACATGACGTCTACAGGTTTTGTCCTTATGATGGATCTATATTGAAAACACTAGATCCCCAACCTCATACCTTAAATACAATGTAAGTCTTGTCGACTCGTAAAATCAGAATCCATGCTTATTCTTGTTTACCTTTTTTGTTCCACCTCATAAAACGGTAGGCCGGCAAGATTAACAAAGCTACAATATGCTAAAGCACACGTTAATAGCGAAATAAGTAAACCTAATACCGGTTTACAGTACTTTTCTAAAATCTAAAAATGGATTCAACGCTAATCAAAGCCCTATGCTGATGAACAAACAGGACGCGGTAGCTGGAGTAAATCGCGATGAATGCTGCACAGCAAACATGAGGGAATTTATAATAAATGAGTAGAGAAACAATAAACCCAATAGAAGCACCACAGCCCGGTTAGTACCGGTGATATAAAAGTGAAACAATCTGTACTTGGCATCTACTTGAGTGATTGATATAAATACGATACAAGCAAAAGCAATCACTTAATATGTGTGTATTCGCTTATTTGGTGATGAATATAAAGCAGGCTGAGAGCTTCAAACCCCACTCAAGCTTATCTTCAATTACCACGATTGGTTCAACTCAACCGTCACAATTAATGGATAAATACCAGCGTCAATCCACCAGTCTACAGGGTACGCTACGCTACTTTCTGAAAACTACAATTACACACATAGTATTCGACTTTAGAAATAAGCAAAAGCAACCAGAATTATTTACGCAGTATTAAAATCGGATTTACGCAAAAGCAGACATGACTACATAACAGTGTCTAGCTGCTACCATCAAACAACGGAGGGAAATCTTTATACTCCAAATACTTATCGTATATATTGCCACAATACGTCGTCAGGCCATCTGCACACTTTATTTTGAACACGTATAGTAATTGGATTTGAAGCAAACTCCTGCTATCTCTATCTGGAGAGCGCAAGCAAGAAATCGGTCGCGGAACTTATTCTTCCTGGGAGTGATTGACCCACGAACTGTAATGCACCAAGAGAACCCAATGGTCAGCAAGATATATGGATACATTGAATGCCGTATGAAAATTTATTTGCTTTACAACTCACTGTAGGTAGTTTTATCGTAAACTTGAGTTCGCTTAAACTTCGTAGAGTTTTTAAAGTCGCCGCCATCGTTGGAACCGCAACATTGGAGCTGCCAACGTGAAAATATAAAAGCATTTAGCTAACAGATCATGCTTACAGTAAACTACTTGAATGCTGGAAAGCAAACCCACACTAGGTAATATGACAACGAATAGCTTAAGTCTGCCTGATCATTGCGCTTATTTTACTAATCTAGATCATAATGAGACAGTGTGAAATTCTTGGGACCAATGAGGTTTAATCCCAAAAAGGTACGTATTATCCATGAACAGTGTATAAAAATTCGGTGGATTCCACGAATTTCGTGGGCCGCCGCGAGAAAACGAAATCTTTGGTTTACCTTCTTATCGCTTTGAAGACAAACCTATTCGTATTTATAAGGCACTTTTAACCCAGACATGACTATGGATACTGAACAAAACAGGTTAGTCGGAAACCCTGGTTTTTCTTTATTAATCCGATGAGGTTTGGATAATATCGGCCACTAGAAATTCACACATATGGGGCGCAATAAATAAATAGCTTTGAGGGCCTGTCATTTATGACGGTTATCCAAAGCAAATTCATTTATCTAGCAGTGACAGCCTTCAGACCGTCTAGCCAGAATCTACAAACTAGATCCTCGAGCAAATTTTACAGTTGCATTGCAGAGTATGGGAGGCATCACCCGTTAACACGTTAAGTATTATGGACAAATGCCCTTGACGCTAAACCGAGAATTTGGAATAGCAGCTCTTGTCTCTGACCAAATCTACATAATACCAACATTTAACTGATCCAATACAGCAACGACTAAAGGTATTGACGGTTCCTCTAATATATATATATATACATATACATATATATATATGTATAGTTTAAGCGGGCGGTGCAATACAATGCCCCATGACACTTCGCTGGTCATTAAGCTAAAGTAACAAAGGGATTTTGCTCAAACACAATCTATGTTGGTCTACATTGAGAGCTATGCAGTGATGAGGTAATATAAAAATGATTCTAGCGCAGGCCATCCCGATAAGTATACGAAAGCTGTTAGAAACGCTCAGATCATCTGACTTACCGCAAACATAAGAGCTTTCATTACCATGCTATCTGTATCAGTGGAATTGACAGAGACGTAATTTGCTGTCATGGTGTCAATGGTCCCCTTCAACGGGTCCGTCAACTGCACAAAACAAGTGAGAATGCATCGAATAAGATCAAATATAAAAACCTGCTCAGGTTCCACGGTTAATTCGGAGCAGTACTTGGAGCAACATTCGTTCGCCCAAATAGAGCTACGTGTAAAAGATGATGGCTTTGGGTAATTAATTTAGTTTGAACTATCCCGTAGTGTCCTCCAGTATATAGTACATGGGAGTAAGCTTCCTATTTGGAAAACGTTATAAAATAATATAATTCCAACTGCGTTCCCTCGACATTTGGTCGCTAGCCTGCCCGGTATGAGAAACTGTAACTTATCTTATTCGCAAATCAACCTGATATAAATGTAATTGCTTTCCGGGCATATATTGGCCCACATTTTTGTTTTGGGTATATACGTAACATTCGAATACGAAGGCATTACGCGAAGCTGCATTTGTAGGTCACATGGACAGACTATGCTTATTGAAATACGAGATGCCATGTGACACACCTACGAAACATACAACCGACTGTTTGCATTTGTTTAATAATCCCTCAGTGAGTTAGTACTATGCTAAGAAACTGTTACTTCGTTAACTTCTAACGTCTCTATGTTCAGCCTAAGGATAGCACAGTGTGCAATAGTCCGTAGATTTCCATAGGCTACACTGCTTTTGGGTACTGAGGAGACAGCAAAATAAATTGGTGCAATTGACCTCATTTTATTAATATGTCTGGCACACGCACTTGTCAGTTACTTTCTCCGCTCACTCTACGGCGCATATGGAGAACTGTGACCGAACGGACGCACTTGACCCCGAGGAAGATATGTTACAGTGAGATTTGATCGATAGTAAATAAGAGGGGTACAGTTTCTTGGTTATCCGGCGCATGCACTCACAAAACAGTGTAACGGGATGATAGAATGATGAGTTTGAAACTGGTTTTAATGTATCTGTTGAGTGTAGATACGAGAGTAGCATTGGGTTGGATGTTCCGACCTGATGTCTATTTGTCTCATTGGATTCAGGCTGGTGTTACACTTTATGTTTAAGTGAAGGAGCATCATGAGCATGTGTGGCAAGTGGTTATCAAGGATACACACCATGAAACCTGCACATATATCTACCCGACTGCGACTGCAGAGTCTTGAAAAATATATAGAAAAAAAACAATAAATTATCAATTAAATTTAGTATTTTGGTGATACTTTGCATATAAATGCGCATAACACCGACTTCATCTTGTTCATAATAGCGGGCTAATAGTATAATGTATCGGTTTAGTCTGTAATCGTCAGTGAATGCTTAACGTTTAGAGGCAGTATGATTGTTCTAGCCGTGTTATGAGAGGAGCATTTACAATCTTCTCCAAGGTTATTTTACATCAATTTCTAGAAATTTGTATCCAACTTGACAGTACTGAATTTAGTACGCAGTAACTGAGCTGGGTTACAGTTGCGATCAGCTCGAATGTGTTCCCCAGCATTATCCTAACTAAAATTAGATTAGCATACTTTGTGTACAAGAATGTTTCCAGCATAAAATGAATTCGGCAACGAACTCGTTTCAACGATGATGAAACGCGTCAAACATTTCGATGCTGATATGTTAATGTGTTTCAGCCTACGCGGTAGGTAGTTATTTGATTTTACTCAGGTAAATAATAGAAGGTTGAGTTATCCGAAACCAATACATGCATGCACTGATAGTTTGAATAAGAGGAATGACAACGGGAATAATGGGAAAGTCAGAGCGCAAGGTTACTTACTATATTCGGCTTTGCGGCGTAGATAATGACGACGATGATTTCAGCGATTAGCAGAATTCCATGCAGTATTGCATACTGTAGAAGTATACGAGAACCCAATTGATTCGCAAAAGGACGAAATATGTGAAAAGTGGATATATGAAATGAGGCTCAAGCATAGCTTCGCTTGTGAATATTTCTTTTTAACACATGAGTCTCCAGTCAGCCGAATGCAATCAGGGGTTGGGCCAAAGCCAGCATCTAGACTCACTGGCTTAGTTAAGCTAAGGCTGAGGTTACCGTTTGTACCATCCGGTATATGACCGAAAGCTTGCATTTTTCTATAGTGGCATTTATTCCTCAACACCAAATTTATTAACTAACTCAATGCCGGTACAGCCGGAACTGGAATTACAATCTATGCAGTAAAAGCCACTGCTACTATGCGGAGTCACATGTACAGATTGTATGTGTGGGCTGGCTGCAAATGGCTTCTTGGGTTCACAAATGTAACAGTAACTAAATGGATCTTGGTTTTGACGTGTAAATGTACACCTTAAATTTAAACCATACAAACGTACATTTAAGTGCGTTAAACAACAGAAATCCCCAGTGTCCGGAACCCCATCGCATCAGCCCGACATTTGGTAAACATATTTAATTACCTTTTCGGATTGTTTGAAACAAAACAAGTCATTCTGATTCGGTACGCTTAGATCACGTTGGTCAGATCGATGCAGTACATTCTTTCTCGGCCTGTAGGAGTAGATGCCGTGATGTCATATGGACAGTAATTTGCATTTGCTCACGCTGGCTTGAAGTACGTTTAGTGTTACCCACTGATGTACATTATCTAGATCACATTGGAGCAAATGCTGGTCGGTATTCGAGTAAATCCTGAGCTAAATCTTAATACCATCAGCTAAAAGCAGGAAATTCGAGATTACATTCTATGCGAGATTATTTATGAATACCGAAACTGCATGACTACACGCAGCTCGTTCGAATTGTTTGGCGCCGAATAAAGAGTTCCGGGTTGACCAGTAAATGTCGTTTTAGGAGGAAGTTTGCAATCAAGTTAAAGACCACGCAATTTCGGGGGTTGGAATAAAGAGTTTGTGAATATAGACGTAAAACACCTTAGAAAATCCAGACAGACCATACGAGGTTTATCTTTAGTGTCTTGTGTTCGGTTCAACTAAATCATGCTGTTTGTAATTTTTTGGTACGCGACCGATGTTGAATGAAGACGTGAAACTCGATATTAATAATGTGTAGGTTTAGAAATCCGTGAGAATATTTGTAGCTCAGGATGCGGATGAGGTTTTCCAGAAACGACACACGCTTCAGTAATGATGTATTCCATAACTTTACGTAGTACCGAAAGGGCTTTGGGGGATAGCTTGAAGGTTAAACTTTTTTTTCTTCCTCGTGAGAAAACTGATTACTTGATAATTCCAACCGGTAGAAACTTGGTTCTAAGCTAAGCAACATTGAAGGAAGTAGTCCAAAGGTTCCACCAGTTTCCTTGCATCTTCTCTTTCCTTGTGTTTTGAAGGCATCTACTCCAGGAAAAGCTTGATTGCACAGGAGCTTAGCTTCTGCAGTACACCTTCAGAGGTAAAAGAGATATGACTGAATCCCGGCTTCCTAACAACAATGGCTGAAAAATTGCTTGATGGTAAGATCCCCTGATATATAATGATCAGCCTGCCTCCTCAGTGCCTTCGACGGTTATTTGGACGTTCTTGTCGGGCCATCTGCTTTCCGGAGCGCAAAAATCTTCGTCCTTCTCTCTTCAAAACCATTGCTGTGTTTCTACAGTAGTATATGATTGGCACCGACGGTTTTAACATATTTTGTTAATGCGCCACCTCGTCTCCACTGAGCATTTGAGCGTAGTTGGTATACGGAGTTTAGGCAAATGTTTCAATTAGCTGACACTGAAGATAATCCATACACTTGACATGCTGCATCGCTAAATATCTTTGAGCTAAGCAGTTATGTAGCCCAAGAAATGCTTCTCAGATGTTCTGCAGTATTTACCTAAGTTGATTAATCCAAGTTAACTAGGAATAAATTGAGACTATGCCAAATTACTCTTGGCACATTTTATTTCAGAGAGGAGCATCAGATAGCAAGCTAAGTGATCCATTTTGAGTGTAACTACTTGTTATCCGAATACATTATTGAGCAGCGCTCTCCTTATTGCTAATTGTCAATGTAGGAATTTACTTGTATCATTCATTGGCCATAATTTTGTGTTAAACCGATGGAAACACTATATTGATTGACCCAATAATAGGCGTGATGAGTACTAGTTTATCATAATGACTCCCACACTAACACATTTCTGGCTATCACTTAATTTATTTTCCGGAAGTACACCACAGTGGCTTTCATTGTTCAGAATAGAATGTACGTATTATTTGAGTACCATAGTGGATTGATAACACTGGGCTGATTACAGTCAGCCTCGAGATCATATAGTTTGTTTTACTGCATTAGGGTTCTCATGTAAAATCCCTTTCCCAACTTTCAGCAAAACGGAGCAAATGCTACATTCATGTTATCATGGCAACACGTTAGGCATCTAAACAGCAATCCAATTGAGGGCTGGTCTTAAGATTTCCATCTCGACTTGAAACCGGTTCACTGTAATTGACAGTAGCTTACAGTCGTCCAAAGTATTTTGCTGGCAAGCACTCTTGCTGACGTGTCATAAAATGTAAGTACAGTGCGCCGTTTTCCTAATACATGGTAACTGGCTTTTTGCTGGGAGCAGTTTTGTTCCGAGGAACGAAGGCAAAAATCAGGGTTAATGAAAGGAATAGAGTCGGTGAATATTCCAAGCAGATCGGCAACTGTGTATCGAGGCCACATTTGGTTCATTGATGCAAACTAAAAGCTGGTTAATGTCTACTACACGAAAATATATTCAGAAGCTGCTCGCCGCTTCATTCTGAGGCAATTTACGACCGGAAACCAATAAATATACCGCTATTCTCAGGTATTGATAATGAAACAGTATTCCATTCAATGTGTAAGGCTCGGCGTCAACGTTTTCGCTTTTAATGTCCAGTAAACGAAAAGCTGCAGTGAAGTTGCTTATCGCTCTTCAAACTAGGCAACTGCAAAGCTGTAGCAACAGGGAGGCCTGCCACTGGGGGTAAAAATAAGCAACAGATAAGGAATAAAGAAATGAAAATTGCCAGTGACTTTTGCGTTCAAATGTGTAGCGAGCGTATTCGGTCACACTAGTTGCTAGACCCTACAACTTGATACGATATCACTTAGAAAGACAGTGTTGGACGCTGGACAACCTAATGATAGTGGAACCAACTTCCTGGCACGTTTATCTTTTGTGATGTGCGGAAGTTATATTTCTGGATAGAAATAGCTTGAACTACTCTGCAGAATACTCTGGACTGCCGATTGTTATAAGGCTGCCAAGAGAGAAATAGCTGCAATGAAATGCTGGACAATAACATGAAAATGTTATAGTGTGAAAGCATTAGGTTCGATGTGGTGGGTTTATAAAATACCGGAAAATCCTATTTTACGCAATATAGCAACCGGCTGCAGTCGTCGATGTTTTGGGCTCCGAATGGCAACCCTACAAACAGCTTCTCAGTAAGAGTGTAAATACTCTTTCCTGAGAGGAAGAATATGGGCAAACAGATGACTCCAGATGAGAATAACACAAAAGGTGTGCCCAGTTAGGGGAACTGGGTCTGAGTCGCTAGCGACTTTATTTAAGACCAAATAACATACTATTTATATGGCACACTATGCTCCGTTGAGCGATTTGAACTTGCTTCCTGTTAATGAAGGTGTCTTTGATGGAAGGCGTAACGAATTCATCGACCGTGCTCATTGATCGCGCGGATTTACAACACGATAATCGTTCAAGCGCGTATGCATTGCTGCTCAGCTATCTGTGAGCAATAGATCCAGAACTTCTGTTGCCTCAAAATTCTGATCACGTTGGTCGACAGGAAAAGATTCAATGTTACGAATGCTTGAACAACATTGCGCATGGTTAGAACTTCTACGAGGGGGTCCTCTATTTACTCATGAACCCTGAAAGCTGATTTATAACAAATGGAAAAGTTCAGGATTTACGAGTCCAGTTGTGCGGTCTATCTAGAGTTCCCATGGACCCAGTACCAACGATACTAAGCCTAAACTAAGTACGTAGTACGAAAACTAAACTAGAAACTACGAACAATTAAACCTAGACTTAACGCACGGTCTGGGCAGAAGAATAAAATGAATTATCCTGTAACCGTGGTTCTATAAAGCATATTAAATACAGTACCTGACTTACGAATAGGTTTTGCAATCGTAATGCAAGTGGGCAGAAACTGTACAGCGTGGGGCAGAGCGAGTCTTTGGGCAGTGTCACAGTAACATGATAAGATGAATGACCTCGAAACGTCAAGGATGTGTCAGTGATCGAGTGAAAGTAATAAATATACGGTATGTTAACTGCTTGTAGGACACAGTAAAGGAATGTAAATGAGCAAGATAATTAGGGAAAAGAGATACCGTGTCCTCATGTAATCAATCCAGGTTGGGGATATATCAAAGTTCCTTTTGGACTTTACAGGCCCTTCTGGAGAATAGAGATGATGCACTTTCTGTAAAGAAGTGTACTGCTTCCTCCTGCGTGTATACGAGATTCTGAAGCAGTCTTTTGTTTTCTTTTACAGCAGAAATGGGCACTAGTTTATAAAACCATGACTTTTTCTTAAATAATGTAAAACATTGATATCTATGTGGTACATTTTAGTTTGCTGGCTCACTGCATGGTCTATTTGCTTTTTAAACTTGGCTAGTGTCGGGGAGAGAGTGACAGATAAGTTTTTCATTTGAGAAGACAGTACACACAATTATTACCAAAACTATAGATCGCTTTCCTCATACAGTTCATACGTTTCACCCAGTAGGTTTCCTTAGGCTACCGTCAATATAGTTACAACATACGCAACCTATCCAAATAGATATAGGTAATAAACAAGTCCCGATACTTCCTGCTGAAATTGATGAACTTGTGTTATGGTCTCGCAGGTACAACGACGCAGGCCGGAAGGTTAATTTGTATGAGATGTTTAAAGTCCGAAGATACTAATGTCTTGCACTAACTAGATCATCTCACGTCCGTGACTCAGAGCCCTTTCACACACCCAGTTGCACCTTCCTGGCTGAGAGCATGTACCTCGTGCTACAGACTGTGGCATCCTCGAACAACTATAGTTATTCATTTGCTCCATTTGCATACACTTTGTGTCCCAAGTTCACAACTGCATCGGTATGCTGTGAGAACGCGCAAAACACAGTAGCGCGCGAACTGAACTCGAACCGTTGCTATAACGTCACTTCCCGCTTTCCTTTCGGATTTCTGTTCCCTTTGCTATCATAAAAGAATAAGAATCTGAGGAGCACCGTAAAACATATTGTTCTGTTTATTATCTTCATGTCCTCATTTGATTCATTACATAGTGAATAAGTTTTGCTTACTATAAGTTCCTGCTTCACCCTTGAAGTTAGACCTGCATTGTATATCACACAACGGTGACTCTGCCGGTTTCGAAGATTTTAAGCACAAGGTGACCCCTGCACGCGACTGGGAAACTATCAGCAAAGTGTCACCGTCAGTTGTGGAGACGATGTCCAACGCCATGGAGAAGTTAGCATCGTCCGAACCGATCCCTCATCATATCCCCGCAGTTCCCCCAGTAGGAACGTTCTTCGTCTTGATGCATTACTGCAGTTGGGGACTACAAGGCCAGCTATTTGTGCAATATATGCCTCCATCCCAGAGTGGGATTTTCTTCTTGAGAGTACTGACGGGGGAAGTCTTTGACACTGATGTAGACAGCGGCATTTTTGGGCAGGAAGTTACGATGGGCTCATTAGGCACCCTGCAACGTCTATTAGACTGTGCACGGCCGCTTTTGCAACTTTGTCAACAATTTCATGAACGGTGTTAATCGACTGGAGAGGCCATCAGGAATTTCGTGGGTGAGAAACGACTGGCGGAACGTGATGACAATTGGGTAACGGCAGACCATGATGAAAATGTGTGCTGATACAACTCTTCAGGGGAGCTGAGGTTCGTTCCGATAAAATGATGTCAACCCTACTAGACCGCAGTACCGATATTTCGATAATTTCCGATCCTGGCACTTTAGTGCTCTTCGTAATTTTGGGTGCTTTATCAGGTATATGAACAAAATACGTCTCCAACTTCCATCTTATTCTAACCACTTGTTTGTATGTAACTAATATTTCTCTATATCATTTCGTTTTTTCACTTTAATACTCAGGAGCCCAGTTACAGGGGACAGTTAGATTCAGGGTTAATGTTGCGTCTTCTCGATCTGTTGGAAACGGCGGCATAGCAGGAAGGAATTGGAGTGTGTTCATGATGCAATGGACAACACTTACACCACACACAAGGTAATTTACTGTTCTGTCTTAGTAAGTAAAAATGCTCCGATGGGTTCCGCAAGTACAAGAACCAAGCAGCTAATACCAACAGAATTCAAACCACGTGACGAGGGGAGCAAAAGGCGAACTTCATTGAAGTAATCTTCGCAGCTGCGAAGCCAGCCACCCTATGTTCAGTCACCAGGTGAATCCGCACGTGAGGGACCGCATTCCAAGCCGTTTTCAACCATCAGACGAAACCCCACATGGCGCCCCGTTTATAATGCTATCGTTAATCTGGAAGGTGGTAAAAAGGTTCTTCTTTACGACGGAGGTTGAAAATTCTGTGCCACCACTTGTCCGGTTGTTTGACTCCAAGGCATATACGAACCTTTTGAAGATCGGGGTGCTTAGAGTGGTAACGAGATGCACGTTGGAACGATTTATCTGTCGTTTAACAACCGTCAAGGCAAAAAAGTGAGTCACACGTGATTCCATCCTGTCTTCATCGAAAATCGGACACTACAGCATCAGTTCGTTGTACCCGACCACATCCATTTTGCCGTTATTTTCTAACTGGATTTATCGCGTAGGCTGACATGTTGGTTTAATTTAGCGAATACACTGTTACTCACCGAATCCTGCACTTTTGCGCCAAACCCCCACAGATGCGTTGGTTTTGAGGAGAACTCGAGCTGAGAGGATATGAAAAGAAGCTTGTGGATGGACGAGCTGCTGGGAACGCTAAAGTCGCCTAGTAATGGTATTAAATTGAATTGTTTTGGATGACATTTTTCAGAAGCACACAAATGTTTTCGCATGGAAGACAAGGAAGATTAGCCGCACCGATATCTTGAAGCATGCAATCGACACCAACGATGCTAAACCCGTGAAGAGTTCGTCTAGATGGATTCCAGCTCACTGACATAGTGAGGTACAGATGATAGATGATATGCTTGAGAAAAACATCGTCCGACCCTCAACCTCCCATGGATATCACTTAAGTTCTGGTGAAGAAGTAGCATAGTAATCTCCGCTTGAGCGAGGATTAAAGGTTGTAAGCAGATAACACAGCAGTGCGTATTTTCTCTACTTCGGAATCGACGAACTGTTTTACTCCCTTTATGTCTCAACATTGTCTAAGCACACTTGCTGTCGCTTCTAGTTACTGGTAAGTGAAGGTTGTAGGGAGTGATGCAGCGGAAATTACCTCCACTGCGTCTTCTGATTCTCAAACGCCCCAGTGAATTTACAGCGTTTGATGCGACAATTTTGCATGGATTTATCCCACGGAAGTGTTTACCATGATGATGTTATCGAGGATGGGAAAACGAAGCACGAGAAGTTGAACAGCCTGGAACGTCCGGTCAAGGTAGGCCTGAAACAAACCCATCGAAGGATTACTTATTTTAGACAGAAACAGTACAGTTTGGACACATTATCTTGGTGTAGGGAATTGGAACAGACTCAATTAAGACGTAGAAAGGAAAGTCTTGACCGACCTTTACAGGCAGTGAACAGTTACGTATTTTCCTCGGGTTAATTTCATATTGCCGGCGATCCATCAAAACTTTTCCAAGATACTTGCTCCTTTGAATGCATTTCTACAAAACTTTCAACCTTTTGAACGGTCGGCAGAAAGCCAAGAAATATTCGACCAGCTACGTGAGTATCTCTGCTCAACTCATTGCTATCGGTTTCTGACTTATCCCCTTGGACGGAAGAATCCATTATGGAGCAGGCGATGGGAGCAGTTTTGTCACTGAAAGGACCAAATATGATAGGAGGAGTAATGACCTATAGCAGCAGTAGCCTCAGCTCGGCAGCAATGCACTGCAAGAGAGGAGATGTTAACTATGATGTGCTTCATAAGACCCAATCGGTATTATCTATTCAGAAGGAGATTTGTGGTGGTACTTGATCACCGATGGGTGGATGACACGGTGTTGACTCCCGTAGTACCAACCGTGAGTGAATGTTCCATCTGTGGGAAGATGTTTGTCCATTCCTTCGGAGCAATAACTCCTGACATACCGTTCGTCGCAGAGCGACGGCGCGCACCTACATCGGATGAGTCATGGACGTAAATCGATCACATCGCAATCAGTTACTCTCGGACAATTTGGATCCAAAACTACCGCCCAAGTTACAGCACAAACGTCTACTCCGAACATTTAGTCGAGTTTGCCAACCATTGTGTATGTTTCGGCTGACGCCCACCATGACGCCGTGAGGGTTTAGACATCCGGGTGTTCTAAATACTTGTCAAATTACCCTAGCATCCGAGCTAACTTAGCGACAGCTGAACGCAGATTACCGCTACCAGTCACGTGTTCACCAGACTTGATTAGCAGCAAGTATGTATTCATGCGGTGAACCTGATAGCCAAACTGGACACTGGGCCTCTGCACCACTTATGCAACTACTGGATGCAACACATTGACACGTGCCGGTTGGAAGCGAATAAAGTGAGGGTCGCAAAAATCCAAGGACAAGGTTGCATGCGTGCATGAAGAGAGGAGGTGAAACAACTCGTCTCGTCATGAGTCAGAAAAGGAAATATTCATTGCTGTTGATCACCACCAGAAATTATTCTGTCTGATAAAGTGAACGAACGACAAGAGATTTGCTGTTATGAAAAGTATATACGACGAGATAGGCAACCTAATTACAACCTGTGGAAGGTCTTGGAGCTTTGGGTTAAAAATTTTGAAATGCAATTTATCGGCATGAACTACTGCACTTGTGATCGGCAAGTGATCATGGTGTTTCCTATATTGTGCATTTAGATCCTCCCTTACGCGCCTTGATTGCGAACGTGAGATCAGACTGCTGAAACTGATTAAAGTCGTTGGCCCGGTTGCAGATGCAGCAGATTTGTTGATGATTTACACGACCTTTATTAGGTGTGTGATATCAGGAAACTGTCCCAACTGATCGAGGTCCCTTAATCCTTGTCTCGAGCTTCAAGCAGGGCTCACGTTCGGATTGCAGCAAACATAGACTGATTTGTCTGGCATCTATCGGCTCCAAGCTGCTTGCACGTCTTTATTCATAGACTGACTAGTACTAGTGGAAACCAGCTTCGTGAACAGCAGGCTAGGTTTTGCTGAAATCAAAGCTGCATTGACCGCAGCTTCAATTTACCTCAACTGCCTGAGTTCTACCAGTTGCATTGGTGCTGAAACTAAATCGTAATCTTCGACCCAAAGGTAGCATCGATTTGGTGGATGGATGTGTGGTTGTTACTGTTTTATTGCGAAAGGTGAGCCTTAGAATTACATAGACATCATCAGAGCACCTTGGGTGAATAGTTAGGACAAGGTGAAGGCTTTTGGAAAGCTATCGCTGCGCTGCATTATTTTCAGCAGTGAGACAAGGGTGCTGGCTTTTAACCTTCCGTCATAACCTTGCCATCGAAGAAGTTGCCTTCAATGGACACAGCATAGACGGTGTGCAGCTGCTCCCAGATAACCGGGTTTTGATTCGGATTTTGATGACGACAGTGCACCAGTCTGTGACATCGCACAGACGTGCCAAACATCACTGGACTGACTGTTAGCCGTTTTGGGATTAACTTTGCCCTCCAAAAGCGCAACGCTTTCCTCCAAGGTTGATGTGGACTGCGCACTAGGCTGACCGATGGTAGGGATCATCTAGCACTTCTTCAGAAATTTGGCTGACTGGCAGTTTCATCATCGCCGTGTTTTTGAAGAACACAAACCATTTAGCGGAAGCAAGAGGCGCCTTTGCTTATCTTCGCTACTTGTACTTCGAATGTGACATCGAGCCCGTCCTGAGAGGTAGAGTCTACGAATCAAACATCCATACAACCTTACTATTTGATTGTGAAACTTGGCCCATCACACAAACAGCTATATAGCGACTTGTTACATCCGACCTCCGGTGCCTTTGCAGTTAATTCCACCTTCGCTGGGAAAACTGGGTGAGGAATGAGCAAGCTTGGCGACCTGTGTTTCATGCAGGAAGAGTGAATGAACCGTTCAGCACGGTTATTTCACGTACCAGGCTCCGATGGCCTTGTTGTGTATTACGCAAATCAGCAGAGAGACTCCCAGACGTGCATTGCTTACTCGCCGAGAGTCGACACGGAAGAAGAGGAGATGAGACTAACAGATGTGTTGGACAAGCAGATTGAGGTCCATCACTTATAAGTTAACAGCAGTTGTGGTATCTCAAGTGACTGGTTTGAGACTTAAAACGATGAACAATTTGATTTGAAAAAACTTGTTGATGTGGCGAAGTGTCAGTCACAATGCCAATTGGATTGTGAGTTCGTTCGTCCCCCTCAATGCAATTTAGACACCAAACAAACATGGCTCTTTTTGATGACGCACAATATTAACACAATCTAGTGATTTCTTTTGATATAACTTTGTCTTCTTTTTCTTTTTCTTTTCAACGCTACATGATTGATTTGTACTGCGGTACAGTGGCTGGGGTGTTGTTCACCCACAGCTAATGTATAGAATGAATGAAAGAGCAACAGTCCCTCTGAAGAATCATGAAGAACATCGCGCAAGCTGGCAAAAAAGCGTTTTAAATAATATGACTTTGTATGGAGAATTCGATCAAACAGAAAGTCTATAATGCGGAAGCATTATCTAGGGTTTCTCTCCGTGACCTTAAGGAGTACCGTTCGTGCAGCATGTACCATGTACCCAGACTTAAACTTCAGAATGCGGAGTATGGACAATGACAGACGGCGCTAGCGATTAATCCGTATATTGCACTGTTTAACCGAGTATCTTCACGTCGGCAACAGGTCGAGTTAAAGAAATGGAAGAAAACAATTCAAGGCCCGATGCTGGTTGTCTATCTGGGAGAACCTAGCTACTGAATAAGTTGTGTTGTTCCATTTCGGCTTGACATACACTACAAGAATCAATATCCCAAGTCCAATGATAAACGATGTGTATGGCGACCTTCGAAAAGAATTTAGACGCGAGAACTATGACTGCTTTCAAAATCTCTAACTCACCAACCATAATCCATTGCAATCTAGGAAGGCCAGTTATCCTTACGAGATTGTGGGTGTACCTCTCCTGTGACCTTTATCTGAGACATCATGAAGGCATTGTTTATTCTTGGTCAAATTGGATCACGGTATCAAGTGTTGCGCGGCTGTGCCGATTGCAAAGACTGGTATGGTTAATGTGGCAGCATTTATTGTGAATCACTAGGTGTCATGGGGGAAAACTAGAACAGTTACACTCAGAGGCTCCTGTTTTCACAGTGCACTGGTACAGAGTGTCCGACTTTTCGAATAGACACGACGAACTATACCACCCCAAGGCAAAGAGAATTCGTATGAACCAGTCATTTGATCATTGGATTGTGGAGAGCAGAAGGGGTGTCCTTTGTCAACTCCTTCACTTCCCGAACATTACGTGGAAGCCGTGAATCGTTGCGAGGCGGTATTCCACAAGGTGCCGTAACAGCTAAATTGGAAGCAGTCAGGTCTTAGCTAGCCCAGTAGTTGAGAATCCAAAAGTTTCTTGAGACATTCCTTGACTTAGATGTCGACCACAGTTTCCGGTAAGTTGTTCTAGTCATTTACAAGTCGGCTTGATAGAGCGAGAGCGGAACCAACTCGGATTATTCTTGGTTTAAACCGTTTTACAGTTGTGACCCTGAGTTGGACTATTAGCGTCGACTTAGAAGAACGCTCGTAGCTTCATCCCCATCTCATCCTTCAGGATGCGGCTGTCAAAAATCATGTCACGGCGACGTCGAACAGGTTCATTTGTTGTAGTCGAAGTGGGTAAAGCAAGTCCCGTAACTGCAAGGTTGATTTCCAACCACGCCGCTGAAATTTCCCACCAGGTCACATTCGAACTTGGTAGAAGGACAGACGGAAGGTACTCCGTATTCAAGTTTCAGGCACACATGGAAGGTAAACAGGATTCTGAAGATCTCCTGAGTCAACTTCAAGAAAGCCCTGCGCAAGGCATGGAATATACTACTGGCAGCTGTAACCCTCCGTAATGTGCCCCCTGTCGTCTGTGAATCATGACACAAGCACACCACGATCCATCTCAATGTTGAGGTTTCTTGGTAACACACAACCAACACGGTACATCACGAATGGCTTAGGGCACCTATTGAGATAAGCAGACATTTTCTACGATTTAGGGGAAACCGCCGCTTGACTGGCAATCCCCGTAGCTTGTCCAATGACGCCTGTACACTTTTAGCAACCTTAAGACAAGATGCCTTTATCCACAGTTTCAAGTAATCGGCGTAAATAAGGCAATACGACTGAAGTTCCGACTGGGACCATAAAATAAAACTTTGGAAAATTCCAGACCAATTATCAATGCTTGCGGTATACCGCCTGGCATGAGCGCAAGTGAGGAGTAAGCTTCGTTGTTCTGACTTGCATGATATGGCTATCCAAGAAACCGATGATCCATAAAAGAACGTTCCCAAAGACCATGGAGTTCCTTCTTAAGAAGGAACCTTACGTAGGTAACTTTGTCAAACACTTGGCTGGTGTACAGAAACAACATCCAGTCGTTTTCCGGCACATAATGACCTCGTCCAGTTCTCCCTAGCAATAAGCAGGTTCGAGGTACATGGGCGTACTCACGGGAAAACAAGTCGATTGCAAGAGATGAAATTTGCTTCCTCGAATCAAATATGGTATACCTGTCTGAGGATCTTTTCATTACCAAGTACAATAC
>OX104070.1:24403905-24418453 GCA_944474145.2 Dicrocoelium dendriticum
TCCTGAGAGGTAGAGTCTACGAATCAAACATCCATACAACCTTACTATTTGATTGTGAAACTTGGCCCATCACACAAACAGCTATATAGCGACTTGTTACATCCGACCTCCGGTGCCTTTGCAGTTAATTCCACCTTCGCTGGGAAAACTGGGTGAGGAATGAGCAAGCTTGGCGACCTGTGTTTCATGCAGGAAGAGTGAATGAACCGTTCAGCACGGTTATTTCACGTACCAGGCTCCGATGGCCTTGTTGTGTATTACGCAAATCAGCAGAGAGACTCCCAGACGTGCATTGCTTACTCGCCGAGAGTCGACACGGAAGAAGAGGAGATGAGACTAACAGATGTGTTGGACAAGCAGATTGAGGTCCATCACTTATAAGTTAACAGCAGTTGTGGTATCTCAAGTGACTGGTTTGAGACTTAAAACGATGAACAATTTGATTTGAAAAAACTTGTTGATGTGGCGAAGTGTCAGTCACAATGCCAATTGGATTGTGAGTTCGTTCGTCCCCCTCAATGCAATTTAGACACCAAACAAACATGGCTCTTTTTGATGACGCACAATATTAACACAATCTAGTGATTTCTTTTGATATAACTTTGTCTTCTTTTTCTTTTTCTTTTCAACGCTACATGATTGATTTGTACTGCGGTACAGTGGCTGGGGTGTTGTTCACCCACAGCTAATGTATAGAATGAATGAAAGAGCAACAGTCCCTCTGAAGAATCATGAAGAACATCGCGCAAGCTGGCAAAAAAGCGTTTTAAATAATATGACTTTGTATGGAGAATTCGATCAAACAGAAAGTCTATAATGCGGAAGCATTATCTAGGGTTTCTCTCCGTGACCTTAAGGAGTACCGTTCGTGCAGCATGTACCATGTACCCAGACTTAAACTTCAGAATGCGGAGTATGGACAATGACAGACGGCGCTAGCGATTAATCCGTATATTGCACTGTTTAACCGAGTATCTTCACGTCGGCAACAGGTCGAGTTAAAGAAATGGAAGAAAACAATTCAAGGCCCGATGCTGGTTGTCTATCTGGGAGAACCTAGCTACTGAATAAGTTGTGTTGTTCCATTTCGGCTTGACATACACTACAAGAATCAATATCCCAAGTCCAATGATAAATGATGTGTATGGCGACCTTCGAAAAGAATTTAGACGCGAGAACTATGACTGCTTTCAAAATCTCTAACTCACCAACCATAATCCATTGCAATCTAGGAAGGCCAGTTATCCTTACGAGATTGTGGGTGTACCTCTCCTGTGACCTTTATCTGAGACATCATGAAGGCATTGTTTATTCTTGGTCAAATTGGATCACGGTATCAAGTGTTGCGCGGCTGTGCCGATTGCAAAGACTGGTATGGTTAATGTGGCAGCATTTATTGTGAATCACTAGGTGTCATGGGGGAAAACTAGAACAGTTACACTCAGAGGCTCCTGTTTTCACAGTGCACTGGTACAGAGTGTCCGACTTTTCGAATAGACACGACGAACTATACCACCCCAAGGCAAAGAGAATTCGTATGAACCAGTCATTTGATCATTGGATTGTGGAGAGCAGAAGGGGTGTCCTTTGTCAACTCCTTCACTTCCCGAACATTACGTGGAAGCCGTGAATCGTTGCGAGGCGGTATTCCACAAGGTGCCGTAACAGCTAAATTGGAAGCAGTCAGGTCTTAGCTAGCCCAGTAGTTGAGAATCCAAAAGTTTCTTGAGACATTCCTTGACTTAGATGTCGACCACAGTTTCCGGTAAGTTGTTCTAGTCATTTACAAGTCGGCTTGATAGAGCGAGAGCGGAACCAACTCGGATTATTCTTGGTTTAAACCGTTTTACAGTTGTGACCCTGAGTTGGACTATTAGCGTCGACTTAGAAGAACGCTCGTAGCTTCATCCCCATCTCATCCTTCAGGATGCGGCTGTCAAAAATCATGTCACGGCGACGTCGAACAGGTTCATTTGTTGTAGTCGAAGTGGGTAAAGCAAGTCCCGTAACTGCAAGGTTGATTTCCAACCACGCCGCTGAAATTTCCCACCAGGTCACATTCGAACTTGGTAGAAGGACAGACGGAAGGTACTCCGTATTCAAGTTTCAGGCACACATGGAAGGTAAACAGGATTCTGAAGATCTCCTGAGTCAACTTCAAGAAAGCCCTGCGCAAGGCATGGAATATACTACTGGCAGCTGTAACCCTCCGTAATGTGCCCCCTGTCGTCTGTGAATCATGACACAAGCACACCACGATCCATCTCAATGTTGAGGTTTCTTGGTAACACACAACCAACACGGTACATCACGAATGGCTTAGGGCACCTATTGAGATAAGCAGACATTTTCTACGATTTAGGGGAAACCGCCGCTTGACTGGCAATCCCCGTAGCTTGTCCAATGACGCCTGTACACTTTTAGCAACCTTAAGACAAGATGCCTTTATCCACAGTTTCAAGTAATCGGCGTAAATAAGGCAATACGACTGAAGTTCCGACTGGGACCATAAAATAAAACTTTGGAAAATTCCAGACCAATTATCAATGCTTGCGGTATACCGCCTGGCATGAGCGCAAGTGAGGAGTAAGCTTCGTTGTTCTGACTTGCATGATATGGCTATCCAAGAAACCGATGATCCATAAAAGAACGTTCCCAAAGACCATGGAGTTCCTTCTTAAGAAGGAACCTTACGTAGGTAACTTTGTCAAACACTTGGCTGGTGTACAGAAACAACATCCAGTCGTTTTCCGGCACATAATGACCTCGTCCAGTTCTCCCTAGCAATAAGCAGGTTCGAGGTACATGGGCGTACTCACGGGAAAACAAGTCGATTGCAAGAGATGAAATTTGCTTCCTCGAATCAAATATGGTATACCTGTCTGAGGATCTTTTCATTACCAAGTACAATACGGATATTAATCAGATAGGTCTTTAAATGGTAGGGTTTTAGATGATTCCCTCCTTTGTATACAGATTTAATATCCCTAACTTTCTAAGCTACCATGCACCGTTCAGATTCAAGATGGACAAATACCTGACGGATAGGGTCGGTAATGTAGTCGGTCACAGACTTGAGGAAGAGCGGGTGCAGCCCATCAAGGCCCGCCGATGATTTCGGATTTAATTCACGAGAGCCTTGGCTAACGACGTCAGTGTTGATTTCTATGTGCTCCGATAGTAAGGTGGACTGGCGCAGTGTCACCGGGCAACAGCTTCTCTATCGACTAGGTGTATGACTACTGCAGGACCAGGGGGCTGACTTTCGCCGCCTTCACGTCAGTTAAATCGACCTGCTCCGAGGAATTTAGAGCAGGATTGTTACTGGCAGCTCAGGCGTTTTTGTGGGTATGAGAAGAGTGTTTCCGGTGTCCTACCGGAGTTCACATCCAAATCAAGTTTATAATACTGCCGTTTCTGACGTTTATCAGACTATATAAGTTATGGTCATTTTGGGACCCGAATAGCCAATAGTTCGTTTAATGTGTTACTGAAACCCTTTGTATAACAGAAGGCTGAAGAATGAGACAACACGGTTCCACGGTGTTTGCCTTCCTACCAAAGTACGGTTCATTTGTTACCCGAACGAACACCATAAATTTGTGTATGCGAAGAGTTACGATAGTTGTAAGTAGTAGGGGGATTTATTAGGTTTTGTGTAGATTCGTCGCAGTTAGACGCAAGCAGGTGAGCGCTACCGGCCAGTCCCAGTAGGACGAAATGGCCCTCCAGCGCTTTCCTGGATGTGTGGTGACCGTCTGCCTGTGTCTAACTGCGACGAATATGCACAATTACGATAGTTGTCCTCAAATAGCTGAACGGTCGTATCATTTTGAGCTTCATGTTTTTCCACATTTTTTAGTAACATTTCGTCGCATGTCGTTGGGTTTACATCGTTTTGTCCCGGTTTGACGAGCGATTCAGTTCAGTTCATTTGAGCGACCGTAATTCGAGTACAGAAGGACGGTGAATCCAGTTACAACTACTCACATCGCAAAAATAAAACAGCAGCAAGATGGTGGGGCTGAATTTAGATAGTATGCAAAGCAAATCGAAGCAAATGGTGCATTAAACAAAGCAAAATAGAAGGAAAATTAACAACTGGAGGCAAGTAACTGAAGGAAAGAATGTTACTGACTGCGTGACTACGCCATGTCTGATACGGCACCCATCCATTGGTGTGGATCATACCGAGGCCCGCATCCACAAAGACGGCACCCAATTGCCTGACTAATTCCTGTAGTCAATTTCTTCATGCTACTATGCCACGTCGCGGACTGTTTATTTCGCGGTTTCACCAAACTTAATGCAGCCACAGGTATATTGTACGCAGAGGAAGCTGGTGAACAGGAATATGGAAGATATTGTCTTATCAACGTAAGCGATTAAGTTTAGTAACCACTGTAGTGAGGAACCAGAATGCTTCACGCCAGAAACCAACTGGCCGACCTTAACATTGGTTACACGAGGTTCCCGCCAGATGTAAGTAATACAGCGCAGGCCTTGGTGGTCAAAAATGACCAAGCGGTTTGACGAGCTCCGTCTACTGAAAGCACTCTCTCTAAAACAATTACATAGATCCTGTTTCTCCCATAAGTTATAAATTTGAGCACCTTTTCGCCCTTACTTACGCGCAATATCCCTTGTTGCTACATTTACTCGCCCAAAATTATTGTCCCTTTCGACCGAAGAGTCTCCCAGCTTTTCAACTAGCTCTAATATGCTCAATTTGATCACCCGTGTTTGCAATCTTAATAGCAAATTACGTTTCCATAGTGAACCTCTCTCAGTCAACCGACTACAAACATTCACCTCATTACAACTGGTCCATTGCGACCAATTAAGTTGCTCTGGACGACGACGGCATATACATCTGGTTTACATTAGTAGCCCTATCCGCAACATCCTTATTTATGGACGCAACACGCAAAGCACCATGAGCGCTTTGTTCCGGTTTGACCTGATGATTGGCGAATAAGCCTTAACAGGTGGCGAGACGCCGTTAAATTGCAGACCCGTTGGCGGCCGTTCGGTCCCCATGCCTACAACACCACTACACTAAAGATAGGTGGTTTCTGCCAATTAAGCATGTGCTAAGGTAACGAAAGTAGGACTGGCAGGTTCTCATTTTGCCACCCAGAACCATCAGAAATGTGCTATCGTGTGTCGAACCAATATAAACAGTTATAGCATTAGCAGGACACACTTTGGTTCTATCCGTAGTGTAAGGCGGTTCCTTTCGTAAAGTTTGCATTTGCATTGGCACAAAAATACGACAGTCCAATCGCTGAAACTGAATTGCTTTGCGATGCGAAAATTACGTTGCTAGAGGCGGTGACTGCACGGCGTGTCCCTCATGTGTCTCTACTAATTGGCACCTCGAAACCAAGAGAAAGTGCCAGGCATCTACACGGTCTAGCAGTACTGGAATGCTTGGGAAGCACAGACCAGCACTTCATCGCAAACGATCGAAAGATGACCTGCCCTACACCCACATCTTATCCATTGTATGGACTGAAACACCATGAATAATGCCTACACATTCAATTCACCAAAACGAACTTCTCTAGGAACAGATCCACTTATCAACTGTCGCATTTAAAGTACGAGTTTAGAAACTTCATCCGCTACAGGCACAGCATTGGTCAAGGACCTAATGCAACTCTGCAGAGACGCCAGCAAAGCCACAAATAGCCCAAAGTCACACATCTCCGAAGACTAGGTATGTCTACGATGGCACAACACTTATTTGCACCAAGGTTCCTGAATCCAAGGCAAACTGCTTTAGAGCAAACAGGACTACGATCTGAAACCGTTGAATTCCATATGTGATCGGATCGATGTTCGGGCCAGGCCGACTAAATCAATGTGCAACACTAGATTGCTAGGCTCGATGCACGATGGCAAGGCTCGACTGCTTCATGTAACGTTGGGATTCACAGTTGATGTAAAATAAGTGCTTTAGTCAGTACTCTGCCTCCGGATCGAGGACGATTGGATATGCATAATACTGGACATTCCATGAAGCCAACGCCGGCAAGGGGCGAAACACATTCAAACGACAAGTACACGGGAGTAGTAGACGATTCTTTTTCATTCGTTAGGAAGCCTGTGGTGTGCGATTAGCGGCGCCCGGTTGGTCATTTTGTAGCTGCGTTGTCAGAGAATTCTTGGTAAATTTATTGGTAAATCAGTTATTTCATGAAAATTTCGGCTTCATTCAGGTTCATTTCTGCTTCTGAAATTTCTAGATCATACTTTGTGTGGTATCTTTCCATAAAGTTCGGCCTTTCGCCTTGCAAATTATACGCTACCACATTACGCCACGTTTACGAAATTTTTCCATGATGCTGAAGAGATTAGTTTATGGCCCTTTTACGAAAAGTTCCAGACACACAGTAAATGCCATTAGGTGCTTTGATTATTGGACATTAGAGCATATTTCGTGTGTTCGATTTCGATCGTCTTTTGCGTTTCATTCAACGTAATTTCATCTTAATATTGTGGAATGATTTTTACAGTCTAAGGCAGTCAGAACAATGTAGGTTTGTTGATGCAGATCGAAGTTAGAAACGTTTATCTTTGAGCAGTTCTAGACATAGTTTCCCGCACTCGGATCTAGTTTCTCTTCAACCTTCCTCCTATTCTCCTTCCTCTAATAATAAAGTACAGAACCATCACAAATTTTTTAGAAGCACGACGCCCACTGAGGATAGCGACCCACTGACCTTACCGTATGCAAGCTATGAAGACACAGACGAATGTCTTGCGGTTAAGATGACATATAAAGCACGACGGTAGTAGAAGCTGTGAGAATTGGAAGCTTCCCGCTACTGAAGAAAAACAAGCCAGGTCAATCAGAGCTCGACGCCACCCTCCTCCTGCAAGAAACGCTACAAATGATAAAAGACGAGCAGATCTGATAGATTTTCACGATCCCGAGTCCACTGATCCAAGTGCTCAGACGCGCTATGCTAATGGCTTAGAGTGTTTACATAGCTTGGTTGACAGGCTTCTTGATGTAGGTGAGGACGGAGTGATAGTTAGGCAAGTCATCGAACTCGGAAAAAGTACTACTGTGGAAGACCGACCCATACGGGTAAATTTTGCCGATGGGGCCAGATAGGAGCTAATGCTGTCTCGGTTAAGTGTGCTGAGGAGCGAAAGGGTGCGTATTCTTCCGGCTGACGGATCCAGCTGATGGACAGCGCGTCGAAATAAAATGCCAAACCGATGAAGGAGAAACAAAACAACCTATTGACAAAGTTCGGATGTTTACGACGGTAAAGCGAATCCGGATAAATCAGTCGTTTCCTCTTCAGTTACCATCTGTACTTCCCACTACGATATGCGTATAGCCATTAGCAGTGTTTGCAGTCTCATGAAGGAGCGCGATGCGCTGTGTTTCCTCCTTGCGTTCGAGTAACCAGATGCAATGGGACTCGCACAGATGCATAGTAACTTAAGCCTAGTTGTTACTCATGTTTTCGTTCTGATAAGCTATCGAATGTCCGCGGTGACGTATTGCTTTTTATCTAGTTTTCACTGTGTGGGATACTTTTGAGCGCTCACCGAATCGAAGCTAACCTATGTTAGCAGTTGTTGTGCTCGATTCACCTCAGGCGCAGAGAACTACTCATGAGTGCATTTTATCACAGTCACCTGAGAGGTTGTTTGCGTTGGATGCGGGGGATATATGAGTAGTCCCCAAGTTCTACTCATAACTGATTTCCCCTGTCCTCGAATACGCTGGTCCGAAGTTCAACTTAGCACCGGATATTGTAACGTAGAAGCAAATGCACCTATAATGACAGTTGGAAACTGGGACAAAAACATCTGCCAATCGATGCGCATAACACGGCGCTCAAATCCACTGTGTTTAAGCTTGAAGTTATTAAACTGTGAACAACATATGTATAACAATCCTACTCTGGAGCGATCAGTTAGTTCTTATTGCCAACGTACAAATACTGGTGCAGCTAACCCATGCACTGCAGCCAGCTAATAACCACTGGAAGACGGATTTCGACAGCCTGACTCGAGCTACGAGCCAAGTAGATTGGTCTCTGCAGCAACTCAAATCTGTTAAGCTCGATGACCTTCTAGAAAGAATAGAGTAACGTTATTTTGTAACCAGTTTTTGTTTCTAGTGTCAGGAACTCAGACCAATCAAGCGACATTGGTCCGTCAACGAAATGTGGTAAACGGGTTCTGCGGCGGCGCACACTGTAGGAAAATGCATTATTTCTGGTTGTTTGGTAACTATAAGCTCTATAAAAAAAACCAGCAGCGAGTTGGCAACAATGAGAAGACGAGCAAGCGTCTGCCTTTCGAAGGTCAGTTTGCAGCCGCCGCGTAGACCGTCCAAAAGAGATTCTTTGCGTATGTGAAGCGGTGCCCGAAGCCGGCAGCTGACCTTCAAGTAAATCAAATGAGCTCATAGTTGCGGACTATCGTAACGCAGGTACATTATGACACGCTGTACCAAAAATCTTTGTATGTTAATGTAACGCAAGGCAGGACAACAAATGAAAGGATATCCCGTAAGTTTCACCGTTTGATGTCCGTACGTCGCAAGGCCACTGGACCAATAAGCATGTTTGGGTCTAGCAGCAGACATTCTAGCGTAGTTGTAACTTTTGGTAAGGCGTTTAGTGAGGCAGAATGTAGATTCCTGGAGAAGGGTTTTATATTTACTAGCATTACGTTCTACATAAGAGCCGAAGAAATTATTCCTAGTGTTGAGTCTGTTTTAAAAAGTCACCCACTTCAACATCTGAGTATATCCTTGCGGAACTTGTAAACATTAAAATATTTCAGCAGCCTGGTAGTCGTAGCTTCTGCTAGAGAAACACACCGCATTAAATATCCTAAAAGGATATACTATTCTTATAGTCATAAAAGCCGATAAACTCAAGACCACAGTGATAATGAACAAGTTAGATTGTTTAGCAAAAAAGGGAAGAGCACCTAGTAACTGGATCATAAAAGGCTATCGACAATAAGGCTGTCACGTCTGTGATGAATAAGAATAAGATAGAGGTTGGTAATTCCTTATGAAATGTGAAGAATCTAGGACCGCTAAAGTGGATAACACATACCCGTAATCAACCCTTCCACCAAGAGTGTATTGCTTACCAAATATACATAAGCCTGATGTACCCATTCGACCTATTCGAGGCGGCGTAGGCTCCCCGACGCATGAACTAGCTAGATATTGGCTAGCATATTGCAACCGTTGACAGGACAAACGAATACTTTCGTAAATAACTATTTTGGCTTCGCGTGAAGGGTGTCGGGTCTTAAGACTAAGTCGGATCAAATGACGGGCAGTTTCAACGTTAGCTCGCTTACTACCAACAGGCCAATAGGTGACATTTTGGAGATAGGGAAACATTGTCCAACTGGTGACAATATCTTGTGAGAGAGGACGAAGCTTACGGTAGATCAAATCACCGAAAGAATGAAATTGAGCTATAACATGTTTTATTTCACGTTCCAATCTAGATTATATACTGAGGAACAAGGACTTACAATGGGATTGTCAATATCCCCTGTAGTGGCAAATTTGACCATGAATGATTTTGGAAGGAGGGCTTTGACTGACTCTCGTAGCTCACAGCAAATGTGATGGCTCTACGTGGATGACAGTTTTGTTATCATAAAGCGGAGACTATACTTTCATTATGAAACTGGAATCTTGCTGTGACACATATCATTTGTCCACTGCTTAGTTCGTAGGATTGGGGTAGTCTGCATACAACGATTCATCGTAAGCCGACGGACACAGATGGCGTATTGCACCATAGTTCAGAGCATCCAAAGCATCTTTATGTTGCAATCGCATTCTGTTTCACAGAGCCCAGACCTCGTGCAAAGAGGAAGAACCCAAGAAAGCCGCTCGGAAAGAAGCAATGAAACAGTTGCATTGTAGTGGATAGCCGAGGCGGTTAGTGAAACACCAGTTGCAGCAAATTTTAAATCCGCACCCAGAGCATACAACTGAGTGGATTGGGACGGTAGTATTCCCTATATAGACGGAACTTCGGAGACCATCCGGAGGGTCCTAAACAAAGAAAATCTAGGGGTAATTTTTACGGAGGGTCAAACGCTTCGTTGACACTGGTGCACTTGAAAGACTCACTTTCCGCAGATAGGACACCCAATTACGTCTACAAAATTAGTTGCAAAGGCTGCGCACCCGTGTTTCAGACAAACCACGAGAGAGCTGCGCACAAGCATAGCAGAACACAAGAGGCACATTACACGGCCTTCGTGGAACGAGCTTGAATATAGGGCTTTATTAACTGCTTCGGTAGTGGAGATGCACGCAACAGATATAGATCATGAAATCGTTAAAAAGTTGTTACGATCAATGTCCCAAATACTAACTGCTGAGGCGCTTAAAATTAGCAAGGTGAAAAGAATGGACGGGGCAGAGCTTTCAAATGTGTGGTGGGCTGTCTTAACCCGACCAGTCTGAGGAGCGCCGGCGGACACATCCGGGGCAGAGGATGAAGATCACATCATCCCCATACCCATCGTTATCATGGTATACGGGTGTGACCTTGAAACGCGAACCACAAGTGACCGTTCCATACACTATGTGGAGTGACACGTTGACCTGTGGCGCGTTGACTTATAACCTGACTGACCATTTTCCTAAATCCCATTCGTCGCGATTATATTCCCAGTTCGCCATGGGCTGTAACAATCCTGAACTAGTTCACTCGGTCTTACGAGGCTTTTGTGTCATAAACGAAACGTTGCTCACAAACTCTTCCACACAGTTGCTTTTCAACATTTCTGATGTTGTAACCACGACTTTGCTACAGCTGTCGCGACCGAAAGATCTCCTGACATCCTCACAGCAATGCTTCATGCCAGGTCGTAGATGCATCACCAACCTGCTCATGACTACGTGTGAGTAGTTACAAGCAGTGAATCAGGGGAAGTTTATCGATGTGACCTATATTGATTTCAGCAAGGCTTTCGGCAAGGTGAAACATAAGGTCCTCCTACACAAGGTGAGAGTATGCGGTGTTGACCGCTCATTGCATCAGTGGATCCGCGCGTTTCTCCTTGGACGAAAATGTAGGGTGCAAGTCGAAAGCCACTTAACCGACTAGTTTCCCTCAACTAGTGGCGTACCTTAATGCACCGTGCTGGGGCCCACCTTGTTCCTGTTTTGTGTCAAGGATCTACCTCAGCTTCTTCGGTCACTGTTTGCCCTGGTTGTGGATGACCTGAAAAATGTGGAGATTGATAAGTATCTCCGACGACTGCAGCCTAATTCAGCAAGCCCAAGGTTGTTTTTGGCGTACATTAATAAAATAACTCACTTCCTAAGCTCAAACTGCCTATTCTAATCCGATTACATGAAGGTGTAGATGGTGATTAATACGCTAGATGATTTAACACTATTTCAAGCGTAAACATTCTAAACTGTACCTCGGTTTAATGGGGGAATTTGTGGTGCTTCACCCACGTTACCAGCCAGCGGGCTATCAGGAACTGATCAAACCTAGGCTTCAAACGTCCGACGGCGAAAACGGTTTTGGTGTTTGGATATTGGCCCATCCAGGCTGTTCGAGTCAGAAGGAAAAGGCTTCATGCATGGGCATCTAATACGTGCGCCACCTGAGGAATGCGTTTGGATCATTCGACCTGTCGACTGTTAAGCAGCTTCTCGGCTCATACATGCATCCATACGTAGAATAAGTAGCACAAGTCTGGCAACTATGGCTGAGAAGAGATGCCAGCTTTTTTGAGATACCACATCGCCGGACAATCAAGAATGGCAAAGGTTTTTAACATTTGTCGTATGAACAACAACTGAGAGTGCTCGAGGTCTTTGGCGTGCACTGTCGGTGATTGTTTAGGGAATTAAGTTTCACTTACCGGAGGTTGAAGCACCGCAGCCACACATACCGTCATTTACTAGAGCTCAGTTGCAGTAGTAATCTGAGAGGCAGCTGTCTCCTGCTGGCGGAATAGTACTGTCATTTGGAATGCTGTCAAAATTTCGTTTCCGCACGCGGCTTCCAGGCATGGAGTTCCCTGCCGTAATCGTTCATCTGTGCTCCCACACTGGTAGAGTTCGAATCCCGAGTTGTCCATGCACTCATTCACTGCACCATCTCAAATGACTTATTGCCCTAGGTCAAACACGAGTGTCTGTTGGAGCATTCACTGCCGGTCAGTTTCCAACATTCGCCCCACAGTATTTACTACCTGCACATGTTCAACAAGTGACACGGATCTTACAATCTTCGCGTGTGTCGGCAATGTTTATGGACGTAAATTGGATTTACATACTTGTCACCTCTACCTAAGTAAGTCCACAGTGTAACTTAATTTTGCTGACACCTTTTCCACAGCGTACAGTATCCACCATAACCATCTTGCGGGAACTGTTAAGCTTCGGCAGTTTACCCGTGTAAATCCATTTTCCTTGTAAGCCTTGGGATTTACCTCTTCGGATAGCACAGCATTTACAGCCATCGGCAATGGGTACGTTCGTAGACTGCCAGGCATACTTCGACAAACGCATCAGGCTGCAAGAGTACATCTGAAAAACGCCAATCAACACTTAAAAAATGATACGATAAGATCATCGGCGTCTATCTGAGTTGATGAAACTGTTTGACTACACCAGACTCAGAGCTAAGGAATGCTTACATGTTCTACTGCGAGTGGGTGGGCCTGTACACACCAGAGTGCGTGCTGTCCGGTTCTATATGTATAATAAAGCACTTGGTACCCTTTGTTAAATTAGACAACAAGCGAAAACGGTAACTAATTTCCATTGACTGGAATACGAATGAACCTACACACTGGTTTTCTGACTTAAAAATACACTGATTCTCAAACGCTGAGGTTGCATTCCACATCTCATATACGCTTAAATTTTAGAAGAATTGAAAACCGATTTGGATCAAATGTTTGGAAATGCAGCTTGGGGTTAAACTGTGTCACTTCTGAAGATAAGAAAACTGGGTGGCCCACTGGCTCCTATGCGAACAAAAAGGAAAACATTCCGAATGACATTTGATTTTAAAATCCCCAACAGACAGTTTTACAAGTTTCGCTGGAAGGTGGTTATAATTGGTCTGTCCCGCGCAAATCACGAAGATATGTTTGGTTCATTTAAATCTGTTAACTAACATTAGAAAGTGTTTGTAAGCAGCTCTACCTGGGCTACATGAGCCTCTACTGAGTCCTATTTGTGCGCAACGTACTCTTCATTTAAACCTAGGGTACATTACGACCTGTCACTGCTGAGTCTTCAGAAGAAATGGTGTATTACGAGTAACATACACAAGAAAGATATGGCGCAAATTAAATGATACTATTTGCAAATTACAGTAGTAAACTAGCTTAGAGGTAAAGTATACAAAGGGCCCGTATAAACGAACAACAATAGTGAAAACCTTCAAAAAGTGAAAATGAATTCCAAACTGTCAGGGACCTTTCCATTTTACTCACCACTATCAAAAGTATGTGACTGTTGCAACAGGCGCCGAATAATCCCAGTACGCACAGCCCAAGAATGACGATGCCGATAATAAAAATGGCCAGTCCGAATGGAGCTGCGAAAAGGAGGGAAGACACAAACAGGTTGAAACGATGTGCTGCTAACACATAGCTCAGCAGTTACAACTTGTACGCCTGCGGAGACCCTTCACTTACTCAGTTGATCGAGTCAGTTAAAATTTATAATAAGTTATAGGGGGAGGTGTAGGTGAAATGATGTATTCCGCATATTCATTGACTGTGATTAAAGTAACAACTTACATTTCTAAATAATTAGTTGTTTTTTTGTAAAACTGTCCAACGAGACGCTGTATGAACTCGCTTGACAACATACAGTGGATTGCGGGAGAAATACTTGGTAAGTGTTATAAAACCTCCAGATTACATCGAGGAAAAGGGAATTAAAGTAGGTGGTTTAAGTGGTTTCGCCAGCAGCTGCTCGTTTTAGATTTTCAAGGGGGCACCTTATGGGGAGTTGGGTTTGCTATTATTCTCACCATAAGACGCAAAAATATCAGTAAACAACGCGTGGACAGCATTGAGGTTCGGCGCGTATCATACTTAAAGTCGAATAAAGGCTGTCACGTGAGCGAGGCAGTATATGGGGAGGGGAAGTGTACCGGTTATCCCACCAATATTGGCTCTTAGAGTATCATTACCCTGCTACTTCCGAAGCCAAAAAGTGAGTTAAGGTCCTGTAGTGGGTAATAGAAATACCTCCCATCATGCCCGACGGTTAGGTTGAAGGTTATTTGGCCTAAAACGAGGCAGCACACTAACAACAGCAAGCAGCACGTCACGGATGCAACTGAATAAAACGGGGGGAAGTGTTCAGACTAAATGATCCCATGTGCCATGGATAAAAACAAACACACACACGAATAAAACAAAACACTACTTTGTAGAAAGTTGTATCTAGATTGCGGATAAGCATTCGTGCAGTTTATTTTTGGTTAATCGAGCTGAAATTACTTACGTAAAATGGGTAGAAGTATTTCTCAGGCAACACTAG
>OX104070.1:24418801-24491503 GCA_944474145.2 Dicrocoelium dendriticum
CCACATTCAAGACGTCCCCTGGAGTTAGAAAATTCCTCAACTGCTGTGCCTCAATACAATGCGCTAAGATTTTAGAAATATATAACACATTAAGCAATATAAATTACAACATGGAACCGGGTAATATTACTTTATGTTGAGTACTTACTGTTGGGCATCGACAGTATGATCATTGCTGGAAGAGGAGGTTAATCGGGATTGGAAAAAACAAAGAAACTCACAATACTGAGCTAGGCGGTTTGCTACCTCGACAAGTATATCCAACCGAACGCTTTCAATATCATTAGGGCACAAGCTAATAATTTGGAAGACGTCAACCCAGGTTAACTTCGAAGTGAGAGCCTCCATTCTACTTGTCCAAGTAAGCAGCTCGCCCCTTCCTCATCTTCTTCCATCCAGATCCCGCTCACGGAAACAACATACGTGAAATGTTAGTATGCGTAACCCATAGCCAGGTCATCAGTGCTTTGTATGCAAAATAGAGGTTCTGAAAGGTCCAGTTTCTTGTTCTGAAACACAAACCAGACGCCGAACAGGCGCACTGTTTATGCAGTGTTCCCAGAAGATATGAGCCAAACCGCGAATGCAGCGATGGTCGAATATTACAAGCTTCTTTAGTCTGCTGAGTTGGTGTGTCATCTTCCATAGCCATATAGTGGGGTTAAACGGACGGTTGTATGATTGACTCTATCGTTCAGGGAGAATGATGTCGCGTCTGCACCGTGAGTGCCGAAATTGGCAAAGAAACTTAAACCTTTACATATAATGTTCGTGATGTCTTCTTTTATCGCAGAGCCACTGATATCGCTGCCCCGATAGTTGAATTACTGAATGAAATCTAGCTACTTAGCACCAATAGTCAGTGCAGAGGGCAGTCCCTGTATATGTTTGAGGAAATAATTTACATTTGGAGAGTGCAAAGCAGAGCCCAAAATGGCTGGGAACCAATGCTTATGCATACATAGTTGCTTAAGACGTCCATGAATTGTCACAGTCATGAACAAGATCAACTGGTGTATATCCACAACTTCTGAGTTATGTCCAATAACGGTAGTTCTATTACTTCATCGATGACAAAGTTTAGGCGAAAAGTTGACAGCCCGTGTCCCTGTCTCACATTGCTGAAAATAAGACATGGTAGTGACAGCTTCCTATAAGTCCTCGCTCTGCTCAAAATCCTAAAGTAAAACGCTCAGACAAATCGTTCCTTATCAAACAGTCTTTACTATCATATTAAGCCATGTAGCTGAAGGTACATTTGATGTCTAGGAATAAGAATAAGGTTGTTCGCCCATGTAAGTGGCTGTACTTCAATAATCAATGCAGGTTCGATTTCAACGAAATCCTACCTGCTCTTCATAAACCTGGCTTTCACGAACGTAAGTCAATCTGTGAAGCGTGATATAGACAAATAATTTAGATGATGTGTAGCTCAGACTGATCCCGTTTGACTGCCACATTTGGAACTTGAGCCCCTATGAGGATAGGGACAATATCCGAGCAGCTCTAGTCGGTTGGCACAGTTTCCTACTGCCACACTTTCACGAACAAAGCGTGCAAATCATCCAAAATGTCTGGGCCACGAATTCGACGAGAGCTAGCAAAAATTCATCCGGTCTCACGGTCTTACCTTCGACTGCATCGCGAACAGAAGGATCTAACAGGATTCCACAGTGAATAAGGCAGTCACAGCGAATCCAGGATTTTTGGCCAACTAAATTGCAATCCCATGTGCTCAGCCCAATATTTCATACATTTTGATGTGCTGTGGATAGGATCTCCAATCTCCTCGCAAATACTTTCGCTAACACTAAGTCTATATCTGCTCACTTCCCATATGATACAGAACCACCACTTGATAATCCCTAAGAGTAGCAGCTATTTCCTTTTCCCGTACAAAATGAGACCACCAGCTTTCTCAGTCACTCTTCAGGGAAGCATGCAATCTTGCTGTCGGATTTTTGCGTTTTTCGTGTGTTTGCTCCCAACCGGAATGTGTGGACGAGCATTCAGAAATTCCAGACTGTGCAGAGATTCAGAGTGCAGCTGGAAATCAGATTCACCGAATGACAATTCACTTACTGCCAATATAGTCAGGTGAGCACGCGTACAATGTCCCTCAACTGCGCTCAAGGAGCGCTTACTCAATTCATATGTCAGCATAAGTTTTTATGGATTTAGAATATCTGCACTCAAAGCGTCGTCGCGGTCGTCTACCGAAAATCACTCGGCGATCAGCACAGCTAAGTGGTCTGATCGGAATTCACATCGCGCTTCAATTAGGACGGCATTTTTAGACGCAACCTCTCCAACTATAACTGACGACGATGTGATCGAGGTACATCCATGGACCATCCGCTGCAGAAGGACACCATGTCATCCTGTTACAACGCCATGCCGTAAGTTACTGTTTGCAAGAATTAAACCAGCGTCTTCACATAGATATAACAACCGCTCACAATTATTGGTAGGGAAGTTTAAACCGTGTTGGTTGCGTAGATGCAGGTCTTCGCCAGATAATTTTCTAAATTGAGCTTTCAGATTACCAGCCAGCATTACATCATCCGTAGTTTTTCGATGACACAGGGGCTAGTTCAGTCATTGATAGAATTTATGGGAGTAAACAGCCATGACAATCAGACACTGTTCGTTTGCTCGCGAATTTAAACCAATGAAAGAGCTAGCTTATTTGACGGCGCACATCTGGCTTTTTATCAGGATTCAGTCAACCAAGACAGTTTCTGTACAGGGACTCAGAGCGATGCACACAGCGGCTTGGCCAATATTTGAAGCTGCATTGTCTCCAAGCAAACGTAATGAGAAAGTGCCGCCAGTGTCGTTTCTGGGGGATCGAGGGCGAGTTTCCGAGAGGTAACAAAATCCATAGATATGGTTTGTAATGCTCAGGTAAACATTGTTTGTTGGCCAATCTATGACAAAATGCGCACGTTGCGACTCACCAGTTGACCAAAGATCCAGGGTTAGAATTGGGAACGAATGAGTTGACGTTGTTCGCTTGGCTTCACATGGACTTATCGACCGAACTAGAGTGACGCAATAGGATTTCTGGAGATGAGACTGGAATCGAACTGGGGATGATGAAGAATTGGCAAGTTGAAAACAAGGGGAATAAAGGTGAACTTGGAAATTAGTGATCGAGATGAAAATTCGCAAGAGGGAACAAGTGGGTAGGTGTGTACGAGAAACCACTTACCCCTATTCACCCTGCTCAATACAACAGAGAGGGCGCCATTACTGTTTCTCTGCGACGGCCAGAGCACCACAAATTGTGTGAAGCGCTTTCATTGTGTTGCATGGCCACGTACCGCCAAACTACCCGGGCTCAGGCTGGCGAAATGTTGGGTTTCCCTGCCAATGCCTTCGATGCAAAACTTAAGGGCAACGTAGCGGTAATTCCGTCGTAGGCTTTACAGAGTCGGTTTTAGGGAGTGATCAATTCCCATTCCAACCCCCAACCTGGAGGGCCAATAGATTGACTTAGTCGACTTTCTAGCCACTTACTAATGTGGTATGCGTGGCTCTGAAGAAACTAAAAGCACCATCCAACATATCTCGATGACTCGATGAAGCACGCAAGCTGTCGTACCACGTTAAGCTCCACAGATATTACGGATCGTCATAATCCACTCACCTGAACGTTACAACCCAGCCTTGATTTCAACAACATGCTGTATGTTGATCCGTGTAAACATCTCACTGTGCACTTAGTTATGTTTTGCAAATTTTCAAAGCTATTACACCTTGCTTGAGACTATTACAGAAATTTGTCATGGTTAAATTGGAACCGTCAGTAATGCAAAACTTTTAGCGCATTGCAACCTTATTCAGGTCTGCGATCTCAACCTAATAAAATCAAACAACTTAGATAGGCATAGTTTTGTGTAGTGTTTAAAGACGTGCAGCAACCACTATCTGTCTACTTCGTTTAGGATATTATTATAAATGTCGAACACTGTCGCTCTATTAATAATAGCATAAGAAGTATTTTTCAATAAATGGAATATATTTCATGAACTCACAGCCTAAAACGGCAGTTCCAGGTTCCAAGTGAACTGATTGCCGGTTTGCGAATTCGCCCATGGTTTGCATTTCCAAGTTGTAGTATGAAAAGATTTAAACGCCTTGACTTAAGCTTTCCCCCAAACTATGAGATCTCCGGGTTAAACTACTCCTTTGACATGGCCTGAACTGCTGAGTGCGAATAATTGTAAACACATTTGAGTCAAACACACGTTTTATGGGTGACATTCCCATTTTGTGCCGAGTGAATACTGCGTAATTGTCTTTTATTGAATGCACACCGAAGCGTGGTAGACACCGGTCCCTGCTGCCTGAAAGGTAAAATTTTGGCTTAAGAGCATATATCTGCCAAATGAATAGGCCCCGGATGCATCTACAACCTCCGAAATACTTATAACTGCATCGTTTAGAGTTGTGCAGTCAATTGCGATCACCAGAACTTGACAGCTATTCTCAGGTGAATAATACATTCTGTAGTCAAAGTAATGTTTTAAGGACTAGGATTAATTGGGAGCTATCTGCATTAAAAACGCTTACGTTCTTATCACCCCCTAGCTTCACCGATTGAGTTTCACCATAAATTTCTAGGTAAATTTCCGTTATTTCAAAAAGCTAAAGGCTATTTCTTAGTAAAAAGGGATCTCCTACAAATTAAGCAGTATAGCATTGAACATTTAGATGTGCGTCTGTACCAAGTAGGCTAATCAAATAAAATAAACGGATAGTCCAGAGCGGAAACCCTTACCCAGTATGCAGAATATTTAAAAACAAGCGCCAAATGGTCAAGGAAGATTTAATCGCAACAACAATATTTTGGAGTCATATCGATGCTTAAAATCAAGTGAAGCCACGTAAGGGTGTTCCAATTGGCATTCTGTCAGGAAGGTATCTGAACATCCTTCAGTTTTGATAACGTTAGCTAAGGAATCATGTTTCCAGCTGGGTTTCTATACAGACTTCGTTAAATCTCGACCAGGTTATTCACAGCTCACTATTTTCTCATGTAAAGAGTTCCTCGAAACAACGAGATAGCCAGCAGTGTCTTGAATCCTTGCAAGTTAACACTGCTTGAATCACACACCATCTTAACAGCAGTAAGATTTGTTCGTTAGAATGAATGTCGTTTGTAAAGGAAACTTATAGGGTCTGACAAAAGTGTCCAAACAGAAAAACATGCAGTAATTGGTAGATGTGTCGAGCCGGGAAATTTGTTTGCAAGCGGTTCGTCAACAATGGAGTTGAGATCAATACTACATTGTTGTGTAGCGCGCAATCGCCCTGATCGGGTCGTCTTTCTGTAACTAAGAGCAATTTGCATTTGAAATTTGCCCCTAAGATTCGTGCACAAATATTTTTGTCAATTTGTTCTACTGATGAAGACAGTAGCCTTTTGTTCATCTCCTAGCGTGTTCCCAAATCATATCCTCGATTTTTCTGAGATTCTTCTTCCTGAGTAGCTGGTGCAATAGATTGGTCAGTGCACTTGTTGACTGAACTAGTTGAAACGTTTTTGAAAAATCCGCTTTATGTACGTTTATGCTCGAGCCAATATCTTCGTTTTATTCTAGTCGAAACTGTACCCTCCTTTATTTACTTGTACTGAGTCCAGCGATGACATAACTTATTTTGGCAGGCGCTTCTGTTCTTCTGTAGCTAGGATACAGTGGTTCCATATTTCAGAAAATAAACCTATTGGTGCATGTTGCTGGAACGAAAAGTTGTCCAATTTGTCAATGCTGCTTGCTACCACTACTATATTGTCTACTACTATATTTGCTGACAGGTTTCGGGTTTGCTTGCTCTCTTTCAGTAGTAGGACCCTAGGAGTAGTAGCGACTGATTGAAGCTTCGATCACAGAGTCACAGAGCTCCGCAAGTGTCGCCTACGACAGAGGTTAGATATTATTGGTTTGGTTTTTGGATTAATCATCACGTGTTTGGACTGTGACATGCAGTCTCAATTTGGACTGCGAATTACTTAAATGCAAGCCCTCATCACTTATAGTACCAGGACCACATGCGTGGTGAACGTTTTCTTACTGTACTCATAACACTGAGCTTCACTAACAGGACATCGAAGACTTACCATCGCAGGCCGAGCAGACTTAGCTGACAGCCATATACCATATAATCAGGCCGCCATTCTCTACCATGCTCGTTACTTGCTAGCGGGTGTAAAGGCTGCACTCAAGATTAAGCGATAACCATTTGCGGTGAATTGTGAAATGTTTGGGCCAAGACTATTTGTAGGAGATTAATAGGAGCGAATTGACGTCAGCATGGAAACTGGCTTCACTTCTTCTCTAAGCTTGAATTTTAACAGGAATAATTGCTAGCTGGAATAAAATAAAGCAGTCCTTGATGAGGGTTTCCAAAGTTCTTGAAATTCATGATACATGAACAATGAACAATGATTTACAACGGGTAAAAAAGCAGGTGCTTGACATGTCCCGTAGGGTGTTTAGCGTGACAAAAGAGAGAGAGAGCATGGGATAATGGAGTCGTCAGTTTGGGCGATTACAAATGTAACTGCACTGTCGTATAAAGGGAGTTTGAAATGAGAATGTACGCACACAAACCAATAAGGGGAGTGGTTATTGTTCACATCATAGGAGAGAAAAATAAAAAAGAAATCAAGGACAACGCTTGCTCCTGTGCAACTATCTTGGGTCGACTGGATACATAACTCCATTCCTATAATAGTAGTGTTTATCAAATTTCGTGCAAGGGGTTTGGGACTGACTCATTTTCCAGTAGTGTTATGGCATTATCAACTGTCTGTTGTGCATTAGTGCCAGCATCTGGTGGTCATGGGCTATAACACGTAGTATAAATGCGACAGAGTATCGTCAAGGCGTTCTTTGAAAAGGAATAGGGTGGGTGCATTAATTACATGTTCCTGGAGAGCGTTCCAAGGCTGTGACACTCGAAGGGAGAAATAGTTGCGCCGAAATTCCCCGCGGCTGTACTGCTTGACGAACTTAAATTAGTGACCTCTTAGCGGAGTGTTTTGACTGAGTATTAGAAGGGAATGGCATGGGTGGTTGGGTTTTCTCAGGATCTGGTACACCATTATAAGATCGTCCCTTAGACGCCGATAACGTCCACTGTATGTTTTGAAGGTATTCAGCCTGAGTGGGTAGGGGAGGTTGGTCAAACCTCTGATGCTCTTCGTTGCCCTACGTTGTGCTGTGTCGAGCGCGGTGAGCTGGTGCTTGAGCCAGGATTGCCACGCTTGGATAGCGTATTCCGTGTGCAGCCTCACGTACGCACTAAGCATTTTTGGAAAGACTGAAGTGTCAAACTTCCCGAAAGCTCTTCGAAGAAGGCCGAGGTACTGGTTTTCTTTCTCAGCTGCCTTTTCAGTCCGCCTCAAATAACCGAGGTTATCTTGAACTATCACGTCGAGATGGCACTTGTGAGAAGCTTGCTGCAGAGTTTGTGGTCCTAGGCGGTACTTGTGCATACTCCTTGCCGTATGTTGAGAAATTTGCACTTGAGTAAGTTCCAATTTCACCTTATCCATTGCCTAGGAGGTGGGATTGCTGGAGTATACTTCATTTATTGTGGCAGTCATCCCAGTAGTAGTGGTAGTGGTCGGTAGTAGTAGTAGTAGTAGTAGTAGTAGTAGTGGTAGTAATGGCAGTAGTCGTAGTAGTATTAGTAGTAGTAATAGTAGTAGTATTAGTAGTAGTAACAGCGAGAGTAGTAATAATAGTACTGGTGGTAGTAATAGTAGTAATAGTAGTAGTAGTATTAATAGCGTAGGGAGGCGGAAGACAGCGCTTGCCGAAAGGACGGTTAGATCATTAAAACGGAGGCGGACGAATAGGGAGAACTATGCAATGGGGGCGATTCGCTGGAGAAACCCAGGCCCAATAGAACGGAACGAAAATGGGACAGGAGCGGCATACGTGGGTGAGCCCGAGGCAGGCAAAGCAGGTGTAGAAATTGCTGAAGACGCAAGGAATCGGACAAAACCGCCGATATCGCGACTTCAAGAAACAACCCCTGGGAGCGTGATGCACCCACGGTCAAGCAAAGCGCACGCTGTCGAACGACTCCGGGCTTGTCAGAATCGGAGGCATGGAAGCGAAGATACAGAACGAAACGGACATGGAAGATGCGTTCCCGTACCCCCAGAAGGAGCATAGAACTGCCACGAGCGGAGGACAGGAGGGATGGTGCAACGTGGGAAAGAAACCTGACTCATTAATGTGCGCCTGTGCGAGTGGCAGGGTAGTGTGTGTGTTCGTGCCAATAAAGATCGTGCTTCATTGCCGCGTTGTTCGGTCCCTACAATAGTAGTAGTAGTAATAGTAGTAGCCGTAGTATAGTAGTAGTAGTAGTAGTAGTAGTAGTGGTAGTAGTAGTAGTAGTGGTAGTGATAAGATAGGGCAGTCGCAAATTATCATCCGCTTACTGGATACAGTTGATGTTATATGTTCCACCTTCATTTATCCCGTTTTCCCCAATTTATTTCCCATGTTTACTAGGAAGGCTTCTCTTCTGACCGTAAAGCAATGAAAGCATAGGAGCTGCACCAACTCCCAAACCTAGAACGCTATTTGATACTCAGTCCTTCTTTGTCTGCACCAAGTGCTACATTGACCAATAGGTTGTATTCGCTATGGCTTTACGCACCTTCGGAGTTGATTTTTGTTATGCGGGTCAAAGGTGTTTAGCGTAACGTTGTTCTGGTCTAGCAGTGCCAAGTATAAATGGAATTCAAGAACTAGGCTTAAATACTTCTCAGTTTCGATGATGCGCAATCCACATCTCTCGGTATTTGCAGCGTCTTAATTGGTCTCAGCGTTCATGTGGAAGCTACTTTTCGAAACTGGGTTCCAGTGGATAACATTTTTATGCCATTCGATTTCGAATCCGCGTAATAGTTAGCAGACAGCTGCTGACGACAAGATGAGGTTACGTCTCCTCGGTCTGCGTTCACATCGCCCGCAGCCGGGATACTGTAAAAAGTAAATTCCGTCAAATTCTCCCTTCCCTAAATCAAGTGGACAAAGTTACGATCATCGAAATCATTGGAAACCGGTGGCTGTCAGTTGTTATGCACAATGTAAAAATGGATTAAAGTGTTAAGTACGAGAATCAAATGGACATTGTCTGATTTCAACTGCATACCACCTCCTATAGGTATCATACTGCGACGATACATACTGAGATCATAATCCTTAGAAACCAAAACGAGTTTCACTCAGATTGAGACTTCGTTCAACATAACTATAATCTTTATAAAATAATGAAATAGAAAAAGGCTTATAGATGACGGTCCATAGTGGTTTACTTAAACCGCAAAGGAAAATTTGCACAATTGAAAATAAAAAACTGAGTCCCGTTCAGCCAATTCATTAACGCAGTACGGAGACAGAGGTTGCGATATGTTAACATTCCGATTGCTCTCGTCAGTCGCTACGCAATACAGGCAGAAAAAACGCAATATATAGGGTCCACACTTAGTAACATAGATAAGCAGATAAAAATGATGGGAATGACGTAATCAGGACCAAGGCAATCTAATTGCTTGTCTCAGTTGTTTCTGGGCACAGAGTACGGGACACTTCAACCTTATCAGTAGCGCCTCGCCAATTGCTAACACTGTCGGGTTCCTGTTGCGCAATAGCACCTTGAATGAGTCGATTGGGTTCACCTGGTGACGAGTCAGCAAGAGGTGTTTGGAGATAGACGAGGCAGGGTTCAAATTCATTCTTTGTTTCGCTCCGCCTTGGTTAGACAGCAACTGCCTTAACCACAATGGGAAATGTTCCACCACCCTTTGAGCTAGCCGGCGACCAGTCTTGCCTATGTAAGTGTCACCGCAACTGCAAGTGAACTGGTAGATTATGTTAGAGGCCGAACTGATTGGCGCGCTGCTCGAACGGATGTGGAGAGGAATCCTTCGTGTGGTGTGAATAAGTCGTAGTTGGGCGGTAGAGTAGGTGCGCATTAGAGCGGACCTGAGCTTGTGACCAAGTTCATTTGCTAGGTGATCCCCCTTGAAGGGTAAGAACAGAAAAACATTTTTCTTCTCCGCAGTTTGCACGGGGAGCTTCTCCTTGCGGGTCTGCTATGGGTCTGAATGAATTTCTCCGGATACCCATTAGCTAGCAAAGTCCGGTATAAAAATGCTTCTTCACCCTTGAGTAGTTCCGGACTGCATATCCGCCTGGCCCTGTAGAAGAGAGATTTTACAAGGCCGCGCTTGTATGCAACTGGGGCGAAGCTGGAAAAATGTAGGTATTGTCCACCCCAGGTCGCTTTTCTGTACACCGTGCGCTGCAATCCGCCATCGGTCCTTCTCTTAATGAGCACGTCAAGAAACGGCAGTCAATCTTCTTGTTCCTTCTCCTGTGATACAGAAGGGTTCGGGTGAATTGAGTTCAGGAGGGCAGCAAGACGATCAAAATGTTCACCATTAGTGAAGACGAGAATATCATCTACGTAACACTTGTACAGCTTGGCTTCACCTATGCACGCAGCAAATTGCCTTTCAATCATACCTAGGAAGATGTCTGACAGAACTGGTCCCAAAGGGCTGCCCATAGCGACGCCGTCAATCTGTTTGTATGCCGTCCCTTCAAACTCAAATCGCAAATTCTCAGTACGCATCAATATGAAGTCTCGCAGGAACACTAGATAAATGCCCACAGAGAGGTTCGGACTCAAAAGAAATTGGCATAGGTCGTCAACCGTTTCACGTAGGGGCACATTCGTGAACAGTGATTCCACGTCTATTGAATACATGAGCTCCGCGTCAAGTGTTGTTCGTTCCAGTATATTCACCAATCCAAAGGTGTCTTTCAAACAATGCGTGCTCAGGAGCTTACGCACTGGTTCTAGGAGCTTTGCCAACCACCGGGCTACTTTGTGGTAGGGTGAGTTATTCATACACATTATTGGGCGTAGTGTAATTCCCGCCTTGTGCAGCCTCGGCGCACCCCTCATTCTTGGTGTTTCTGTTCCTGTCGGTTTTAGCTGCCGATATTGTGACTCGCGGATGTAACCATGAAGCAAAAGCATTTGCAGATGTCTCGTAATCAGTTTCTCCACCAAGATATTGGTGTCCAGCGTCTTGTCAATACGAAACTTGCGTCCAGCTCCGAGAATCGACTCCATTTTTGCGGTGTAATCCGCTTTGTCCATTATTACTACACCCATGCATTTATCCGGTTACAGGAAAATTACATCTTTCATTTTCTGCAGATCCTTGATTGCAACATAGCGTTCCGATTTCAAGCAAACCCTCTGAGGAATAGGCGCGTTCTGAAACTGGAGCGCGATATCCACTAATTTTCCTCGAAACCATCCTATGATTTCGGCGATAGGTCGCTGAGTTGATCGTACAGATATTCGAAATTAATCTGTGTGTGGATCCTGTCCCCATTCCACATTTACTTTGAGTCGGAACCTCTCTGTGGGCATTTATCTAGTGTTCCTGCGAGACTTCATATTGATGCGTACTGAGAATTTGCGATTTGAGTTTGAAGGGACGGCATACAAACAGATTGACGGCGTCGCTATGGGCAGCCCTTTGGGACCAGTTCTGTCAGACATCTTCCTAGGTATGATTGAAAGGCAATTTGCTGCGTGCATAGGTGAAGCCAAGCTGTACAAGTGTTACGTAGATGATATTCTCGTCTTCACTAATGGTGAACATTTTGATCGTCTTGCTGCCCTCCTGAACTCAATTCACCCGAACCCTTCTGTATCACAGGAGAAGGAACAAGAAGATTGACTGCCGTTTCTTGACGTGCTCATTAAGAGAAGGACCGATGGCGGATTGCAGCGCACGGTGTACAGAAAAGCGACCTGGGGTGGACAATACCTACATTTTTCCAGCTTCGCCCCAGTTGCATACAAGCGCGGCCTTGTAAAATCTCTCTTCTACAGGGCCAGGCGGATATGCAGTCCGGAACTACTCAAGGGTGAAGAAGCGTTTTTATACCGGACTTTGCTAGCTAATGGGTATCCGGAGAAATTCATTCAGACCCATAGCAGACCCGCAAGGAGAAGCTCCCCGTGCAAACTGCGGAGAAGAAAAATGTTTTTCTGTTCTTACCCTTCAAGGGGGATCACCTAGCAAATGAACTTGGTCACAAGCTCAGGTCCGCTCTAATGCGCACCTACTCTACCGCCCAACTACGACTTATTCACACCACACGAAGGATTCCTCTCCACATCCGTTCGAGCAGCGCGCCAATCAGTTCGGCCTCTAACATAATCTACCAGTTCACTTGCAGTTGCGGTGACACTTACATAGGCAAGACTGGTCGCCGGCTAGCTCAAAGGGTGGTGGAACATTTCCCATTGTGGTTAAGGCAGTTGCTGTCTAACCAACAAAGAATGAATTTGAACCCTGCCTCGTCTATCTCCAAACACCTCTTGCTGACTCGTCACCAGGTGAACCCAATCGACTCATTCAAGGTGCTATTGCGCAACAGGAACCCGACAGTGTTAGCAATTGGCGAGGCGCTACTGATAAGGTTGAAGTGTCCCGTACTCTGTGCCCAGAAACAACTGAGACAAGCAATTAGATTGCCTTGGTCCTGATTACGTCATTCCCATCATTTTTATCTGCTTATCTATGTTACTAAGTGTGGACCCTATATATTGCGTTTTTTCTGCCTGTATTGCGTAGCGACTGACGAGAGCAATCGGAATGTTAACATATCGCAACCTCTGTCTTCTTGCTGCGTTACTAAACATTTGCACATGTCAATTTCTGGTGCGTACTATCGAGTAGGGATACACTATTGAACGTTTTTCTAGTTTATTTTTGTCTTCTGCTACTCCTTATACGGGATGAGGATGCAAATATATTCTCCCCTGTTTTCACCAAAACATGCGGGTGCAACTTTTGATAACTATATTTTAACCAACCATTTTCCTATAAATTTCGAAACTTTGAGTTCTACTAGACGAGCAGCTGACTAATGTCGAGCTTGCGGCTCTCCTTTGATCATACCCAGCCACTATGCCAACGCTTGCGTCTGCAAGTTTCGGTATGCGCACCGCAACAGCTGTGTCAATATTGTCGCAGGACTAGGGACTGCACACTGGCGGTTTCTCGACCACCGGATAACCATTGGAATAGGTCGATGAGTTCAGTTACTCCGGTAGTTATGTTGCCTCGATGTTTACCACTAAGGCGGCTACGTTACTTACCGGCAAACGTCATGTGGATTCTCAAGCTATGAATCAACTCTGTGTTTGGTGCGATTTTATCCGATCCGTCCTGGACAGGATGTTCAGCATTGCATTGTCGCCAGAGTTAGTGAGTGGAACCGCAACATTTCCATTTTGCGTTGAAGACCTAAGGGAATTGATCGTTTTTGATCCTAAAGCGCGAAGCGGGATCGGTACGCTTTAAAACCAATACGCGAAAATAAGGCCAACCTCCGATGAGTGGAGAACACCAAAAGTAACGCTAGGAAAAATTTAATTAGTGGGCGATAGGCTATCTAGTGCTAAAAATAAGGCACCGGAAGATAGCTAGCTAGGGAAAGGTGTGTTCGCGTGCGCGGAGAGCAAAGATGGCCGCGGAGCCGAGGAGCGTCGCGCCGTTCGAAGGCGGATGCTATGTTGACTCAAACAAACGCGAGCAACGTTCAGACAGGCGAGCGGCTATTTTGCTATGTACATCGAGAAAATATAATTTTGTGATTTTGTAATATTTTACGCAGCATGCGGCAGCCAAACAGGGGAATCTCCAGGTCACTATAATCCTGGGTTCTTGGGAGCATTGCTCAAATCCGGTGGAAATATTGGGTGAGCAGGGATGAAACCCACCAGTTGGCATGTGGAATGGAACCATTTAACGCTTTACTGGAGCATAAACTTGCGTAGCCCATGTTGGTGAATGTCATTTTCTCTGTGTATGCATTGGTCACTTTGACGTGGGTTATATGTTGTCGATGCACTCGATTAGATGAAAGCGCAAGGTGACTTATTGATAAATTTGCATAAAGGCATGAGAATCTTGGTCAATCTTGTGCGTGGTGTCATCCTTGATGGGCGATTCGTGTTGGACCAAATCGGGTGCTATTGACCAGGTCGGACAAAGCGCAGTCGTGCACTTAGTGACAGTTTTATATTCGGTTAATATGCTATTCTGAGCAATTTGTCCAGTTCCTTTCTTGAATGCTTTCACTTGCGATCTATGCATGTTCTATTTCGCATTGTGCACTTTCGACTTGTTTACATCATTGGAACTTTTAGGTAAAGACATCAAAATCTTTTCGCCTACTTTTGTGACTTTCATCTGGTGTAGCCTCTGAGCTACAGTTGGTGAAAACGCTTGTAAGGCACAGCTTGACACCGCTGTGAATGTCGTTCAGCTTATTTATTAAGATTGCCTGATAAATACTTCTATTCATTTTACGTAACCACTTCCAGTTTGATTAACAAAATTAAGCTGGATTCTTTTATGATAAACTCTGATACTCTGATTTAGTCAAACAGTTTCAACAACTCAGATAGACCCCACTGATCTTATCGTATCACGTTTTAGTGTCGATTGGCGTTTTTCAGACGTACGCGTGCGCTTGTCGAAGTATGTCTGACAGACTACCAACGTACCCGTTACCGATGGCTGTAAATGCTGTGCTATCCGGAGAGGTATGTCCCAAGGATTACAAGGAAAACGGTTTTACACGGGTATACTGCTGAAGTTTAACAGTTCCGCAGGATGGTCATGGTGGATACTGTACACTGTGGAAAAGGTGTTAGCAAAATTAATTTACACTGTGGACTCACCGAGGTAGAGGTAACAAGTATGTAAATCCAATTTACGTCCATAAGCATTGTCGACACATGCGAAGTTTGTAAAATCTGTGTCATGTGTTGAACACGTGCAGGTAATAAAAAACGGTGGGGTGAAATTTGGGAGCTCACCAGCAGTGAAAGCTCTAACTGACACTGGTGTTGGACCCAGGGCAAGAAGTCATTTGAGGTGGTGCTGTGAATGAGTGCATGGTCAACTCGGAGTTCAAAATCTACCAGTGTGGGAGCACAAATGAAAGATTAAGGCAGGGAATTCCACGCCTGGAAGCCGCGTGCGGAAACGAAACTCCGACAGCATTTTAAACGACAGTACGGAACGGAAAAATCCCGAACCACCCAGCAGGCACCACGAGGAGGTTGTACGGCAAGCCAGCCTGTTCTGCAAGCCAGCCAAATAGTGCATGGAACGGTCACCAGTGGACCGCGTTACAAAGTCACACACGTAAGCCCTACAACCATGGGTGCGGGATGATGTGATGTTCATCCTTTGCCTCGGGTGTGTCCGCCGGCGCTCCTCAGACTGGTCGGGTTAAGACAGCCCATCATGTATTTGAAAGCTCTGTCCCGTCCATTCTGTTTACCTTGCTAATCTCAAGCGCCTCAGCAGTTAGCATTTGGGACATTGGTTGTAAACCATTTCTGACGGTTTCGATGTTATCCAAGTCGATCATTTAATCCTTATCTATCGCGTGCTTCGCTACTGTCGAGTCAATTGGTAGCCTCCTATATTCAAGCTCCTTCCACAAAGCCGTGTAATGTGTCTCGTGTGTTCTGCTATCCTTGTGCGTTGCTCTCTTGCAGTTTGGCCCGCATACATGTGTGCGCAGTCTTTGCAACTGATTTTGTAGACTCGATTGGGTGTCCTATCTGCGAAAAGTGCGTCTTCCAAGTGCACCAGTGTCAACGGAGCGTTTGATCCTTCGTAAAAAGTAACCTTAGTTTTCTTTGTTTAGGACTCTCTGGATGGCCGCCGAAGTTCGATCTTTTAAGGAATACTACCGTCCCAATCACTTTCGTAGTACGCCGTAAGTGCGAATTTAAAATTTGCTGCAACTGGCGTTTCGCTAACCGCTTCGCCTATCCACTACCAAGCAATGGGTTCATTGCTTCTTTCCGAGCGGCTTTCCTAGGCTCTTCCCCTGTTCACAAGGACTGATGTCTGAGAAAGAGGAATGAGGCGATTAAAACTTACAGATGCTTTGGATGCGCTGAACTATGGTGCAATACACCATCTCTGTCCGTCGGCTTACTATGTATCGTTGTTTGTAGACTACTCCAATCCTGTGAAGTAAGCAGTGAACAAATGGCATGTGTCACAGCAATATTCCAGTTCCATAATGAAGTATAGTCTCCGTTTTATAACAACAAAATTGTCATCCACCTAGAGCCATCACATTTTCTGTGAGTTACAAGAGTCAGTCGGAGCCGTCCTTTCAAAATCTTCCATGTACAAATTCGTCAATACAAAAGATACTGGAAATCCTATTGAAAGTCCCTGTTCTGGAGTATATAATCTAGATTAGAACGTGAAATAAAACATGTTAAGGTACAAGTTCCTTCCTTCGGTGATTTGATCTACCGCAAGCTTCGTCCTCTCTCCCAATGTATTGCCCCAGTTGCACATTCTTTCGCTATCTCCAAAGAGTCACTAGGTTGGCTATCGTCATACCTGAGTGACCGTTACCAGCTAGTCACTTTAGGTGATTATTGCTCTTCCCCACCCTCAATCACCAGTGGAATCATTCAAGGGAGCGTGCTCGGCCCCTTACTCTTTTTGCTCTACATCAATGACATCACCACACCTGTAAAACAAGAAACATAATTTTTACTTGCTAACCATATCAAAATCGTCTATAAACTTCGGTGTGACGAGCTTCACGGGACATTACAGCTCATTCAAGATTATTTACATTCCCCTGAGTTATGATGATGCAAATGGGTGATCAACCTCTCGGCTAAGAAATCAACCATAACGTCTTACGACTGCTGCATTCCGAAAGGATCTCTCATCCTAAACAACGAACTCGTCTCTGCACAGTTGTTCAAGCGAGACCTTGGAATTAGCTACTCTTCTACCTACAAGATCTCCGAACAGGACCAATACCAAGTATTACGTACCAGACAGTCTATGTTCAATATATCAAACAAAATGCACACAACTCGTGCTAGATTTGTGCTTTTCAAGCTACTCAGTCGCCCCATCCTCGAATACTACAGCATCATATACGGAAATATAAGAAAGTGTGATAGGATTGCTGTGGAGAACCTGCAGAGGTCATTTACTAAACATCTGATTAGTAAACGCTCTGCTATGAGTTATCGAGAACGTTGCAATGAACTTCATCTCGAATCACTTTGAATTCGACGATTGAAGCACAACTTGTTGCTGGCTTTCAACATATTACATAAAAAGACCTATTCCAACCCGCCTACACTCAATTTGCAACATTGTTCAACTCGAGCGCTTCGAAACAAAGGTTTTACATTGAATATATCGAAGGCTAGAACGAACGTCCGCTCTAATTTCTTCCTGATCAGATAAAGCTATCTGTGAAATAAACAACCAATACACTCAGGTCATGGGACAATGTGGCAACATTTAGAAGCAGTCTCGCCAATTACCTTGATCTAACTACCCTAAGCTCTATATTCACATGGAAAATATCCATCGATGAGCTATTCCAAGAGGGGCCCAAAAACACATAATCACCTATATTTTCATAACTAGGCTTTGGCCTCAACATTCCAAAAGAATGCTAATACATGAAACGCATATCCCAATACTCCACCTATGCATGTCCCCCATGCATGAGCATGGATTTCTCTGTACAAATTGGTCTGTGCCGCTATAGACAGTTCCTCTCATCAAGTGAAATATACGTAGTGTTGTTATTGGCACGTTGTTAAACAGCGAGTTAACATCAAAACTGACCGTCATTTGATCCGACTCAATCTAAAGACAAAACGCTTTTCACGCGAAGCCAAGATAGTTATTTACGAAGGTATTCGTTTGTCCTGTCAACGGTTGGAATATGCAAGCCAAATATTTAGATAGTTCATGCGTCGGGGAACCTACGCCGCCTCGAATAGGTCGAATGGGTACATCAAGCTTATGTATCTGGTAAGCAATACAATCTTGGTGGAAGGGTTGATTCCGGGTATGTGTTATACACTTTAGCGGTCATAGATTCTCCACAACATGTCATAAAGAATTACCAACCTCTATCTTATTCTTATTCATCACAGACGTGCCAGCCTGATTGTCGATATCCTTTTATGATCAAGTTACTAGGTGCTCTTCCCTTTTTTCTAAACAATCTAACTTGTTCATTATCACTGTGGTCTTGCCTTTATCGGCTATTGTGACTACAAGGATCGGATGTCCTTTTAGGACAATTAATGCGATCCGTTCCTCTGGCACAAGTTTTGGCTATCCGGCTGCTGAAATTTTTTAACGTTTACATGTTCTCAAGAATATAGTCAGCCGTTGACGCGGGTAAAGCTTTTAAGCAGACTAAACACTAGGAATAATTATTTCGGCTCTTATGTTGGACTTAATGCTAGTAAATGTAAAATCCTCCACCTGTAATCTACACTCTATCACACTAAATGACCTGTCTAAATTATCAATTATATTAAGATGTCTGCTGCCAGATCCAAATATGCATTTTGGACCAGTGGTGTTGCTGCGTATGGACATCAAACAATGAAACTTACGGGATACCCTTTCATTTGTCCTCCTCCCTTCCGTTACATTAACATACGAGGCTTTTTTGTATAGTCTGTCATAGTCTGCCTGCGTTACCATAGTCTGCAACTTCGAGCTAATTAGACTTACTTGGAGGTCAGTTGCCGGCTACATGCGCGGCTTCACGACGCCAAGGTTCTCTTTGAAAGTCCGCGCGGCGGCTGCAAACTGACCTTCTAAATGCAGACGCTTGCTCGTCTTCTCGTTGTTGCAAGTGCCCTGCTGATTTTTATACACCTCACAGCTACCGATCGAACCAGAAATAATGCCTGTTCCCACAAGCTGCGCCGCCACAGAGCCAGTTTACCACATTTCGTTTACGAACCAATGTGGCTTGACCGGTCTGAGTTCCTGACACTAGAAGGAAAAACTGGTTACACAGTAAGATTACTCTATTCTTGTTAGCAAGTCAGCATGCTAAAACAGACTTGAATTGCGGCAGGGACCAATTCACTGGGCTCGCGGATCGAGTCAGGCTGTGGAAATCCGTCTTCCAGTGGCTATCAGCGGTATGCAGTGCATGGGATAGCTGCAATGGTATTGGTAAGTTGGCAAAAAAAACTACGTGATCGCTCCAAGATACGATTGTTATACATATGTTGTTTACAGTTTATTAATTTCAAGTCTAAGCACGACGGAGTTGAGCGCGGTGTTATGCGCATCGGTTGGCAGATGTGTTTTTGTCCAACTTCCCAACTATCATTCAAGCTGACTTTGCTTCGACATCAGGATATCCGGCGATATGCTGAACTTCAGACCAGCGTATTCGAGGACAGGGGAAATCAGTTATGAGTAGAACTTGGGGACTACTCATATATACCTGGCGATGCGGCATCCAACGCAAAAAACCTCTCAGGTGACTGCGATAAAATGCACTCACGAGTAGCTCTCTGCGCCTGAAGTGAATCGAGCACAACAACTGCTAACATAATTCAGGTTCGCTTCGGTGAGCGCTCAAAAGTATCCCACACAATAAAAACTGGATAAAAAGCACTACGTCACCGCGGACATTCGATAGCCTATCAGAACGGAAACATGAGTAACCACTAAGCTTAAGTTACTATGCATCTGTGCGAGTCCCACTGCATCTGGTTGCTCGACAGCAAGGAAGCAACACAGCTCATCGCGCTCGATCATGATACTGAAAACACTGCTAGTGGCTATAACCAGGTCGTATTGGGAAGTACAGATCGTAACCGAAGAGGAAACAACTGATTTATCCGGATTCGCTTTACCGCCCTAAACAACTGAACTTTGTCAATAGTTTGTTTTGTTTCTCCTTCATCGGTTCGCCATCTTAGTTCGACACGCTCTCCGTCAGCTGGATCCGTCAGCCGGACGCATACGCACCCTCTCGATCCTCAGCATACTTAACCGGGACAGTATTAGCTCCGGTCTGGCCTCATCGGCAAAATTTACCCGTATGGGTAGGTCTTTCACAGTAGTATGTTTGCCGAGTTCGATGACTTACCTAACTATCACTCCGTCCTCACCTACATCAAGAAGCCTGTAAACCAAGCTCTGTAAACGCTCTACGCCACGAGCATAGCTTGCCTGAGGACTTGGATCGATGGACTCGGGATCGTGAAAAATCATCAGATCCGCTCGTCTTTTATCATTTGGAGCGTTTCTTGCAGGAGGAGGGCGGCGTCGAGCTCTGCTTGAGCTGACTTCTTGTCGGTCAGTAGCAGGAAGCTTCCAACTTTCAACAGTTGCTTCTGACGTCGAGTTTTTCATAATATCTTGGCTAGTGGACATTCGTCTGGGTCTCCATAGCTTGCAGACTGTAAGGTTTTGGGTCGCAATCCTCAGTGGGCATCGTATTTCTGGAAAAATTTGTGATGGTTCTGTAATGTATTATTAGATGAAGGGAAAAGGAGGAAGATTGAAAATAATCTAGATCCGAGTGATGGAAATTATGTCTAGAACTGCTCACAGCCAAACGATTTTAACAGCGATCAACATCGACAAACGTATGTTGTTTTGACTGCCTTAGACTGTGAAAATCAGTCCACAAAATTTAGATGAAAATATGTGGAATGAAACGCAAAAGACGATCGAAATCAGCAGGTCATCGAACACACAAATTTTGCTCTAATGTCCAATAATCAGGGCACGTAATGGCATTTGCCGTTTGTCCGAAAAGTTTTGTAAAAGGGCCATAAAATAATCACTTCAGTATCATGGAAAACATTTCGTAAACGTGGCGTAAAGTAGTAACATATAATTTGCAAGGCGAAACACCGAACTTTATAGAAAGATGCCACACAAGACGTGATCCAGAAATTTCAGAAACAGAAATGAATCTGAACGAAGCCGCAATTTTCATAAAATAACTTTGATTTACCGATAAATTCACCAAGAATGCTCTGACAACGCAGCTACTAGGTGACCAACCGGGCGCCGATAATCGTAGACTGCAGGCTTCCTAATGGATGAAAATGATTCGTCTACTAATTCCCGTGTGCTTGTCGTTTGAATGTGTTTTGCACCTTGCCGGCGTTGGCTTCACGGAATGTCCAGTATTATGCATATCCAATCGTCCTCGCTCCGGAGGCAGAATACTGACTAAAACACTTCTTTTACATCAACTGTGAATCGCAACGTTACATGTAGCAGTCGGGCCTCGTTGTCGTGCATCGAGTCTAGCAATCTAGTGTTGCGCATTGAGTTAGTCGGCATGGCCCGAACATCGCTCCGATCACAAATGGAATTCAACGGTTTCTGATCTTAGTCCTGTTTGCGCTAAAGCATTTTGCCTTGGATTCAGGAACGTTGGTGCAAATAAGTGTTGTGCGATCGTAGATACACCTAGTCTTCGGAGATGTGCGACGCTGAGCTATCTGTGGCTTTACTAACGTCTGCAAACTTGTATCAGGTAGTTAATCAATGATGTGCTTGTAACGGATGAAGCCCCTAAACTCGTACTTTAAATACAACAGTTGGATAAGTGAATCGGTCCTTAGGGAAGTTCATTTTCTGTTGGTGTATCAGATGTGTAGATGTTTTCGAGTATGTCCCAGTCGCTACAATGGTTAAGGGCAGGTGAAGGTAGAGCAGGCCATGTTTTGATCTTTCGCGATGAAGTGTTGGTCCGTGCTTTACAAGCTTTCCAGTACTGCCAGGCCATGTAACTGCCTGGAATTTTCCCTTGGTTTCGAGCTGACAATTAGTGGAGACGAGTGAGGGATACGCCGTGCTGTCTCCGTTTCTAGCAAAGGAATTTGTGCATCGAAATTCAGCATCGCGATTGGCCTGTCATATTTTTGTGCTAGTGCCAATTCAAACATTGCGAAAGGAACGGCCGTATACACAGGACAGAACCAAAGTGTTAGTTAGTTTGCAAATTATGTAGCCCAGCCGACGTCCCACATGGCTTAGTGACCTAGGCTGCTGGCTACTTGGCATCTGCCTCTAGCGGTAATGGTTTCGATCCTCATTAGAGGATGGATGAGAAGCGCACCACTGACGAACCTCAATAGGGCGAAACGCCTCTGGAGCTTTACAGGACTAGGCAGTACCATGTAACTTTTGAACTGTCGCGATGATCACAAATTGGACAGACCTGGGTGGCAATATGAGAAATTTCCAGTTCTACTTTTACTATATTAACACTTGCTTAATTGCCAGAACCCACTTCCCTTTGGTGTAGTGGTGTTGTGGGCATGGGGACCGATCGGCCACCAACTAGTCTGCAGTTTAATGGCGTCTCGCCAATCGTCAGATCAAGTCGGATGATTTTGCTCATGGTGCTTTGCGTGTTGCGTCTGTGGGTGAGGTTGTGGGTAGGATTAATAATGTAAATCAGCTGTGTATGCAGTTGTCGTACAGAGCAAATTAATTGATCACATTGGACGAATTGTAATGACGTGAACGTTTTTATTCGGTTGACTGAGAGAGGTTCACTACGGAAACGTAATTTTCTATATAGCTTTCATACACGGGCGATCAAAATGAACTTATTAGAGCTAGTTGAAAACTGGGGGACTCTGATGTCGAAAGCGGCAATAATATCGGGCGAGCAAATGTAACAACAAAAATTATTTCTCATATGTAAAGGATAAAAGGTTTTCAAAGTTATAAATTTCGATAGAAACAGGCTCTGCTGTAATTGTTCCGGAGAGAAAGCTTTCAGTAGATGGAGCTCGTCAAACCGCTTGTTAAATTTTGCTCACCAACGTTAAAGTCCGCCAGTTGGTTTCCGACGTGAAGCCTTCTGGTTCCTCACTCGAGTGGTTACTAAATCTTAATCGATTATGTTGACAGGACAGTATCTTCGATATGCCTGTTATCCAGCTTCCTCTGCGTGCAATATAACCGTGACTGCACTAAGTTGGGTGAAACCATGAAATAAACTGTACATGACTTAGCATGGTGGCATGAAGAAATTGACTGCACTGCTTGGTCAGGTAAGTGCGTGCCGTCATCGTGGATGGGGATGATCCACACTAATGGATGGGTACCGTATCAGACATGACGTAGACATGCAGTCAGTAATATGGCTGCATTCAGTTACTTGCGTCTAGTTGTTAATTTTCCTTCCATTTTGGTTTGTTTAACGCACCTTTTGCTTCCATTTTTTGCATGCTATCTGCATTCAACCCCACTATTTTGCTTTCGTTTTTATTTTTGCGACGTGAGTAGTTGTAACTGAAGTCACCGTACTTCTGTGCTTGGATCACGGTCGCTCAAATGAACTGAAGTGAACCGCTCGTCAAACCGGGACAAAACGGTGTAAACCCCACGACATGCGAAGAAATGTTACTGAGAAATGTGGAAAATCATGAAGCTCAAAATGATATGACCGTCCAGCTATTTGAGGACAACTATCGTAATTGTGTATATTCGTCGCAGTTAGACACAGGCAGACAGTCACCACACATCCAGGAAAGCGCTAGACGCCCGTTTCGTCCCATTGGGACTGGTCAGTAATGCGCAACTGCCTGCGTCTAACAGCGACGAATTTACACAAAAACCTACTAAATCCCCCTACTTCTTACAACTATCGTAACTCTTCGCATGCACACATTTATGGTGTTCGTTCGGGTAACAAATGAACCGTACTTTGGTAGGAAGGCAAACACCATGGAACCGTGTTATCCCTTTCATTAGCATTCCGTTATACAAAGGGTTTCAGTAACACTTTACACTAACTATTGGCTATTCGGGTCACAAAATGACCATAACTTATGTAGTCTGATAAAAGTCAGGAAGGGCAGTAGTACAAACTTGCTTTGGATGTGAACTCCGGGAGGACACCGGAAACACTCTTCTCATACCCACAAAAACGCCTGAGCTGCCAGTAACAATCCTGCTCTAAATTCCTCGGAGCAGGTCGATTTAACTGACGTGAAGGCGGCGAAAGTCAGCCCCCTGGTCCTGCAGTAGTCATACACCTAGTCGATAGAGAAGCTGTTGCCCGGTGACACTGCGCCAGTCCACCTTACTATCGGAGCACATAGAAATAAACACTGACGTCGTTAGCCAAGGCTCTCGTGAATTAAATCCGAAATCATCGGCGGGCCTTGATGGGCTGCACCCGCTCTTCCTCAAGTCTGTGACCGACTACATTACCGACCCTATCCGTCAGGTATTTGTCCATCTTGAATCTCAACGGTCCACGGTAGTTTGGAAAGTTAGGAATATTAAACCTGCATACCAATGAGCGAACCGTCAAAAACCCTAACATTTAAAGACCTGTCTGATTAAATCCGTATTGTACTTGGTAATGAAAAGATCCTTCAGCATGTTCCCCATCTTCGATTCGAGGAAGCAAATTTCATCTCTTGCAATCGATTTGATTTCCGGCGAGTACGTCTATGTACCTCGAACCTGCTTATTGCTAGGGAGAACTGGATTAGGTCAGTTTGTGCCGGAAAATGACTGAATGTTGTTTCTGTGCACCAGCAAAGCGTTTGACAAGGTTACTTACGAGAGGTTCCTTCTTAATAAGGAGCTCCAGGCTTTCTTGGAACGTTCTTTCATGGATCACCCATTTCTTGGATAGCCATGTCACGCCAGTCAAGGTAATCAAAGCTTACTCTTCGCCTGTGCTCATGCCAAGCGGTATGCGGCAAGCATCGGTACATGGTCCAGAAATTTCAAAAGTTCTACTCAATTACCTCCAGTCGGAACTTCAGTCGTATTGCCTGATTTACGCCGATTACTTGGAACTGTAAATGAAGGCATCTTGTCTTAAGGATGCTAGAAGAGTACAGGCGTCATTGAACAAGCTACGTCAGTTGCCAGTCAAGCGGCGATTTCCCCTAAATCGCAGCAAATGTCTGCTTATTCCAATAGGTGCCTCTGAGCCGTTCGGGATGTACCATGGTGGTGGTGTGTTATCAAGAACCATCAACATTGAGATGGATCGTGATGTGCTTGTGTCATGATTTACAGACGACAGGGGACACATTACGGAGGGTTACAGCTGCCAATAGTATATTCCATGCCTTGTGCAGGGCTTTCTTGAAAGTGACTCAGGAGATCTCCAAAATCCTGTTTGCCTCCCATGCGCGCCTGATCCTTGACTACGGAGGACCTTCCATCTGTCCTGTTATCAAGTTCGAATGTGACCTGGTGGGAAAGTTTCAGCGGCGTGGTTGGAAATCAAGCTTGCAGTTACGGGACTTGCTTTACCCACTTCGACTAAAACAAATGAAACTGTTCGACGTCGCCGTGACTTGATTTTTGACAGCCGCATCCTGAAGGATGAGATGGGGATGAAGCTACTAGCGTTCTTCTAAGTCGACGCTAATAGTCCAACTCGGGGTCACAACAGTAAAACGGTTTAAACCAAGAATACTCCGAGTTGGTTCCACTCCCGCACTATCAACCCGGAACCTGTGGTTGACATCCAGGGCGAGGAATGCCTCAAGGAACTTTTGGATTCTCAACTACTGGGTAAGCTAGGACTTTGCTTTTTCCAATGTAGCTGTTAGGGCACTTTGTGGAATCTCGCCTTGCAATGATTCACGACTTCCGAGCAATGTTCGGGAAGTGAAGGAGTTGGCAAAGGACGCCTTTTCTACTTATCACAATCAAATAATCAAATGACTGGTTGATATGAATTCTCTATGCCTTGGGGTGGTATACTTCGTCTTGTTTATTCGAAAAGTCAGGCACTTTCTGTACCAGTGCACTGTGAAAACAGGAGCCTCTGAGTGTAACTGTCCTAGCTTCCCCCCATGACACCCAGAGATTCACAATAAATGCTGCCACATTAACCGTACCAGCCTGTGCAATCGGCACAGCCTCGCAACACTTGATAACGTGATCCACTTTGACCAAGAATAAACGATGAGATGTACACCAACTATCTCGTAAGCACAACTGGCCTTCCTAGATTGGTGAGTTATAGATTTTGAAAGTAGTCAAATTCCTCGCGTCTAAATTCTTTGCCATGGTCGCCATACACATCTTTTATCCTTGGAGGTGGGACAACGATTCTTGTGCTGTCAGGACGAAATGGAACAACAAGATATTTCCTCAGTAGCTAGGTTCCCCTAGCTTGGCAACACGCGTCGTGCCTTGCAATGTTTTTTTTCCATTTCTTTAACTCGACCTGTAGCGGGATCATTCGCTTGCGTCGTCTGTCAGTGTTCATACCACATTCTGAAGGTTAAGTCTGGCTACGCGTCACATGCTGTACGGATGATAATCCCTGAGGTTACGGAGGGAATTCAGAGACAGTGTCCGCATTATAGTGCTATCTGTGTGATCGAATTCTGCATACAAAGTTATATTTTTAAACTGCCTTTTTTCCAGCTCGCGAGCTGTCCTTCATGATCCTTCAAAGGGATTGTTGCTCTTTTATTCATTCTATGCATTAGCTTTGGGTGAAAACACCCCAGCTATTGTACCGCAGTACAACTCAATCATGTAGCGTTGTAAAGAAAAGGAAGACAAAGTCATATCAAAGCATCTCACTAGATTGTGTTAATATTGTGCGTCATCAAAAAGAGCGATGTTTGCTTGGAGTCTAAAATGCATTGAGGGGGACGAAGGAACTCACAATGCAATTGGCATTGTGACTGACACTTCGCCACATCAACAAGTTTTTTCAAATCAAATTGTTCATCGTTTTAATTCTCAAACCAGTCACTTGAGATACCACAACTGCTATTAACCTATAAGTGAGGGGCCTCAATCTGCTTGTCAAACACGGCTGTTAGTCTCATCTCCTCTTCTTCCGTGCCGACTCTCGTCGTATAAACAACGCACGTCTGGGAGTCTCTCTGCTGATATGCGTAATATATAACAAGGCCATCGGAGCCTGATGTGTGAAATAACGGTGCTGCATGGTTCATTCACTCTTCCTGTATGAAACACAGGTCGTCGAGCTTGCTCATTGCTCACCCAGTGTTCCCACCAAAGGTGGAATAAACTGCAAAGGCACCGGAGGTCGGATGTAACAAGTCGCTATATAGCTGTTTGTGTGATGGGCCAGGTTTCACAATCATATAGTAAGGTTGAATGGATGTTTGATTCATAGACTCTACCTTTCAGAACGGGCTTGATGTCACATTCGAAGTACAAGTAGCGAAGATCAGCAAAAACGCCTCTTGCTTCTGCTAAATGGTTTGTGTTCTTTAATAACACGGGCGATGACGCAACTGCCAGTCAGTCAAATTTCTGAAAAAGTGCTAGATGACTCCTACCAAAGGTCAGCCTAGTGCGCAGTCCACATCAACCTTGGAGGAAAGCGCTGCGCTTTAAGAGGGCAATGTTAATCCCAAAACGGCTAACAGTCAGTCCAGTGATGTTTGGCACGTCTGTGTGATGTCACAGACTGGTGCACTGTCGTCATCATAATCCGAATCAAAACCCGGTTATTTGGGAACAGCTGCCCACCTTCTTTGTTGTGTCCATTAAAGGTAACTTCCTCGATGGCGAGGTTAAGGAGGAAGCTTAACAGCGGGTACCCTTGTCTCGCTGTTAAAATTAATGCAGCGCAGCGATAGCTTGCCATAAGCCCTCACTCTGTCCTAACTATGCACCCAAGGCGCTCTGAGGATGTTTATGCGTTTCTAGGGCTCACCTTCCATAAGAAAACAGTAACAACCACACTTTCATCCACCAAATAGAAGACACTTTTGTGTCGAAGACTACAATTGGATTTCATCACCAATACAACTCGTAGAACTCAGGTAGTTGTGGTAAATTGAAGCTGCGGTTAACGCAGGTTCGCTTTCAGCAAAACCTAATCTGCTGTGTCCCGAAGCTGGTTTTCACACGTGCTAGTCAGTCTATGAATAAAGATGTGCAAGAAGCTTGGAGCTGATAGATATCAGACGAATCAGTCTATGATTGCTGCACTCCAAACGTGAGCCCTGCTTGAATCTCGAGACAACGATTAAGGGACCCCGATCAGTTGGGATAGTTTCCTAATACCACACATATACTAGAGGTCGTGTAAATCATCAACAAATCTGTTGCATGTGCATCGGGCACCACGACTTTATTCAGTTTCAGCAGTCTTGCCTCACGTTCGAATTCGGCGCCTAAGGGAGGATTTAAGTGCACAGTTTATGAAGCACGACGATCACTGGCCGGCCGCAAGTCCAGTAGTTCATGCCGATAAATTGCATTTCAAAATATTTAGCCCAAAGCTCCAAGCCCTTCCACAGGTTGTAGATAGGCTGCCTACTCTCGTCGCATATACTTTTCCTAACAGCAAAACTCTTGTCGTTCCTTCACTCTATCAGACAGAATTATTTCTGATGGTGAGCGAGAGCAACGAATGTTTCCTTTTTCGTCGCCTGACGAGACAAGCATGTTTCACGTCCTCTCTTTACGCATGCATTCAACCTTGTCCTTGGATTTTTGCGATCCTCACTGTATTTGCTTCCAACCGGCAAGTGTAAATGGGTTGCATCCAGTAGTTGCATAAATGGTGCAGAGGCCCAGTGTCCAGTTTGGCAATCAGGTTCACCGCATGAATACATACTTGCTGCTAATCAAGTCTGGTGAACACGTGACTAGTAGCGGGAATATGTGTTCAGTCGTCGCTAAGTTAGCTCGGATAGCATGGTAACTTGACAAGTATTTAGAACCCCCAGATGTCTAAACCCACACGGCATCATCGTGGGCGTCAGCCGTCTCCTAGAAAGACACAACGACGAATGTCTCGTAGCAGTCGTTTACCACCCCCTAATGTCCACTACAAAAATGGATTCCTACTTGATACGTACCATGAATAGGATCATATGCACTAGGTACAGCCTCAGTCTCCTCTCCGGCGACTACAATCTACACGATCTGGAGGTATCGGCATCACCAAGTGAACAGTTCAAAGCAGATTTGCATGAACTTATCGCTAATCTTCACTTGTACAATCATGTCACCACCACCACAAGATTCAGGACAACAAAGAAACCGTGCATAATAGAACTTGTGCTCACGAATGAAGAACTCATGGTTGGCAAGTTATTGAAGAAGAGTCCATTAAGTCTCAGCGACCATGTAGTAATAATTTTCAACTATGTGTTATGCAGAGTATCCATCTAAATACTCAAAACTAACTCATACAACAACAAGCTAACATGCCTTAAAAGAACTCATCGACGCATCTGCTTGGGAATTCTGTAACAGCATTTCCCTTGACTACGTTTGTACAGATTGCGTTGAAAGACTCAGCGACATCGTCAGTAGAGCATCAGAGACCAAACCCGTTTGTCCCCCAAAAGTGCCTGCAATTTAAGGAGCAAGACTCGAAAACGCATGGCGATAAAGGTTGCAGTACGGCGTACCCCAATGTTAACCACGACACAGAGACTTGGGGCAATTTCCTGACCCATCGCAACCATTGCACTGTACTTGTCCGTGAGGACAAAGTAACTTATCAACAGTGCCTAGATAAAAATCCTGCCAAACAACAAACTGCTGTATAGGCATGCCAACAATATTCGTAAAGTAAAGCAGGGCATCCCTACACTTTTCACGGCAAGCGGTACAGTACAAAGCGCAGAAGATGCAGCTAGTGCCCTGCGGCTAAAACAAGCCTCTACCTTTCACATACTATCAGCCACATTACCGACTCCTTGGTTTACACATGCAATTGTGCTAAGGTAGTTACTCACACTGCGCGATCATAGCTCTCCGGGAGCAGACAACATCAGCCCAAAAGCACTGAAGGCTGCGGCCACCATGCTAACTAAACCATTGTCCTAGTTCTTTCGAAGGTGCTTTAATGATCAACAATTCCCCCCTATGTGGAAGCGTGGCATTATGACCCCAAATGTTAAGGGCGGTAGGCGTTCCGCTCCTGCAAACTAACTCCCAGTTACTCTCCTCCACGTGCTAGAGCAGATGATGGAAGTGGTCGTCGTTGTGGCTCTAATGGACTACCCGGAACAATGCAACATTTTGGCACCGGAGCAGCACGGCTTCCGTCAACACCGGTCATGCACCACACACCTATTGATTGCACGAGGTAGTTGGACGGAAGTGGCTGGTGATGGGGTCGGAGTTGACCTCATCTACCTGGACTGCTCCAAAGCTTTCGGTAGCCTAGATCACGACATCCTACTGCACAGTCTACAGAGTTACGGAATCGGAGATCATGTACTTGGTTGCGTTAGCAACTTTATTCAACAATGGAAGCTAAAAGTACGTGTTAGGGGATCGCTCTCTAACCCATTTGAAGTGGTATGCAGTATGCCACAGTGCTCGGTGTTGAGATCGCACTTATTCCTGGTGTTTATCAACAAGGTGGCATGTGTTATCTCCTCAAATTTCCTGCTTTTCGCCGATAGTGTCAAGATATAGCGGGCGATTAATAACACTGAAAATCACGACCTAATTCAACATTATCTAGATTTCATTTGGGAATGATAAAGGAGGAACTTACTTCAGTTGAACCTAGCTAACTGCAAAGTGATCCATCTGTATAACCAGCCGGTAAGTGTTTACAAACATGGAGACCACACTAAGCAGTAGGTGTTTCAAGAGCGTTACCCGGGTGTATTGGTACAGGAGGAACTCGAATGCTCAAAACAAGTAGAGAAGGCGTCAAGAATAGGCCACCAACATGTCGGCCTGTTTCGTAGATACTTCGGTCTGTTTGTACCCTCAATCTGCTCCCAAATGCTTAACGCCTACGTGCGATCACACGTGGAATATAATATCCTGGCGACGCGGCTTTGTCAGAAACAGGATCTCGTTGCTCTTAAGACTCTTCAACGAAAGGCAATCAAGAACGTCAGCCCTTTTATCTGCCCTATCAGCTTGGACTGAAATCTAAGAATGTACAGCAGTCGATATCGGTGTTTGCGGGGGAACTCATAATGCTTTAGCAGATTCCGTAGTACCCAAACCACATGTACCGTCCGCTGTTGGAAATGAACCACAACAATAATCTAACAACTCCTTCTCTGAAACTGATAATACAGGATAGCCGGCTGAACTTTTTATTCCCAGCCTTCGAACGCCATCCCTAATTACGTCGTTACTGCTCCCAATCTGGCGACATTAAAAAAAACGCGTTTATGATGCGTTGTCTCATTTGCATTTCGTTTTGTAACTTTTTAAATGGAAAGACTAAAATACGCAATCAAACGGTGTTCTACCAAAATTTCGATTAATGGATTTATAAGTTTAATAAACGAAAATCTCTGCCATGCTACATAAGTCTGTGGTGGGTCCACCAAAACGCTTTTCACTTTAGCGCGCAATATTATTTTTGCAATAATTTCTATCCCACGGGACTTGTTAAACAATGCTTGTTTACTCATAATACACCATTGTTCGATTGTGCAAAGTTCGAGCCCTACCAGTGCCAGGGGGAATGCACAATATTGACTGTTCTAGTATGGATGAAACGGCTGCGCAGTGCTATACCAGACCTGGGCTAGCTGTCAGATTGCGTCTAGATGTGATGCATTTCTACCTATGCCATTTATATCCGCCTGCTACTTCTTGGTAATCAGCACGCCTTTCAAACTACGTGTAGTGCCTGCCATTGGTTAATTAGCTACTAACATTTGGCAAATTCGTTGCTTGGTGAAGGGGCTACTCTGTACTCTGTACGGCAGTATCGTGCCATTCAGTAAATGGTGAGCGGCGTTATATCACATCTAGTTATGTAGTCACGATGGTCGTTGTCGTCCCCCGTAGCTCAGTGTTAGCAACCACAGAGTGGTAACAGTCGAATTGCAGATTCCAGCCCTAATAAGGTCAGTTGGAATGCGCACTTCTGTCGATTCCCGAAAGGATGTAACGGCCGTACAGTGCTTTTTCGGGCGTGTGATAGCTGTCTGATTGAGTGGTGATTTGATAAGATTTTACCTATACTATTCAACTTTCCCTACTACCCCTTTGTACATATGGATCTACGGGCATCTCATCCAAGACTTTTACGAAGCGATCGATGCGTTTGGGATGGCAGCCAATCTAACACACGGGCTAATGAGAGCGCAAACAACAGCATCAACGAACAGCCTTTTGCGCAAGCGAAAGAACCAAACACCACAGTTGTTTACCCAGTTCACTATCACCTCTAGCGACACTCACAATTAGTCACAGAAAGAAAAAATGATGTAGAGCAAGACGTCACTGAAGGCATTCGACGTCCTACCACGATGGTAGTCAATCAGCTTAACTTCCTGGGCAAGTAAAGCGGATTTCAACCTTGTCTCTGTAAATACTATCACGTCTAGCCCCTCCGAATAATAAGGCGACACTATTTGTCATACTTGTTCATAAGACTGCAGAGGTTGGTAAAAGCTACATGCAGGCAGCACCAAAAACTACCAGGCATGCATGAAGCGAACAACCGTTTATGCTGCTTCGTTGAACGCTGAAAACAACCCAAAATTTTACGCTACATAGTTTTGTTTCTACATCAACACCACGTTTTTTTCATTTGAACAATGAACAATGATTTACCACGGGATAAAAGCAAGTGCTTGGCACGTCCCGTAGGATGGTTGGGATGAATATGATAATAACACAGTAAATCTGGGTCATCTACCGAACATCTGCCGAGATATCTAGTTTGATAATTAAAAGCAGTGTGAAATTCAAAGAAATTATCGTGCGTAAACGTTCAGAAAGACACTTGTCTGCAGTGATCGTTGAGATAAGGAGTGAGAAAAGTAAAATATGGTCGCTCACTTGCGTCCATTTGATACATAAAGCCTGTTGTGAAGCATGCTCGGCGTAATCCACAATAGAAGAGTTTAGGTAACAAAATGCTGGGAGAGGATACAACTGAGTTTGGAAGTGCGTTCCAGGGTTGGCAAACCCGAAGGGAAAAGTAATTCCGTCGACACTTTAGACGGCTATACTGTTCCTTCAACTTTAAGCAGTTCCCCCTGAGTTACTTGTTGTGGCTAAGTTTCACCCAATGGCGGCATACGTGACTGGGGTCACTCAGGATCTGATACGCTAATATGAGATCCCTGCGCAGCCTTCGATGGCGTCCGCTGAAAATTCCCAGCAACTTCAGCCTTCGGTGGTAAAAGAGATAGTGCATGCCCTGTATATTCTTTGTTGCTCTTCGTTGTGGTACTTCTAGAGCTTCTATGTAGCGCTTCAACCAAGGTTGCCAAGCTTGGATAGCGTATTCCACTTGCGGGCGTACGTAAGAATTGTGCATCATTGGGAAGACTGATGGGTGAAATCTCCCGAATGCCCCTCCCAGCATGCCGAGGTGCTGGTTGCCTCTTTCTGCAAATACCTCAGCCTGTTTTGAACAGTTGAGGTCGCTCTGTACGATCACACCAAGGTCACGTTCCCGGGGAGCTATTCGGCAATCCGTTTGTCCCAAATAAGTAAGTGTAATGTCTATGGCGTAATTGTACAATGCGACAATGGTCTGCGCTGAGTGGTAGGGCGTTTGGAACTGACCAGTTCGACACTGAGTTAAGATCGTACTGGAGCCGTTCATGGTCGTCCGGTCCTCTGATCCTTCGCCATATCTTGATATCATCAGCAAAAAGTAAGGAATCGGAAGTAATTGATCTCGCCAAATCGTTAAAGAACACCAAGAATAGACGATGTCCAATAACCGAGCCTTGTGGTGCTCCACATACCACATCGATCGCATCGGACAACGATTCTCGGACTCTCACCACTATCCGTCGTTCTCGTAGAAAATTGCCAATCCAACTCAGGATTGGGTCGCCAATGCCGTAATTCCGAAGCTTGTGAAGGAGAATGCGATGGTCTAAGCGATCAAACGCTTTTGAAAAGTCCAGGTAGATGACATCGACTCCTACTGCATCATCAACAGCTTCAGTAAAGCTATTAAGTGATATTAATAGATTAGTATTACACGAATGCTTTTGAAGAAAGCCATGTTGAGCTGGGGTTATTAACTTGTGACTTTCCAGGTATTGCATCAGCGCGTCAGCGATGATTGATTCCATCAATTTGGATAGTAGGTAAAGTAGTGTTATTGGACGGTAGCTGGCAGGACCAGTGCAGCTACCTCCTTTATGGAAAGGAGTGATGACCCCTCGCTTCAATACTGGTGGAATATGGTTCTCTTCTAGACATCGCTGATAGAAAACAGCCAGTGATTCTGCTAGATCACTAGCTACCGCCTGCAGAGCATTTGGTCGGATGTTGTCAGCTCCGGGAGAACTGTGGATACGCAAGTATAACATCTTCTTCAACACAGCTTCCACAGTGAAGGTGATGTTGTCTAAACCCGATGGTGGAGTATTTGAAATGTGGAGAATGTTTGGGCTCGGTACCTGTTGGAAAGTTTGGGAGTAATGAAGCCGTAGGAGATCAGCTCCTTCCATTGCTGATCGCGTGCACCCATCAGTCGTGATTAGCGATGGAACCCCCGCTTCACTCTTCGAAGGCCGTTAACGTGCCTGCACAGGAGTTTGCGATTCGTGAAGAATCGCTTCATTAACTTCTGCTGATGAGTGATCTTGTCTTCGTGGATCAGTTTCACACAGAACTTACGATGTGTCACGTATGCACTCCAAGTTTCAGCATTCAAGAAGTCCTGGTGATCTCGCTGTGCCAAATCCCTCCGGGACATACATTTAAGTGTTCTGCTCCTCAGAAATGACTTATGCTTGTTTTTGGGTTAGAAGGACTTCTGTTCCGATGTATGCGCTACCAGTGTGCTAAACGTCCTTGTAAAGGTTTCCCAGGCAACATCTGGGGGGCATGCGGTTAAAAAAAGTCCAAGATGTATACTTAACAAGCTTAGATAACACGTTGTAGTGCGTGACAGTATGCACTTTATCCTTCTCCCTTTCAGGGTCCTCCGCATAGCATATTTAGTCAAAAAGTTGAGTAACATGATCATTACGACGCAGTGGTGTGCTTTTAACTATCCCGTCAACCATGAGTTCTTCGTTAGTTAGCACAAGATCTAGTATCGACAGCTTGTTAACAGTTCGAGATCCGGTGGGAGAGGTTACGTGGTTGTACAGAGGGTGGCTAGCAATTAGCTCTTGCTAGCAAGTTTTAAACTGCGTTCCTTCGGTTGCCGCCGTTTCTATGTCCTGCACGTTGAAGTCACTAGTGATAAGAATGTAGATGTAGGACTTGTTCAAAGCAAACTAAAAAACGTGGTTCAGTTTGGAGTCCATTTCCGACGTTGAGTTTGGTGGGCGATAAATCACGGCTAATAGACATGTGTCCTTGTTTCGCAACCATAGGCGGCACCAAAGCGAATCAGGAGCTCGGATCTCCGGGTGATCGATAACTTCACATCGGAGGTTTGTATTATAGTAAAGAATCACACCACCACCCCTCCGGTTCTATCGTTCCGAAGCAGCGCCATACCAGGTAAATTGATCTCAGAATCGGTTATCTCAGGGTTTAACCAGGTCTCTGTTATCATGACGACGTCCCGCGGTTGTGAGGCGTGGTGTTCTCTAAGTTCGGTCAGCTTGCTTATAAGGCCTTGGGCGTTTGTGTACATCCAAGATTGGGCTTTTGTTGTTAGGAATTCATTGATAGACGTCAACTTTGTGTTAGTTTTCAAGCCAGCCGTTGGGTGGCCGGCCATTAATCGGTTTTGGTTTATGTATTTCAGTCAGGTTGTACGGTATTATTGAGCGTTACTGAACAGTCATTTTACTCGCGCTGTGCTCGGTCCTCTTGTGTGTCGTGGGCGCTGTTGTGTCGGTCTCTCCGCAGGACTGTGCAAATAAAAAATTTGTTGCGTTTGTAAGTTCCATTGAATTGCTTCCGACTTTCGGTCGTTCGCCTGCTGACTGTAGTCGGATTTCCGTTGGCAACCTAGCTTGAAACTTTAACCAGCTATCCAACAGAACTTGCGTCATTTCCTCTGAGTGTAGTATTACTTTCATTAGCCTTGGACTGCAGCCCTTGTAGTTAGGTGATGACGGAACTCTTGTCAGGGATTTGGCAATAACACTGTCAACAGAGAGTGCTTCGCGGATGTAGCACCACTGCTCTCGGTCATATGTTTGTGCGTCGTGATTAGAAGAATGCAGAAGCTTGGGAACACCATGAACAAATATGGTTTTCTTGCTAACGCTATTAGGAATGCCGCGTTGCTCAACTGCTTCTTTTGGGCGATCTTTCCAGGGTAGATCAAGTAACACGCGCACTCCGCTAGGTGAGTTGCGAAGACGAACTGCTGAGAGCAGGACAGCGTCTGTCGCATCTGCTGAGTCTAGTGTAACTCGAAGGATTCGAGGTTCACCAGAGTGCACTGAGATTGGATGACGCGCTACGCGTTGCAACATTGCAGGCTCAACCCGAATACCAATCGCCTCGCAGACGGAACTCCACTGGTTGCCATCGGCTTGCCATTTGCCTTTTATTGTGCCAGATTTGGATTCGGGAACATGGTTTTGTCTATCGAGTGTTTGCTTAATACTTTCTGTCGGCAATTAGGGTTGTTTAGAAGGCACCACTGCCGTTGACGGTGAAAGCTGCTTTGCGCCACGCTTGCTCGGTACTGAAGATGGACCTATGTGTGTCCCTCCCGGTGTGTTTGTCGAGGCAATCGATGTGTACGTTACCTGCTTGTTATCTGCACCGGATTTTCTTCTGCTCTGAGCTGTCGGAGTCATGACTGAATCTCCAAGTAAAGCGTCTATGATTGGAGAAGTGGAAGCAGGCATGTTTGAGGCTTGCCCACTTATGGGAGTGAGATGACCCAGTGGATTTAGAGTCACAGACGCTGCAGTGAGGTTGGAGCGTCTAGCTCTTTTCTTCGGTTTAGACTCAGCTTACTTTGGTTAATTGAGGTATTATCGTGGCCATATTTACCTCCGTGGGATCAATCTTAGTATTTACAAAATGCGCGATTATTTCAGTCATACTATCGCATTTTTTCATGGGCAACGATAAACAGTTGACAACTGCAATGACTTGATATGTTGGACAAAATTAGATTGTGCCACCAACTTGGTTTTCCTGTCTCACTTCTTGGACGGATTTGCCTACACATTGCGGAAAGTACGATCTAATGCAGTTAGAACAGGTAATAGAGATCTTAAGGACTTTACTGCAATTGTCTGCGCAACATAGGCGACGTGGAACCATTGGAATGCTAGTCGTCCTCTTATTGTTTACAGCAAGGCCTCTCAAAGCGCTCACCTTGATGAGTGTTCTTTGCGAAAGGGGTGATGCACGAATAGGTTAGAACACGCACACGAATTGAGTTGTTCAACCGCACCACGGTCAGGCGGTAGAGGCAGATGGAGGTCGTAACGCGCAGACTGTCGGGTTCAGCGATCATTCGACTCACAGTGGTACGCACACACCCACACAAAGAGGCAGCGTGTGTTAATCGGCCTACCTTGAACGACGATGCAGGTGGAGCGCTGATTAGCGTCCCTAGAGCTGCTCAGTTGATGAGCGGAGCAAAACGGCTGTAACTTTGTTATGCTGCAAGTTGCAGGGATGGTTATCGCGTAGTATGGGAACCCTCAGCTTCTTCTTCCGAATGAAACTAAAACCTTTTCTAAAAAACCGGTTTGACGTAGTTACACAAGTGGAATTCGGCAAAGAACATGCCGAAAACTGGGAACTGGAGCAAGAGTATAATCCACACTGGTTAGACGCAAGAGTTCGGAAGCACTGAGTAGAGTTCGTCGAATTGGTTCGAACAGCTCACGCAAAAATATTGTATAAGAGAAATAGAGAGGCCACAGAGGGCAAAGCGAGAGCCGAGTTAAATGCGGCCGTACGGTAGGTTTCCGCGATATTTCAACGGTGACACTCCTGAGACGATACCTATCCACCGGATAATGGTCTGGAAAATAGTGGGTATTCAATCCCTCGAAAAAAACTCAAACTACGGAGTATAATCAGGCTTCTGACACGAAGATGATATCCACGAGAAAAGTTTCGTAAAAACGCTGTTTTCTTAATTGGAAATTTTGGGTCATTTTCGATCCGTCCTCTCCCACTTCAAGCATTGGATAAATTGGAGTCACCCGACGATCTATGCCTTGAGCTTGAAGCAAATAGTCCTTGGGATGACTAAGCTCATGCATGTAGAAAACAGGAGATGAAATAATTTATGGCCGACGGACTTTGGTCTTGCAAGGCCAGGAATGCCCGCATCGCCATTCAGTTTTGCCAGTGCTTAACTTCTTTTCGTTCTGCTGCTCTTCATTGTTTGTGTATTTCAGGGTCCTTTAAAGCGAAGCTTTCATACATTATGATCAGTGTCGGCAGGATGCTGCACAAGCAAGGGATACGTTTTAAGTGAAATTGGCTACTCACAACGGCAGGATTCGTACCGGTGCATGGGAGGAACAGTCATTCATTCATTCATTATACACGTTAGCTGGAGGTGCAAAACACCTCAGCTATTGTGCCGCAATACAAAAGACAAGAAAAACAAACAAACAGTGGCACGCTCGCTGAGTCCCCAGTAACGGATGGACATCGTTCCGGAGAGCTAACAGCTGGCTGCCGTAAAAGAGAGTCACATTATGCCTAACAGTTGAGATCGTGGTTGGAGGGGATGCCAAACAGGAGGGGGATGGACAAAGGAACTCACAACACAAATACAATTGGGGCCGCCTCTTCGCCATATCAGCAAGTGTGTCCAACCAAACTTGTTCACCGTCCTTAGGACCCCAGCCAGGCAGTCGGGATGCACCAACCGACGCCAACTTCGAAGTGAGGGTTTTCATTGCTCTCGACCAAGTCATCACTTGGCCTCCCCTCCTCCTCTTCCAACCGCACCCACAACGCGCAAACAATGCACGTTGCGGGAGTAGGTGTGCTGGCATGCGCAACACGTGGCCCAGCCATCGGAGCCTGGTGCGTGATATAATGGTGCTGAGCGGTTTACTCGCTCTTCCTGCGCCAAATACGCGACGTCGAACAAGCTCATCGCTCACGCCGTGTTCCCACCAGACATGAGCTAAGCTGCGAAGGCAGCGATGATCGAATGTGATGGGCCTCTTCATGTCTGTCGACCTGATGGGTCAGGTTTCACAGCCACATAGGAGAGTTGAACGGACAGCTGCGTTGTAGACTCTGCCCTTCAGGGCGAGAGTAATGTCGCGTCTGCGCCACGGGTGGCGGAGATTGGCAAAAGCACCTCGAGCTTTTGCTACACGGTTCGTAACCTCATCTTCAATCCCACGGGTGCTAATATAGCTGCACAGGTACTTGAATTCCTGAACGACTTCTAGCAGATCACCACCAAGCGTTAGCGCAGAGTTGGGTCCCTGCCAATGTTGGAGAAGTACTTTGCATTTCGATGGAGCAAAGCATAGCCCAAAACTATTGACAGCCAGTGCTAATCGGTCCAGTGCTGCTTGGCATATTTGGGAGCTGTTACAGATTAGGGCAATATCGTCCGCATACTCCAAGTCAAGAAGTCGCTCACCAGGAAGTAGCTCCACACCTTCTAGGTCGTGTCCAGCGAACGCCGTTTCCCTGACTTCATCAATAGCGAAGTTGAAGAGGAAAGGTGACAGCGGGCATCCTTGTCTCACACCGCTGGTGATAATGAAGGGTGGTGACAGTTTGCCATAAACCCTCATCCTGCCCAAATTATGTGCGTACAGCGTTTTGATAATGTTTACATATTTATCAGGCACACCTATCCTCGGCAGACAGTCCCAAAGGGCACATCGATCGACGGAGTCGAAGGCACCTTTTTATCAAGAAACAAGACAACGGTGGGTCGCCAATAGACATGGCGGTGCTCCAGCACTTCACGCAATGTGAAGATGTGGTCGATGCGGCCCCGAAGTCGACGAAATCCGGCTTGCTCTTCATGCATCTGGCTTTCACAAGTGCCAGTTAGTCCGTGGGGAATGGCAGAGGCAAGCAGTTTAGTGACAATCGAAATCAGACTGATCCCTCTATGATTGCCGCATTCTAAACGGGAGCCTCCCTTGAAACTTGGGACAATGACGGAGCGGTTCCAGTCTGTCGGGACTGTCTCCTGCTCCCAAAGTTTTACTAGCAACTCGTGTACATCATCTACTAGAGCAGGTCCACCGAATTTGAAGAGGGCTGGGGGAATTCTATCTGCCTCTGCGGCCTTATGCAATTTCAACAGCCTGATCTCACGTTCGACTTCTGCGCGTGAGGGCGGGTCCTAGGAGACGGCCCAAGGAGAAGGGCGCTCAATGCCCGAAAAAGAAAGCGATAACTCAGGCTGGTTAAATTGCTTAGCAAAATGTTAAGCTCAAAGCTCCAGGCGTTTTGACAGGCTTTGGATCGGCTGCCCACTCTCGTCGCGTATGGTCTCTCTAACACCAGATCTCCTTCTGCCTATTTCCCGTATCAGACAGAATAACTTACGATGATTACCAACGGCAGCGGCTGTTTCCATCTCAGAGGCACGATGAGACCACCAGATTTCGCGGTCCTTCTTTAGGCTAGCACCTAGTTTTTCCCTGAGATTTTTTCGCGTCTCATTGTATTCATTTTCAGCCGGAATACGTCGGCGAGCAACCATAAGTTCCAGACACTGTGTAGAGACCCAATGTCCGGTTTGGAAATTTGCTTTGCCACATGAAGACATGCCTGCTAACAGCAACGCTTGACGAATATGCGACCTGTGATCTTCAATGGTGTTTAGTGGGTGCTTACTCAGCCCAGATGTCAGCGCACCTTGGTACACATTCAGAACATCTGGCTTCGCCAGCTGGCTGGTGTCAATCCGTTCACATCGACATTGCGGACGTACACCGAAACGCACCAGGAAGTCGGCACAGACAAGTGCGTGGTCAGAGTCCACGCTCGTGCTCCAAATCGAGCGACAGTTTTGGACACAGCCTCTCCAGCGGTAACTGATCGCGATATGATCGATTTGCGTCCATGACTGGCCTGAGGCTGTTGGCCGCCAAGTCACACTTCTGCAGGTGCTGTGTCGAAAGTTAGTGCTCGCGAGAAAGAGGCGAGCATCTTCACACAGCTGTAGCAATCGCTTACTATTATCATTACGGGAGCCTACACCATGTTGGCCGCCCAGATGAAGCTCATCAGAGGACAATTTTCCGACAGGCGTTTAAATCGCCAGCCAACACCACAGTATCCGTGTTTCTTCTGTAACGAAGGAGATCGTGAAGTTGCTGATAGAAATCATCTTTTACCGAATCAGTGCTACAGTTTGTGGGGGCGTAGGCCGCAATGACAAACAGGCACCGTTTGTCCCCATGCGACTTCGTAGCACGGAACGAACCAGTTAATCTAACGGCACACATCCTACTGTTTACTGGAATCCAATCAATCAGGGCAGCTTCAGCCCGGGGACTCAAAACAATTCTGACGCCAGCTTGACCTGCATTTGAAGCTGCATCATCGCCAGATAGGCGCAATGAGAATGTGCCGCCAGTGTCGTATGTGGGGGATCTCAGGGTAAGCACAGAGCTCGAACCTTGCAGGCGGGTTTCTGATGAACAGCAAATATCGATCGATAGGGACTCTAGTGTGCGGGCAAGTGCTGCCTGTTGGCCAATCTGCAGCAAAGTGCGCACGTTGAGGCATGCCAATCTTAGCGAGACACGAGGACTCCAAAGGGAAACGGATGAACTGACGTTGTCCGCTTGGTTGAACATGGACTTGTCGACTGGATTGGAGCGAGGCCCTGCGTTTGTGTGTGATTTGAAATTAGAAGACAAGCGACTACTGAAGTAAGCTGGGGGATGGCTAAGAATTAGTGGATTGAAACTGGGGGGGGGATAAAAGTAAAGTTGGAGCGGGAAGATAAGGATGAGAGAGCGCAAGAAGGGGTATTAGAAGACGGGAAGGCCTGAGCAAGAGCATCCAACCCCTATCCACCCTTCTCGATGCAGCAGAGAGGGCGCCGTTTATTATCCTCTGCGACGGCCAGAGCATCAAGAAATTGTTGTAGGAAAGGTTCAGTGTATTGCGTGGGCAGAATACTGTCAGGTTGCCCAGGCCTAGACAGGAGAACGATTAGGGTTCTCAACCAAAGCCTTTGGTTCAAAAACGTGACCGCAAGGCAGCGGGCTTTGGCACTGGACTACAGAGCCCGTTTTATGAAATGAGGAGCCACCCCCGTTCTAACACCCAACATGGAGGACCAGGAGGCTGAGTTTGTCTGGCCTCTAACCATTGACCAATCTGGTATGAGTGGCTCTGAAGGTGCAAAATAGCACCACCCAGCATATCTCAATGGATCTCTGAGGCACGCAAACCATCGCACCACGGTAAGATCCAGCCTCATTATGACGGTGGGAGGAACTGTACGGAGAATTTAATAGTTGAGGACTATTTGGGTTAGAATATCAAGACAAACATTGTTGTAACGTCCTCTCCTTGATACAGCGCCCTCAGTCGGAGCAGGAATTCGGCTCTTGTGAACTACGTCTCGCGCCAGTAAGTGGCTGATTAAATTACGGATAGACGCACCCCGGATGACGCTCGGCCAACCCTTCTTCATCCCCGTACCGAGAGTAAAGCGGGCACCGTTAAGCTACTCGCAACCAGAAAAAACGGAAGACTTTGACCCGCAGTGAAGTGAATTTGCCGCTCAAGGGAATGACGAACACAGTTTGTACAACCTTGTAGTAATAGTGCGGGTCATTGTTCACATGAAAAAAGGAACCAAATGACAAGGTATGTGATCTAGCTGAGATTGCAGATTTATTTCTTCGACTAAAGGGCATTTATAGCGAGTGTAATGAGATATTTTATGAAATTGGCCAACCTGGATATTAATGCGTCAAAAAGGCGATATGTTAAAGCCGATTGCCTGCATAGATACCTTGCGAATATATGTAATTTTACTGTTTTTATTGAGCTGTTCATACTTGTGTTGACTTTGTCAACTGGGTCACCATCCCAACTGCAAGCCGTTGGGCATATAAAAAGGCAGACATCACTTTCTCATCTTAGAAACGAATACTGGATGATACTTGTGTTGCGGGTTGTCTACTTGACACAATGAACAGATATGGATGTTTGAGATGTGAGAAAAGCAAACAAACATTGGTAGATGAAAGTACTTCATTTTCTCTTTCCAGAACCCTCAACATTAACAGCAGCGTAGTAGCTTCCCTGAGTAGCCGATATTAGTCGCTTGGTTGTCAGCATAGCAAAAGCACCTGGGAAAGGTAACCTGAGATAAATTTCTTCTTGGCTACAATACGCACCAAATCCTTCGGCACTCGCAATTGGCTGTGTTTCACGATAAACATCTAGGCTATTCTTTTTCACTAGTGTTTGTGGTCATAATCACAAGAACACATATGTTCATCGGCTGCCTCGAAGTTTATCGAGGAACACAGCCAACTACGAAGGCCGAAGGAATTGGTGCACATGGTAGCCAAAATGATTACTATGGAAAAATGACGCAACTACGCTGAAGTTATCTAACCGTAAAACAACAGCTGCGCAAGTTATCGTCATAAACCAAAATCGATATTTGATCAACCTCTGACGAAGGAATCTCAGCCTATCGTGGCCAACACACATTGTGTATAGCAATTCGTGTGTAATTGAGGAACCAGTTGTATAGACTGAACTGATAGAACTATGAGTTTCCGAATAAAGGAACATGCACCGCGATAGGTTGACCACGAAATCACACAAACCGCCTACCCTCCGCAACTCCCGTACTCGCGTAGGCCGCGGTACTCATCAATAGGCAAACACTTATTCGTCTCAGGTCACCAAATACAGCTGGGCTCAGCGTTCAAAGTCGTGTTGCGTCAGACTAATCCGCTCTTCTTTCTGTTAGCTGAGGCGGTTGCCATAAGTCTAGTGAAGTCAGCCCAGTTCGTTCAAAAACAGTTATCTGTCAGCTCAAGGATGCCATGGAAGTAGGTACGAACTTCCGTCATTCATCCTGCACCTCAGACATGTCAGATCGCACCCATTGTTAGCTATATCAATGCATGTCAGTTGTTCTTAACGTTACTGAGGAAACATTACGGAATGCATGCATCTACCAGTGCTGATTTTGCTTTCACGCTTTTCAAATTCCTTAAGGGGACTGGGATGGGAGTGTCAGAGCAGAGTGAGCGAATGGACCTACGAAAAGAGCCAGACAGACAATGAAAGGCAGGCGTAACCGATTGGCCGGATAATCGTGTGAGTGATGCACCGTAGGTTTAAGTGAAGCAAAAGAGAAACCTCATCGACGCAGTATGGTCGTTCGTTATGGAATGGAACGTGCAACTTATATCGAGGCGTTTGGCTTCTCAATCATGCTGTTATTTTCGCTGACGACTTGTCGCTGAAGGACTGAGTTCTACAACAGAAACTAACTGCGTCAAGTTACCGATATCCATAAATACATGAAAAATACATGTGTTAAAAATGCTAGAGAAAAGGAGTGATAAACACTAAGCCTCTATGTCTGTGTATAACATGGATAGGGAATCATCGTTTTTGAGGGTACAATGTTAACCCAGTCTGGTCATTTGAGTTAGTAACAGGGGTAACAAATACCTTCGGACCTCGATCTGGTGATTGTGATTAATTGCTTTGTAACTAATAGTGTGGCGTCAAAACGATTTGCACAACTCCATAAACCTCTGCGTTCTTACTTTGCTTAATACTGTTCAACGAGGCTATATGATTTATACAATGTTCTTTGTGTGCAGAGCTTCATGTCTGCTCAAATTTGTGCCAATGTCAAACCATCATTTACAGGATTGCTTCTCCTTAATGTATACGTGCTGTAAGCCCAGGTCTGCTTAAACAAATCAGGGCTCCCAACAGACTGGGTTCCTGCACATGGGAACAAGTGTGATGAAAAATCCGTAGCCAACCTAGTCGCACGTGAATAACGTTTCAATGTAAGACTCACATTTAGCTTCCCAGTGCACCTATATCGAGTATTGAAGTCCGCGACGCACAACGATGCATCTTTAAGTTGTATGCATTGTATTCTGCGAACTTACAGTAGCTGCCAATACGTTTCTGCAAAGTTGCAAACAACGTTGAATGGGTTCATGTTATTCCAGGTTGGGTTTGGGTGACTGGTCTGTTTGACCTGGACTATATTTTCAGCATTGGAACCAGCGACAATATAGTGCAACACTGCGGATATATCTAGATCCACCATGAGGCTTGGGCGCTAAAATCAGGTAAGCCAAACCACCTCTTAGACAAACCAAGGGATCCAGAGCATCCTAGCACTACGGGATTTGGGCACTTTGGTAATCAGTACAGTAAACTGACTGGAGTTGAGGAATAAACTATTTGACTTGTTCTCATGAGTAGGGGATTTTTGATGTAATTAAGTGAGGTTCTTCGCAGTCAGTTTCCAAATCACATAGTCGTCCACATGCCCGGAAAAGCACTAGACTGCAGTTTCAGCCTGTTGGGCATCATCAGTAGTGCGCATCCATCGGATCCATCAGGATTCGAACCCATGACCACCAGCGGATTGAACCGCCAGTCAGCAGCTTATGCCACTGGGCCACGGGGGACAGCTTCGGACCGTTGTGATTTACAAGCTAACTGCGATATAGCGCGTCTTATCCTCCACTGCCATGCAAGTTACGAACGTTGCAGAGGACAGGGTTGGCCCCGAAAGACACGACGTCCACTAACAGTAGCTATGTACGACATAGCATTTAGAAACTGTCAGGGCAGGTATATTTCGTAGTACTCATGAGTAGGGGATTTTTGATGTAATTAAGCTGAAACTGCAGTCTAGTGCTTTTCCGGGCATGTGGACGACTATGTGATTTGGAAACTGACTGCGAAGAACCTCACTTAATTATTTGACTAATTATTTGACTTGTTACCACCATGTGTGTTTCATTGATAACTTTTCGCCAATCTGTATCGGATTGCCGTAGCAATAATGGTCGTTTACTTGCGATAATCTAATTAACTTGCAAACAAGCATAACACCAGATATTTTGGTTTCTTTTATTGGCTTATTGTCAAACTTCTGAATAAATTAACTGTGGTTCCAGCTATGGAAATTGTACAGCAATATAGTGAAACGCCGTGTGTCTAGGTTCTAGTTTGCTGGCTAGTATGTTTGATGTTCAAGGGTCATTTTTACTTGAAATCATGTATATCCTTAAACTTCAAATAAGTAGGTACACGACTTACCCATCGCTTGGCCAGCTTCATGTGGTATCAATGTAAACAGTAGAAAAAAGGGCCAGATAATTAGTTATTATCGTTACTTTCATGTATTCTCTTGGCCCCTGACTTTAAGCAAATAGTGCCCAAATATACGCTACTTCCATCATTCCCAACTAGTATCGGCCAACAGGGTTGCTTGTAAGAGATTCCAGTTCACCTCTCCGACATCTCCTTTGCCATTATCTTAGCCTGCCACAAGATGGATTCATACTGATCAGGCAGTGAACGCCGTACTGGTTCCGCAAGCAGAAATAAGGCGAACACGCATATGGATTTCGCACAGACTGTGACGTAAGATGGTGATGGAGATTGGGAAGCGTTGGTCCGACGGCACCCTTACAGTGACCTAAACAGTGTTGGATAGGGCTAATAGACTAACGAACAATGAGTTGCTTTTTCATTCATAAAAGATGGAGTTTTTCCTTCCAACAAGCGCAGTTAAAGCCGAACGACGAACGCGGTGTAACAGTCTCGTCCTACATGAGTTCAACTGATCCATGAAATAATGGAGTCACGGCCGGTCCGATTAACTGATGCCGTATATGTCATCTCATAGATAAAATGACTTGGAGGAAGCCACAGTCTAAGTAACTAAGCATCCGTATAAAACCACAATCTGAATAAGCTGAAACAATATTCCGTTCATCCCAGGTTACTTGACGTTCCCCGTCTCTCCGATACTTGCTGCTCACTGACAATCCCGATCAACTTTACGAGCCTTATCCTAAAGTAATTTCGGGTTGTCACCAGTTCAAGGAAACCTCACACCCATCGGTAGCTTGTATTATTATTATTTGGTCAGACTAATTGAGATTTCATACGGCACACACAGATCAGTTGGCTTAGCTAATGGTTCGATGGCACGCTTTGGACGATTCCAGTTAGCCCATAAACCACTTTACTGTGAGACAGCTGATGTGTGCAGTGATATTTGTTGATTGAATAGTTCAGGTGTAGATGGCTAGTGTGAAGCCAAGAAGTTGCGCGTTTTGCTGAAATCGGAAGAGTGAGCGCCATACTGCTAGAACCCTGGGGTAACGGAATTCAGACATGTACGCTACGCTTCTTGGAAGATTCAACTTGAGCAAGCTTGCTGTGTCGAATGAAAATAACGTCAGTTTGAGTCCAGTCAGTGTGCAGTTCAATGAAATGGCGCTTCAACTGGCAGGAAAAGCGAGCTGCGGCTACTGAGGACATGTTCACTAACGGTTAGAGCGAAACTTGGCGAAGGGCAGTAGCTTGTCTAAACAAGCCTCTACGAGCCTTAAGTAGCCGCAACGCCCTCCCTCTGCCGGCTGGCGCCTGACTGAATAGTTCGGTTTACTTTTTCAACATTATGGTCAGTTTACTCCCGATCAATGTGGACGCAACCTGACACAATGTCAATGTTTATTAAAACACTGATCTGAGAGCGCAATGGTTGATGAAACGGAACTGTCTGCTGTTCGGCTTGCACAGGCCCGGGCACTACTCACCAGAAGTTGCTCGAAGTTCAAAATATCACCTACTTGGGCATGCACGTTGCTGATAACGATCGGGACCTTCCCGTATTTCGCTATAAAAAATAAGAAATGTTGAAAAATTCACTTAATTCACGTTTGATGCCCTTTGAGGAGCAATAGACTGAGGCAGACACTAAAAAGAGACCCCTTTGACTTCCTATTTTGCTTAGTAACCCTAACAGGGAGACTAAATGGAACTGCAACGTTTTTCCATTGGTGGTTCTTTAGTCGAATGACTGCAATCCGCATAACTGTCTTAGGTAATATCGACGGCGTGAATGTTTTGGATAGTCGATGTAGTACTATTAACAATGATCGCTTGCAGCGGATTTTGAAAGAGATGGTTGTACATTCGTTGGAGCACTGTTACCATGTAGGTGCAATTTAGACACATAGCGTGCCTAGTGGACTATATAGCCTAGGTGGCGGATATGAAAGAAACGAATGGGGGATGTGTTCACTGGCCTGCAAAATAAGAAGATTCATCATGAACAGCGGCTGAGAAATTGATTGCACTCTCCTGCTAACTATCTGACAAATGATAACGTTGGAGATCAACTGAGAATCGGAATGTGCGTGTGATCCAATCCGACTATCCAGACAGACAGAGAGGAATTTTGTTATAGAAGTGTTGTCTTTCCCCGTTGGTTCAGCAGCCTAACTAGACATGGGGAGGAACAAACAGAGGTTTTTGGATTTACCCAACTAGACTTCCTAAATTCAACAACAGCATCAACAAGTTATTTTGGATAAATCTAACTCGATAGGGCTTGCAGGGCCTTGTGATAATATGCTTGAAGTCTGTCGCACGTAACGATTGAGGGGTTGGAATAACATTTCCATGGCAGTTGATTAGTCACTGTAACGATAGCTAATCGCATGTAAGCTTTGACCGGATTGTACGGTTCATATCGGATGTTAACACTGTTGAGGCTAATGATGGCAATCAACTGAGTCAGACAATAATTCTTCATCATGAACAAATACCGTTCTTGTGGCTTGTAGCAGTCGTTTGTATTCTATGCCATCTGCCTGCTGTGGATAAGTTTTGTGAGAGTCATCAACAAGTTCCAAACATTTGAGTAGGAGAATGTTGCGGCAATTCCTCTTCAACTGCACCAATAGCAATATATTAAGCGTTGAAATGATTGTTTGCATTCACAAACATGATGTCTACGAGAATTAGGATTAATGGAGCGGAAGAGATCATCATCATCATACACGTTAGCTAGATGTGGGGAACACCTCAGCTACTGTGCCGCAATACACAGAAAAAAGGAAAAAAAGAATGCAGCTAGGGCAAGGTAAAACGCAAGGTAAAACCGGGATGCCATAAAAGAACATTCAGGTCCAATACCAGTACGTCTGTTAATAAGACAGTGACGATCAACTGGCGAGCATGAGAGGATATGAGACATTAGTGGAGTTGTTTCCTTGTAGTTTCTGACGCACAACATAAATGGTCTCCTTCCACAAGTAACTGGGCATCCGATAGATGTTAAACAAGCTACCCGACAACGACACGAAGAAATGTGCTACTGTTGCTGAGTGCAAGCCACGCCCTGTAAGGTCTAGAGCCTAGCAAAAGTTGGGTGGTACCAACTCCAGCTTGGAATGCGAAACAGACCAACAACACCCAGTTTAGCCGTCAGTGACTCCATTTCCTTGTGCAAGGCCATCCGTTGTCCACTTTGATTGCTGCACAATTTAACATTAGGCGAACGAAATAAGGCTCTCCTCTATAAGCGATTACCTGTTATACTACTTGTCCAAGTCAACGCAAGTTATTCCACATTAGATCTTGTACTAAGAAACCGGGCCGACTACCACTGGTTACTACTACATATATGCATGTCATTTTTGCGGACACGTTAATTCCTTCCGATAGTCAAAACATTTCTCGGGTAACATCGACTAGTGCTCAGAATCGATCCTATACCATGGTTGGGATAGCCAAACATCAATCACACAGAGGAGAATGGCTTTCATTGAGGTTTAAGCTGCACAGCCTTTTAGACCGATCAAATCTACTTTTCGGTGCAATAAAAGTATCAGTAATCAAGCGTCATTCGATGTTGAAATGGCAGCTAAGGTCAACTATCTCATTCCTCTTTGTCTAGAATCCAAGGATTATCAAGAAACTGGTGATCCTGCAACAGTACTGTGTAAGTTGCAATTGCAAAGCACATGTCGAATGGTTTGTTCTTTCTAGTTATGTAATCAATGGTTGACTAAACCACCTGACCATGGTGGAATAGCAGGATTAACTTGTGTGCATAATCCAGAATAGGCAACTTTCCTTCAGGCCAAACTCCTTATCTATATCGTAATATTAGGCAAAAGCATATTCAATGATGACATCAATGATAAAAGTTGATAACAGTAGGGATATTTTGGAGCTCTAGCAAAAATCCGTTGTTGTCTAAAAGATGTGTATTTAATCATCGAAGAATCTGAAGTGACCTGCTGCTTTGGAGCACAGGTAATCTGAGGTGAGTGAAGCGCTTTGAATCTGTTGCATATATCTGGTCGCCATGCTAATCAAATAAACATTTTTTATAATCTGCCATCTTTGTTTGTATCCTGCAAATCTATATTTATGCATCACTGACATTCATTGTAACAAATTCTAAAGTGAAACAGAAGTCACTAATTTGGTGAAATAGAGACATTGGAGCATCACGCATTTATCAATACATCAGATGACAGCACATTACTTCAAGCCGACCTGGATAGTAATTACACGTGATAAAAGCAGTATGTACTACGATTCAATGTGGACATGTCTAGTGCTGCGTATACAGAACATGTTCATGTGATCGCTGAAACTCGGAAACCAGGAGATTCAAACATTCTCCGGCGAAACGAATTTGAGCGTTTTTGGATGTTGGAATCAGGGTGGAAACGGAGTTAAGATGGTGCCTCAAACACGTAGGCCTCCTGAATTAAGCATTCGGACGATTCGACCCCTCAAGATGTCAACAGCTTTTTGGCTCACCCATACTTTCGCGTGTGAAGTACCCACAAATCTGGCAGCCATGGCTGTCAGGGATTCACAAATTTAACAGTAAGTACATGGATCTTCGTTTGGACGTGTAAATGTATACCTTAAATGTTAAACCCCACAAGGGTACATTTAAATGTGCGAAACAATAGAAATCCCCAAGTGTCCGGAACCCCATCGCATCAGCCGGATGTTTGATAAAAATGTTTAATTGCCTTTTCGCATTGTCTGAAACAAAACAAGTCAATCTGATTCGGTACGCTTAGATCACGTTAGATCAATGCGGTACATTCTTTCTCAGCCTGTAGGAGTAGATGTCGTGATATCACATTTACATTACTTTGCATCTGATCACGTTAGCTTGAATTACGTTTAGTGTTATCCATTGAGGTACATTATCTAGATCACATTGGAGCAACTGCTGGTCGGTATTCGAGTAAATCCTGAACTACATCCTTATACCAACAGCTAAAAGCAGGAAATTCGATATTAAATTCTATGTGAGATTAGTTATGAATACCGAAACTGCATGATTACACACAGCTGGTTCGAATTGTTTGGCGTCGAATAAAGAGTTCGGGGCTGACCAGTGAATGTCGTTATAGGAGGAAGTTTGCAATCAACTTAAAGACCACGCAATTCCGGGGGTTGGAATAACGTGTTTGTGGATGTAGACGTAAAATATCATATAAAATCTGGACGGACCGGACGAAGTTTATCTTCGTTCTTGTGTGTTCCGTTCAACCAAATTGTGCTATTTACAAATTTGTGGTACGCGACCGATGTTGAATGAAGCCGTGCTACTCGATAGCAATAATGTGTTGGTTCTCCAGAAACGACACACGTTTCACTAATGATGTATTCCATAACTTTACGTAGCACCGAGGGGGCCCTTGGGAAATAGCATGCGTTAATTTTTTCTCCTTCGTAGGAAAACTGATTATTCGATAATTCCAATCGGCAGAAACTTGGTTCTAAGCTAAGCAACATTGAAGGAACTAATCCAAAGGTTCCACCAATTTCCTTGCACCTTCTCCTTACTTGTGTTCTGATGGCATCTACTTCACCAAAAAGCTTGATTGCGCAGATAGTTTAGCGCCTGCAGCACAGCGTCAGCGGTAAAAGAGTGATAGCTTAATCCCGGCGTCCTGCCAACAATGACTGGAAAATTGCTTGATGATATGACCACCTGAGATGTAATGATCAGCCTGCCTTCTAAGTGCCTTCGACATTTCATTAGCATTGTCATTAAAAAGTGTGGGTGTTCCTGCTGCTTTCAGACGAATTTCTGTTGGCAATCTGCAACGGAATTTAACCCAGTTCGCTAGTACGGTTTGTGCCATTAGTTCTGACTGTAACACAAGTTTTAAGAGCCTGGGACCGTACCCTTTATAGTTTGGTGATATGGAGATCCTTGTCATCGAGGTGACCACCACATTTTCGAGAGAAAAACCTCCCGGATGTAGTGCCATTGCTCGCGGTCGTGCGTCTGGGCATCGTCGGAAGAGGAGTCAGTAAGCTCAGGAACACCGTGAGCAATCACTGTTTTCTTATTTTGACTTATTCTGTACCTCACTTTGTTAGCGGGATCCCCTGAACGTTCTTTCCACGGGATTTCGGGTAGTATGCGCACTCTACTTGAGTCGTTGCGGAGACGATTCGCAGACAGCAGAACGGCCTCAGTCTCGTCTGCTGAGTTTAGTGTTACCCGAAGTAACCGGGGTTCGCCGTAGTGCAACGCGTTTGGGTGTCGTGGGATTAGCATGGACACCGATTGACGTACAGATGGAATCCCACTGATTTCGATCATCCATCAACTTACCCTTAATCGTATTGGATTTGGATTCGGAGACGTTAGTGCATACAATGTTTAGGGCACCATGCTTGCACCTGGTGGCTACTGGTTTTGGATTTGGAGGCTTAGTATCTGGTGTTTTGGTGAATTTGTGAACGGCCTTGGTGTGTGCCATCCGTGCTGCGCCACTTTAGTTTTCTCTAGTCCGGGCACAAAGGTTACCGGTGCTCTTTCCGGTGTTTGCTTGGCGGCAACCGATGCGTACGTTCCCGGGTGGTTCACCATTTCTGGTTGACTGTAGCTTACAGTCTCGAGTGTAGCGAACAGACTACTAGGTGCAGCACACAGTACAGAAGTTGAGGCAAGCGCGCTGCAGGCACTGTTTTTACTTATAGGAGGGAGAGAGAATGGAGTTGATACTGCTGGAGGCTGAGTCGTTGGGGTTAGTTTGGGACGCCTGGCTCGCTTCTTCGGCCTGACTAGGGAGTTTGGGGTGTTATTTTCACTCACAAGTGCAGGCCCGTTCCCTCCCATGGGTGTAACTCTGGCGCTCACCAGTTGCTCGACTGCTTCGGTTAGTCTTTCACACCTCTTCAATAGCACAGATAGACAGCTAACAAATGGAATAGACTCGCAAACTTGGCAGAACCAAAACGCGTCTGCGGTGTTGGCTTTCGTGAACGCCTTCCCAAGGCAGGTAGTGTGGTAGGTTTTCAAACACATGGTACAAACCAGACCAATTTTTACCACTTTGGCACATGATTCGTATTTGCTCTTCATACGAGATACGTTCTCAGTACGGGTAGGAATGGGGGGGAGATACTGACGCACCGTTGCGTGGCGATCGGCGCTGGTTCGAGGTCAGCAGGTCCAGGCGTGTCGAGGCCAGATGAATCACGCGTTCTTTGGGGTGGATGTGCGTACTATCGATCCAGACGGTAGAGGGTAGGAAGTGGTGCGACGTAGGACTGAGGCAAAGCAAGGTGACTTGGAAAATACTGTCTAATGACGAGCGTGGCAGTTCCAAGGACGGATCAAATTGACGACTATCGCTTTGTAGAGCGACTTGAAGGAATGGTAGTAAGCTGATCGGGTGACTCTCAAAAAGATCTTTAAACTAAGACCACAAGAGTTCTTATGCGACGAGAGGAAAAATAAAACATCCGATAAACTTCAAATACGGTTGACTTCGAAGTTGCAAGAGCACAGTTTACTGGTGATCCGTGAATGATAGATCCAATAGATGAACAGTGGTAGAAGGAGCTCGCGAAGCCAAATCGAATGATGGCACGTAGGTCTCTGTGAGAATAAATCCAAAGATTTGGAGGCGGATAACGCAGGAGGACAGTTTTTTGCGACCGCACGATGGGGAGCTTAATGCTGACTGATGTGTTGGACAAGCAGATTGAGGTCCCTCACTTCTAAATTAGTAGTAGTTGGAGCATGACAAATGACTCGTTTAAGACTTAAAACGATGAACAAGTTTGATTGGAGCCACTTATTGATGTGGCAAAGAGTCAACCACGATGCCCTTTGTATTGTCAGTTTATTTTCCCCTCAATAAAGCCTAGACGACAACCCAACGTCGCTCTTTTTGGTGACGCATACCATAACCACAATTCATTGATATCTTTTGCTATAACCTTGTCTTCTTTTTCTTTGCAACACCACATGATTGATTTGTACTGCGGTACAATAGCTGGGGTGTTGTTCCCCCATAGCAAATGTATAGAATGAATGAAAGACCGAAATTCCCTTTGAAGAATCATGAAGAACAGCGCGCAAGCTGGCAAAAAAGCGTTTTAAATAATATGACTTTGTATGGAGAATTCGATCAAACAGAAAGTCTATAATGCGGAAGCATTATCTAGGGTTTCTCTCCGTGACCTTAAGGAGTACCGTTCGTGCAGCATATACCATGTACCCAGACTTAACCTTCAGAATGTCGAGTATGGACACTGACAGACGGCACAAGCGAATGATCCGCAGATTGCACTGATTTACGGAGTGTATTCACGACGGCGACAGGTCAAGTAATGGAAGAAATCACTACAATGCACCATGCTGGTTGGCTATCTGGTAGAACCTGGCGACTGAGGAAGTTGTGTTGTTTTTCCATTTCGGCCTGACTTCACCACAAGAATCATATTCCCAACTCCAATGATAGACGAGGTGTATGGCGACCTTCGAAAAGAATTTAGACGCGAGAACTACGGCTGCTTTCATAATCCCTAACTCACCAACCATACTCCATTGCAACTTAGGAAGGCCAGTTATGATTACGAAATTGTGGGTGTACATCTCCTGGGACCTTTGCCTGAGTCACCAGGAGGGCATGGTTTATTCTAGGTCATAGTGGATCATGGTATCAAGTGTTGCGAGGCTGTGCCGATTGCACAGTCTGGTACGGTCAATGTGGCAGCATTTATTGTGAATCACTGGGTGTCATGGAGGGACGCTAGGACAGTTACACTCAGAGGCTGCTGTTTTCACAGTGCACTGGTACAGAAACTGTCCGACTTTTCGAATAAAAAAGACGAAGTATACCACCCCAAGGCGTAGCGAATTCATATGAACCAGTCATTTGATTATTTGATTGTGGAGAGCAGAAGGGGAGTGCTTTGTCAACTCCTTCACTTCCCGAACATTGCGTGGAAGCTGTGAATCGTTGCGAGGCGGTATTCCACAAAGTGCGCTAACAGCTAAATTGGAAACAGTAAGGTCCTAGCTTACCCAGTAGTTGAGAATCCAAAAGTTCCTTGAGGCATTCCTCGACCTGGATGTCGACCACAGGTTCCGGTAAGTTGTTCCAATCATTTATAAGACGGGTTAATAGTGCGGGAGTAGAACCAACTCGGAGTATTCTTGGTTTAAACCGTTTTACAGTTGTGACCCCGAGTTGGACTATTAGCGTTGACTTAGAAGTACGCTCGCAGCTCCTTCCCTATCTCATCCTTCAGGATGCGACTGGTAAAAAGCAGGTCACCGCGACAGAATCATCTGTTGTAGTTGAAGTGGATAAAGCAAGTCCCGTAACTGCAGGATTAATTTCCAAATACTCCGCTGAAATTTGCCCACCAGGTCGCATTCGATCTTGGGAAAAGGACAGATGGCAGGTACTCCGTATGTAAGGATCAGGCGCGCATGGGAGGCAAACAGGATTCTGGAGATCTCCTGAGTCGACTTCAAGAAAGCCCTGCGCAAGGCATGGAATATAGTACTGGCAGCTGTAACCCTCCGTGATTTGTCTCCTGTCGTCCGTAACTCATGCCACAAGCAAACCATGATCCATCTCAATGTTGATGGTTCTGGGTAACACACCACCAACATGATACATTCCGAACGGCTCAGAGGCCGCTGTAGGGATAAGCAGACATATTTTCTATTTAAAGGAAATCGCCGATTGACTGCCAACCCACGTAGCTTGTCCAATGACGCTTGTACACTATTAACATCCTTAAGACAAGATGCCTTTATCTACAGTTCCAAGCAATCGGCGTAAATCAGGCAATAAGACTGAAGTTTCGACTGGGGGTCATAGACGGAAACTTTTGAAATTTCTGGACCATGTACCGATGCTTGCGGCATACCGTCTGGCATGAACACAGGTGAGGAGTAAATTTTGTTTACCTTGACTGGCATGACATGGCTATACAAGAAATCGGTGCATCATGAAAGAACGTTTTCAGAGACACTAGAGTTCCTTCTTATGAAGGAACCTCTCGTAGGTAACCTAGTCAAACGCCTTGCTGCAGTGTACCAAAACAGCATTCAGTCGTTTTCCGGTATATAATGACCTCCTCCAGTTCTCCCTAGCAATAAGTAGGTTCGAAGTACATGAGCCTACTCGCCTGAAACCAAGTCGATTGCAAGCGATGACATTTGCTTCCTCGAAGCGAAGATGGTGGACCAGTTTGAGAATTTTTACTACCAAGTACAATACCGATGTTCAGTAGATAGGTTTTAAATATAGACTTTTCGACGGTTCCCTTCTTTGGATACTGGTTTAATATTCCTAACTTTCCAAACTACCATGGACGGTTCAGATTAAGAAGTGACAAATAACCGACGGATAGGGGGCGGTAATGTAGTCGGCCACAGACTTAAGGAAGAGCGGGTGCAGCCCATCAAGACCCGGCGATGAGTTGGGATCTAATTCACGAGAGCCTTTACTAACGACGTCAGGGCTGATTTCTATGTGCTACGATAGTAAGATGGACTGGCGCAGTGTCAACGGGTAACAGCATCTCTAGCAACTAGACATACGACTACTGCAGGACCAAGGGACTGACTTTCGCCTCGTTCCCGTCAATTAAATCAACTTGCTCCGAAGACTTTAGGGCAGGAGTTCTACTGCCAGTTCTGGCACTTTTCTTCAGGTAAGAGAAGAGTGTTTTCGGTGTCCTCCCTGAGTTCACATCCAAATCAAGTTCATAATGATGCTGTTTCGGACGTTTCCCAAACTACATAGGTTGTGGTCATTTTGTGACCCGAATAGCCAATAGTTAGTTTTTAAGTCTTACTGAAACCCTTTGCACGGCAGAACACTGATGAATGGGACAACATGGTTCCACGGTGTTTGCCCTCCTACCTAAGTACCGTTCATTTGATATCTGAACAAACACCACAATTTTGTGTTTGTGAAGAAGTACGATAGTTTTCCGCAAATAGCCTGACAACCGTATCATTTTGAGATTCACGACTTCCATATTTTTTCAGTAACATTTCGTCGCATGTCGATGGGTTTACACCGTTTTGTCCCGGTTTGACGTGCGGTTCTGTTCAGTTCATTTGAGCGACCATGATCCGAGCACAGAAGTACGGTGAATCCAGTTACAACTACTCACATCGCAAAAATAAAAGCGGAAGCAAGTTGGTGGGGTTGAATTTAGATAGTATGCAAAGCAAATCGAAGCAAATGGTGCATTAAACAAAGCAAAATAGAAGGAAAATTAACAACTGGAGGCAAGTAACTGAAAGAAGGAATGTTACTGACTGCGTGACTACGCCATGTCTGTTACGGTATCCAACCATTGGTGTGGATCATACCGATGTCCTCATCCACGAAGACGGCACCCACTTGCCCGATTAATTCCCTCAGGCAATTCGTTCATGCCAATATGTGACGTCACGGACTGTTTATTTCGCGGTTTCACCCAACTTAATGCAGTCATGGGTATATTGCACGCAGAGGAAGCTGGTGAACAGGCATACGGAAGAAACCGTCTTGTCAACGTAAGTGATTAAGATTCAGTAACCACTCGAGGGAGGAACCAGAAGGCTTCACGCCAGAAACCAACTGGCGGACCTTACCACTGGTTGGTCGAAATTGGACAAGCGGTTTGAGGAGCTCCATCTACTGAAAGCACTCTCTAAAATAATTACATAGAGCCTGTTTCTAACGCAATTTATAAGTATGAGAATCTTTTCGCCTTTATACACACGCAATATGTTTGTTGTTACATTTGCTTGCCCAATAGTATTGATGCTTTCAACAGCAGCGTTTCCCAGCTTTTCAACCAGCTCTACTATGTTCAATTCGATTGCCAGTGTGTGAAAGCTATATAGAGAAGTACGTTTCCATAGTGAACCTTTCTTAGTCAACCGACTATAAAAGTTCACCTCATTACAATTCATCAGTTCGATCAATTAATTTCCTCTATTTGCCAACGGCATACACAGCTGGTTTGCATTAGTAGTCCTACCCACAACCTCCTTACCCAGGGATGCAACGCACAAAGCACCAAATGATCCGACTTGACCCGACGATTGGCAAGTGAGTCTTGACAAACTGTAAACCAGTTGGCGGCCGTTCGGCCCCCATGCCCACAACACCTCTATAACAGAGTGGTGGTTTCTGGCAAGCAAGCACGTGCTAATTTAGTGAAAGTAGGACTGGCAGGTTCTCATGTTGCCACCCAGGACTGTCCAAATTGCGCTAGCTTGTGTCAAATCACAATAAACAGACTTAGAATTAGCAGGGCACACTTTGGTTCTTCGTAAGGTGAACATCCCGATAATTCACAAGTTGCATAGCACAGCCTAGTCCTGTAAAGCATCAGACGCGTTTCGCCCTATTGGGGTTCGTCAGTGGTGCGCATTCCATCCGTCCTCTAATGAGAATAGAACCCATGACCGCTATAGGCAGATGCAAACCAGCCAGCAGCTTAGGTCATTGAGCCATGGGGATGTCGGCAGGGTTACATAATTTGCAAACTAACTAACACCTTGGTTCTGTTCTTAATGTACTATGGTTCCTTTCGTAAAGTTTGAATTGGCAATAGCACAAAAATACGACAGTCCAATCACCGAAACTGAATTTATTTCAATACCAACATTACTTTGCTAAAGGCAGAGGCAGCACGGTGGATCCCTCACCCGTCTCCACTAATTATTACCTCGAAATCAAGGGAAAATGACAGGCATTTACATGGCCTAATAGTATTAGAAAGCTTGGAAAGCACGGACCAGCGTTTCATTGCGAACGATCAAAGCATGACCTGTTCTACCCCCACCTTCCCTTAACCATTGTATCTACTGAAACACCATCGATAATGCCTACGCATCCAAATCACCAAAAGAAAACGAACTTCTCTAAGAACAGATCCACTTATCCAACTGTTGTATTTAAAGTACGAGTTTAGGAGCTTCATCCGCTACAAGCACAGCATTGATTAAGTAAGTGGTACAACATTGTTGACGCTAGTAAAACCACAGACAGCCCAGCGCCACACATCTCCGATGACTAGGTGTATCTAAGATGGCCTAACACTTATTTGCACCAAAGTTCCCCAATCCAAGGCAAACTGCTTTAGCGCAAACAGGACTACGATCTGAAACCGTTGAATTCCATTTGTGATCGGAGAGATGTTCGGGCCATGCCGACTAACTCAATGCGCAACACTAGATTGCTAGACTCGATGCACTACTGCGAGTCCGGACTAATACATGTAACATTGCGATTCACAGTTCAATGGTTCAATGGTTCAATGGTGTATGATGGGATAAAAAGCATAACTTTACAAGACCCACAGGATGGATATGCAAAAGAAAATTAAAATCAAAATGTTCCAACGTGGAACGTAAAGTATCAGTGGTTAAATCATTGCACTTTAACAAAGTGTTGTGTATCGTTTATCACTAAGATGTAAATCTAAGCGTCTTTCGAATGTCGTCATGTCTGGTGCGTTCACCACATAGTTTGGTAATGCATTCCAGTGAGAACAGATTCTAAGTGAGAAAAAATACTTTCTACAATTCAAACGAGAGTGTTGCGTCATTAGTTTCAGGTGGTTGCCTCGGTTTTGTTTGTATGGGGCTAGAGTCAACAGCGATGTACATGGATGCTCGCTTTCGGTTAATATCCGGTATGTGAGAGTAAGATCACCGCGAAGCCGTCGGTATTCTAATGAGAACACCCCGAGTACACGAAGACGCATTTCGTAACTTATACCGGATAGTCCACGCGTTGCTTTTGTGGCTCTTCTTTGGGGCTGTTCCAAGAGGCGGATGTCTCGTTTTAACCATGGACACCAGGCCTGAATTGCATATTCAACATGAGGACGAATGTAGGAGTTAATCAACAATGGTACTAGCTGTCGCTTAAAAGTGCCGAGAGCTCGCCTCAAAAGTCTCAAGTTCAAGTTCGCTACACTTGCTGCTTTCGAACACTGGAGCGAATTTCCAAGACTCTCTTGCACGATTACACCTAGGTCGCGTTCACTAGTCACGTGTTGCATGACATGTTGCCCCAAAAAGTATGTGTTAACGAAGCTGTTGTGCACCGTCAGCAGGTGGCACTTTGCAGCGTTCAGTGGGAGCTGGTTCTTTTCTGCCCATTCGTTAATCCGGGTCAGATCTTCCTGGAGGTAGACATGGTCGGATGCTGAGCGAATAGCTCTCCATATTTTAGCGTCGTCTGCAAATATTTGTATTGGAGATAGAATGTCTGCTGGAAGGTCATTGATGTAGACTAAAAATAGTAGCGGGCCGAGGACGGATCCTTGTGGAACACCACTGGAGACGTAAAGGCTTTCGGAATAGGTGTCAGCTACTCTTACCTTGATTGCTCTGTCGTGTAAGTAGTCTTCCAACCAAGTGAGCAGGGAACCGTTGATACCGTAGGCAGCAAGCTTTTGGAGGAGAAAGAAGTGATTGACCCTGTCGAATGCTTTAGAAAAATCCAGGTATATCACATCTATGGGGACTCCTTCATCAGCCGCCCTGGTCCATAAGTCCCGAGTAATCAGCAAATTGGTGAGACAAGATCGTCTGCGTCGGAACCCATGTTGGGCATTAGAAATTATCAGTTGACTTTCAAAGTATCGCGTCAGTTCATCTGCGATTACCGATTCCATAACTTTTGACAAAACAGGAAGGAGAGTAATAGGTCGGTAGTTAGCAGGATCCGAACGCTTACCACCTTTATATATCGGAGTGATAATTCCACTTTTCAACTCAGATGGGAGTGTATGGGAGTTAAGCAGACACTGAAAAAAGGTTGCAAGTGGTGTTGCTATGGTGGGGGCAAGGGTTTTTAGTACAATTGGGCAGATCATGTCGATTCCAGGGGCACTGTACTCCCGGAGAGACTGTAGTTTGCTTGCAATGGCTGCTGGAGTAAACGTGACGCTGGATAAACCAACGACATTTGTTGGGAGTTGATAGGGCGAAGGTCCCATGACATTTGTAGCTACCGAGCCAAACTGCAAGAGTAGAGCATTCGCGGCATCCACAGCAGTAGTTGTTAGGCCATTGGCTGTCCTGAGTGGTGGTATTCCGGGCTTAACCTTGCTTTTGCCATTCACAAATCTGTATAGCAGTTTGGTGTTACTCGTAAATTTCAGCACCATATTCTCCTGCCATTCGTACTTATCGACTCTAATGAGTGACGTGCAGTAGTTTCTTATGACTTTGTAATCCTGCCATGTGATATCACATGGGCTTAGCAAATGTTGCCTCCAGATTTCATCTCTTCTGTTGATCCATTTACGTGTTCTGCTCCGGATCCACGTATTGGTCCGGCGCGATGCTCGTAATGGTACAACCTTTGATACTGATTGTATGACCCAGTTAATTTTATCTTTCAATTCATTCCACGCGTCATTCGCTGAGCTATGCGTCTGTAGGTCCCAGTCAACGGTTGCTGCTAAGCTGCGCAGCTTATAATAGTCTGTAATAGTGCCTTGAGTCGCTCTTTCTTTAGCAACAATACTGGCATAACATACGTAACCAAATGTTAGGACTGAATGGTCGCTACGGCCCAGTGGAGGATCGTATGCTACTGACTCAACCATCAACTCTTCATTAGTCAGGATTAAGTCCAGGAGTGATGGCTTGTTTGAACCGCGATGTCTGGTTGGTCGATGCACATGGTTATACAAAACTGCCATATCCATAATTTCGAGGAGTTTCGATTTAAATGATGGCCCATTAGGGGACACTGATGCTATTGAAGGAACATTAAAGTCACCCATTATAAGATAGTGAGAGTACTTTTGTGAAGCAGCATAGCGGAGGGCGTTTAACAGAATGTTATCGCTGTCTGCTGGTGAGTTCGGAGGTCTATAAATAACTGCTAAGAGGCAAGCATCACTCTTCTTCTGTGAAACAACATCTCGACCTGCTAGGTGCAGTCGGCAAAATAGTGCGTCGGGAATAACGAGGGAATTTTCGGTAAGTGCCTCACATTTCAGATAATCTCGATAGTAGAGAGCAACACCGCCCCCGCAAGATGTAAAAGAAGTGTTTTAATCAGTATTCTGCCTCCGGAGCGAAGACGATTGAATATGCATATAACTGGACATTCCATGAAGCCAACGCCGGCATGGGACGAAACAAATTCAAACGACAAGCACACGAGAAGTAGTAGACGAATCATTTTCATTCATTAGGAAGCCTGTTGTCTGCGATTAGCGGCGCCCGGTTGGTCACCTAGTAGCTGCGTTGTCAGAGCATTCTTGGTGAATTTATCGGTAAATCAAAGTTATTTTATGAAAACTTCGGCTTCATGCAGGTTCATTTCTGATTCTGAAATTTCTAGGCTACATTTTGTGTGTTATCTTCCTATAGACTTCGGCGTTTCTCTTTGCAAATTCTACGGTACCACTTTATGTCACGTTGACGAAATTTTTCCAAGATGCCAAAGAGAGTACTTTATGGTTCCTGTTCGAAAAGTTTCGGACACACAGCAAATGCCATTACGTGCTTTGATTATTGGACATGACATCATATTGCGTGTGTCCGATTACCTGCTGATTTCGATCGTTCTTTGCGTTTCGTTCAATAGGATTTCATCCAAATTTTGTGGAATGATTTTCATAGCCTAAGGCACTCAGAACAACGTAGGTTTTTCGATGCAGTTAAAATGTTTATCTGTAAGTAGTTCTAGACATAACCTACCTCACTCGTACCTAGATTCTATTCAGCCTTCCTCCTATTCTCCTTCATCTAATCACACATTAGAAAATCATCACAAATTTTGCAGAAGCACGACTCTTACGGAGAATAGCGACCCACTGACCTTACCGTCTGCAAGCTATGAAGACCCAGACGCATGGCTGTGAAAAGTTCGAAGCTTCCCGCTACTGACCAACAACAAGCCAGGTCAAACAGAGCTAAACAACATCGACACTTGCACAAAACGGTCCACATGATAAAAGACGAGCAGATCTGATAGATTTTTATGATCCGAGTCCACTGATCCAAGTCTTCAGGCACCTTATGATCATGGCGTAGCATTTTTACAGAGCTTGCTTGATAGGCTTCTTGATGTGGTTGAGGACGGAGTGATAGTTAGGCAAGTCATACAACTCAGCAAATGCACTGCTGAGAAAGACCGACCTAAACAGGCAAGTTTGGCCGATGAGTCCAGACCGGAGCTACTGCTGTCTCGGTTAATTATACTGAGCAGCAAAAGGGTGCGTATTCGTCCGGCTGACGGATCCAGCTGACGGAGACTGAGTCGAAGTAAACTGACGAACCGATGAAGGAGAAACAAAACAACCTATTGCCAAAGTTCGGATGTTTACGACGGTAAAGGGAATTCGGATAAATAAGCAGTTTACTCTACAGGCACGCCCTGTATTTCTCAATACGGCCTGCGTGTATTCACTAGCAGTGTTAGCAGTCTCATGAACCAGCGCGATTAGCTGTGTTGCTTCCTTGCTTTCGAGCAACCAGATGCAGTGTGATTCAGAAGAACAGTAAGTTAAGCTTAGTGGTTACTCGTGTTTCCGTTCTGATAGGCAATCAAAGGTCCGCGGTGAGGTATTGCTTTCTATCCAGTTTTCACTGTACAAGATACTTTTGAACGCTCACCTATCGCTCAGCTATCGGTGAGCAATTGATCTGGAATGGCTCTTGCCTGATAGTTCTGATCACGTTGGTCGACAGGAAAAGATACAACCACACAAATGCTTGAACACCATCGCGCATGGTTCGTACTTCTACCAAAGGGTTCTCCAGTTAATTATGAAACCTGAAGGCTGGTTTATAACAAATGGAAAATTTCATGATCTACGAGTCCAGTTGTGCGGTCTATCTAGAGTTCCCATGGACCCGACTGAAGGAAAGAGATGATGGATTTTCTGTAAAGAGGTCTACTGCTTCCTAGTCCGTGTATACGAGAGACTGAATCAGTTTTTTTGTTTCCTTTTGCAGCAGAAATGGGCACTAGTTTATAAAACCATGACTTTACTATTAAAAATGAAAAACATTGATGTCTATGTGATGCATTTTGGTTTGCTGGCTGACTGCATGGTCGATCTGCCTTTTAAACTTGGCTAGTGTCGGAGATAAAGTGACAGAAAAGATTAGCATCTGGGAAGAGAGTACACACAATTATTACCAAAACTATAGGTCGCTTTCCTCATACAGTTCAGACGTTTCACCCAGTAGATTTTCTTAGGCAACGGCCAATACAGTTACAACATCTGCAACCTATCCAAACAGATGTAGGCGATAAACCAGCCCCGATTCTTCCTGCTTGAATTGATGAACTTGTGTTATAGTCTCGCCGGTACAACGACACAGACCAGGAGGTTAAGTTGTATGAGGTGTTTAAAGTCCGAAGATACTAACGTTTTGCACTAACTAGATCATCTCACATCCATGACTCAGAGCCCCTTCACCCACCCAGTTACACCTTCCCGGCTAGCAGCATTTACTTTGCGCTGCAGACTGTTGCATTGTCGAACAACTATAGTTATTCATTTGCTCCATTTGTATACACGTTGTGTCCCAAGTTCACAACTGCATCGGTATGCTGTGAGAACGCTCAAAACATAGTAGTGCGCGAACTGAACTCGAACCGTTGCTATAACGGCGCTTTCCACTTTCCTTTCGGATTTGTGTTCCCTTTACTATCATAAAAGAATAATAATCTGAAGAGCACCGACAAACATATTGTTCTGTTTGTTATCTACATGTCTTCATTGGATTCATTACATAGTGAACAAGTGTTGCTTACTATGAGTTCCTGGTTCACCCTTGGAGTTATACCTGCATTGGATATCACTCGGAAATGACTGCTGGTTTCGAACATTTAAAATACAATGAAACCTCCGCACAGGACTGAGAAACTATCAGCAAACTGGCACCGTCAGTTGTGGATATGATGTCCAACGTCATGGAGAAGTTAGCATCGCCTGAATCGATCGCTCATTATATGCCGACGGTTTCCGCCGTGGGAAATTTCCTCGTCTTGGTGCGTTACTGCAGGTGGGAAACACAATGCCAGCTATTCGTGCAACATTTGCATCCGTCCTGGAGTGGGGTTGTCTTCTTAAGATTACTAACAGGGGAAGACTTTGACACTGATGCAGACAGCCGCATGTGTGGGCAGGAAGTTACGATGGGATCATTAGGCACCCTGCAACGTCTAGTAGACGGTGCACGGCCGCTTTTGCACCTTTGTCAGCAATTTCATGAACGGTGTTGTTTGACTGGAGAGGCCAGCAGGAATTTCGTGTGTGAGAAACGACTGTCGGAACGTGATAATAATTGGGAAAGGGCGGACTAACATGAAAAGTGTCTTGGTACAACTCTTCAGGGGAGCTTAGGTTCGTTCCGGAAAGAAGTTAACCCTACTAGACGGCTGTGCCGAATTTTCGATAATTTCCGACTCTGACACTTTACCACTCTACCTAAGTTTTGGTGCTTTATCAGGTATATGAGCAAGATTCGTCTCCAACTTCCATCTTATTCCAACCACTTGTTTGCGTGTGACTACAATTTTTCTATATCATTCTGGTTTTTCTCTTTAATGTTCAGGAGCCCAGTTACAGCGGACATTTAGATTCAGGGCTTCAGGGCTGGTAGGGTTAATGTTGCATCTTTTCGATTTGTTGGCTGCGGCGGCATAGCAGGACAGGATTAGAGTGTGTTGCTGATGCACTGGACAACACTTACAACACAGAAAATTAACTGTTCTGTCCTAGTAAGTAAAAATGCTCCGAATGGTTCCGCAAGTACTAGAATCAAGTAGCTAATAACAACAGAATTCAAACCACGTGACGAGGAGAGCAAAAGGCAAATTTCATTGAAGTAATATTCGCAGCTGCAAACCGAGCGAAGATAGTTTCTGTCACCAGGTGAATCCGCAAGCGAGGGACCGCATTCCAAGCCGTTTTCAACCAGCAGACGAATCCCCGCATGGCGCCCTTTTTATAATGCTACCGCTAACCAGGAAGGTGGTAAAAAGATTCTTATTTACTATGGAGGTTGAAAGTTTTGTGCCACCACTTGTCCGGTTCTTTGCCTCCAAGGCATTCGAGCAACTTTTGAAGATCAGCGTGCTTAGAGTGGTAACGAAATGCACACTGGAACCATTTATCTGCCGTTTGACAACCGTCAAGGCAGAAAAGTGAGTCACACGTGGTTGCATCCTGTCTTCATCGGAATTCGACATTACAGCATCAGTTCCTTGTATCAGACCACATCCATTTTGCCGTTATTGTCTAACTGGATTTATCGCAAAGACTGACATGTCGGTTTAATTTAGCGAACACACCGTTACTCACCGAATCCTGCAGTTTTGCACTAAACTCCCACAGATGCGTTGGTTTTGAGGAGTACTCGAGCTGAGAGGATATGAAAAGAAGCTTGTGGGTGGACAAACTGCTGGGAACGCAAAAGTCGCCTAGTAATGGCATTAAATTGAATTGTTTTGGATGACCTTTTCCAGAAGCACACATATGTTTAGGCATGGAAGACAAGGAAGGTTTATTGATCCGATTTCTAGAAGCATATAATTGACACCAAGGATGCTAAACCCGTGAAGAGTTCGTCTAGATGGATTCCAGCTCACTGACATAGTGAGGTACAGATGATAAACGACATGCTTGATGAAAGTATTGTCCGAGGCTCAACCTCCCATGGATATCAATTAAGTTCTTGTGAAGAAGTGGCATTGTGATCTCCGGTTGCGCGAGGATTAAAAGTCGTAAGCAGATAACACAGCAGGACGTATTTTCTCTACTTCGGAATCGACGAACTGTTTTACTTCTTTTGTGTCTCAGTATGTCTCAGCCCACTTGTTCTCGCTTCTGGCTACTGGCAGATGAAGGTTGTAGGGAGTGATGTAGCGAAAACTGTCTCAATTGCGTTTTCTGATTATCAAACGCTCCAGTGAATTTCCAGCGTTGGATGCGACAATTTTGCATGGATGTATCCCACGGAATTATCGCATTTACCTTGATGATGTTATCGTGGATGGGGAAACAAAGCACGAGAAGTTGAACCACTTGAAACCTCCGGTCAAACTAGGCCTGAAACACAACCCATCAATGGATCACTTACTCTAGACAGAAACATTGCATTTTAGGTACATTATTTTGGCGTAGGAAATTTATACAGTCTCAAAAAAGATGTGGCAAGAAAGGTCTTGATCGACCTACACAAACACTGAACAGTTACCTAGTTTCCTCGGGATAGTTTCATATGGCCCGCGATCCATCAAAGGTTTTCCAAGATACCTGCTCCTTTGAATGCGTTTCTACAAAAGTGTCAACCTTTTGAAAGGTCGGCAGAAAATCAAGAAGTATTCGACTAGCTACTTGAGTATCTCTGCGCAAGCCATTGCTATCGGGTCCCGACTTATCACCTTGGACAGAAGAATTCATTCTGGAGCAGGCGATGGGAGCAGTTTTGTCACTGGAAGGACCAAATGGGATAGCAGGAGTAATGTCCTACAGCAGCAGTAGCCTCAGTTCGGCAGCAATGCATTGCCATAGGAGATGCTAACTATGGTGTGCTTTATTGGACCGAATCGGTATTATCTATTCAGAAGGATATTTGTGGTGGTAATTGAGCACCGATGGTTAGATGACACGGTGTTGACTCCCCTATTACCAACAATGAGTGAATGTTCCATCTGTGGGAGGATGTTTGTCCATTCGTCCCCGAGCAATAACTCCTGACATACCGTTCGTCGCAGAGTGACTGCGCCCACCTACATAGGATCAGTCATGGACGTAAATCGATCACATCGTAATCAGTTACTCTCGGAGAAGTCGGATCCAAAACTATCGCCCATGTTACAGCACAAGCGTCTACTCCGAGCATTTACTAGAGTTTGTCGACCTTCGCGTGTGTTTCGGCGGACGTCCACGATGACGCTGTGAGAGTTTAGGCATCTGGGTGTTCTAAATACTCGTCAAATTACCCTGCCATCCGAGCTAAGTTAGCGACACCTGAACATAGATTACCGCTACTAGTCACGTGTTCACCAGATTTGATTAGCAACAAGTATGTATTCATGCGGTGAACCTGATTAGCAAACTGGACACTGGGCCTCTGTACCATTTATGCAAGTACTGGATGCAGCTAATTGACACGTGTCGGTTGGAAGCGAATACAGTGAGGATCATAAAAATCCAAGGACAAGGTTGCATGCTTGCGTGAAGCGAGATCGTGAAACATTTTTGTCTCGTCATGCGTCGGAAAAGGAAACATTCGTTGCTCTTGATCACCAACAGAAATTATTCTGTCTGATAGAGTGAACGAAGGACATGAGATTTGACAAGAGAGAGACGTGGCTTTACGCCACGTTTACGAAATTTTTTCTATGATGCTGAAGAGATTACCTTTTGGCCCATTTACGAAAAGTTTCGGACACACGGGAAATGCCAGTATGTGCTTTGAGTATTGGACATTAGAGTATATTTCGTGTGTTAGATTATTTGCTTATTTCGATCGTCTTTTGCGCTTCATGCAACATAATTTCACCTAAATTTTGTGGAATGGTTTTCGCAGTCTAAGGCAGTCAGAACAACGTAGGTTTGTTAATGCTGAACGCAGTTAAAAAACGTTTTGCTGTGAGCAGTTCTAAACCTAATCTCCTGCAATCGAACCTAGATACTATTCAGCCTTCCTCCAATTCTCCTTCTATTAATAATTCATTACATCACCATGGCAAGTTTTTCAGAAGTACGACACCCATTGAGGATAGCGACCCACTGACTTTACTGTCTGCTAGCTATAAAGACCCAGACGAATGTCCAGTAGCTGAGATACCATAAAAACACACGACGGCAGAAGAAGCGGTGAAAAGTTGGAAGCTTCCTGCTACTGACCAACAAAATGTCAAATCAATCAGAGCTCGACGCCTTCCTCCTCCTGCAAGAAATACTCCAAATGATAAAAGACGAGCAGATCTGATGGCTTTTCACGATTCCGAGTCCACCGATCCAAGTCCTCAGGCGCGCTATGATTATGGCGTAGAGTAATTACAGAGCTTGTTTGACAGGTTTCTTGATGTGGGTGAGGACGAAGTGGTAGTTGGGCAAGTCATCTAACTCGGCAAAAGCACTGCTGTGAAAGACCGACCCATACGGGCAACTTTTGCCGATGAGGTCAGACCGGAGCTAATGCTGTCTCGGTTAATTATACTGAGCAGCAAAAGGGTGCGTATTCGTCCGGCTGACAAAGAGCGCGTCAAGCTAAAACAATGAGCAGATGAAGGGTAAACAAAACAACGTATTCAAAATGTATGGTGGTTACGATGGTAAAGCGAATTCGGATAAATTAGTCGTTTACTTTACAGGCACGCCCTGTAGTTCTCAATACGGCCTGCGTATAGTCATTAGCAGTGTTTGCAGTCTCATGAACGAGCGTGATGAGCTGCGTTGCTTCCTTGCTTTCGAGCGACCAGATGCAGTGAGATTCGCACAGACACGGTTGAACCACGAAGTACTCACACAGGAAGTTAAGCTTAGCGGCTACTGGTGTTTCCGTTGTGCTAGGCTATCGAATGTCCACGTTGGCGTATTGCTTTACATCCGGTTTTCACTGTGTGGGATACTTTTGAGCGTTTACCGAAGCTAAGCTGACCTATGTGAGCAGTTGTTGTGCTTGATTCACCTCAGACGCGGAGAGCTACTCGTGGGTGCATTTTATCGCACTCACCTGAGAGGTTATTTGCATTGGCTGCCGCATCTCGGGGGATATATGAGTAGTCCCCAAGTTCTATCATAAATGACTTTTCCTGCCGTTGAGTACGCTGATCTGAAGTTCAACTTATCACCGGATATTTTGACGTCGAAGCAAATTCACCTGTAATGATAGTTGGAAACTGGGACAAAAACACCTCTGCCAATCGATGCGCATAACACGGCGCTCAACTCCATCGTGTTTAGCCTTAAGTTAATACACTGTGAACAACATATGTATAACAATTGTACCATGGAACGATCACTTAGTTCTGTATGCCAACGTATAGGTACCGGTACAGCTATCCCATGCACTGCAGCCAGATACTAACCACCGGAAGACAGATTTCCACAACCTGACTAGAGCTGCGAGCCAAGTAGATTGGTCCCTGCGGCAACTCAAATCTGTTAAAGCTTGCCAACTTCCTAGAAAGAATAGAGTAACCATATTGTGTAACCAGTTTTTGTTTCGTGTCAGAAAGTCAAGCCACATTGGTTCGTCAACAAAGTGTGATAAACGGGTTCTGCGGAGGCGCAGACTGTGGAAAAATGCTTTATTTCTGGGTTGATTGGTGACTGTGAGCTGTATAAAATGCAGCAGGCCACCTGCAACAATGAGAAGACGAGCAAGCGTCTGCCTTTCAAAGGTCAGGTTGTGGTCTCCGCGAGGACCTTCCAAAGAGAACCTTTATGTGGTGAAGCTGCGCCTGAAGCCGGCAGCTGACCTTCAAGTAAGCCTAATGAGGTCGGATTTCCAGACTATCGTAACGCAGGTGGATTATGACAGGCTATAATGTTATAATCTTCTCACTAGACGCAATTCCAAAAATAACAATTGACTGCTTCACAAAACTCCTAGCCCAACCGAAGGAAAAAGCAAAACGTGAATGACCTTGACAAATTAACGTATTAATCGCCGCCAACGAACACTGTACAACTACTGCGGACCTTGGCCGTATTTATAGGTCCATTGCTGACCTTCGACTTCTAGAATTGGAAGGTCATCTACCAAGGTTAGTGGTTCCCCAAATCTTAGGTCGAGGTGTCAGAAGATTTTCACTCACTTGCAGAACTGGAACATTCAGGAACGTTCGAAATAGATGCGATAATCCTTAATAATCGATTACTCGCTAAAATAATGGATTTCCAATGCAATTCTTACTTTCTCCCGGACATCTCCCCTTCTGAGATATGGTCCGAGGTGTAAGACGATAGCCTGGGATTAACTTGCAGTCTTCGGGACGGTGTTTTCTGCCTGTCGGTCCATCGCCTTGGCAGAAGTGCCCGAGAACCTTGTTCCGATGTCCGTGTTCTTGATTCTTTGCTCAACTGTGTGCAATCGTCCACTGCTACCTTTGGCAGGTTGAAGCTTTCCACCAGTAAATCAAACGGGAGCTCAGTAGGCCTTTCTTGTTCTGGCTGGCACAATGTGGGCAGTAAGTTTTTTGCATGCCGTGGCCAGACCTGTACGCCCACCATCATGTCATACATGACGTTTCCGCGCTTGCTTTTGACCGTCCCTGGCGTCCATTTCGCATGGCCTTACCGGTAGTTACGTACTAGCACCTTCTGTCCAAGCGTGAAAGATCGCTTCTTTGCTCCATGCCTCCGAGTAAAATCCTGTTCCATTCTGCGGTTCCTCTCACCAACAGAGGACTCCGAGCCCAGTCGGATGGCGTCGAAAGGCATGCGGAGCTTCCGCTTCATCATGGCCTGTGTTGGAGAAACTCTGTCTGGCGCTAATGGATTCGGTGTTGATGCGTAAAGGAAAAGTAACTGGTCAACTACCTCCTCTATACGTCCCTCCCCTTTTGATTTGTGGAGAGCTCGCTTGAATGTATCGACAAATCTTTCTGCCTGGCCATTTGACTGTGGGTGAAACGGAGGCGAGCGAAGGTGCTGGACGGCGTATTGCTTGCAAAACTCCTTAAACGTCGCTGAAGTAAATTGTGAGCCATTATCAGTGACCAATGTCTCAGGACAGCCGAATCAGCAAAAGGTTTGGCGCAGTTTCGATATGGTGGCATTGGTGGTTGTGCTATCCATAAGAAATACTTCAGGCCACTTACTGTATGAGTCGACTATAATGAGGAAACTTCTGCCGTTGATGGGCCCTGCAAAGTCGACATGAGTGCGGCCCTATGGCTTAGTAACTATTGGCCATGAACAGAGTTCTGCTTTCGGTGGCGCTTTCAAGACATTGGCACACTTTTGGCAGCGTTTGGCTATTTCTTCAAGCTGTTTGTCCAGGAAGGGCCAGTATACATAATTGCGGGCAAGCGCCTTCATCCGGTTAATTCCAGGATGCCCGGCGTGGAACTGTCGAAGAAGGCGCTCCTGAAGTGCCTTGGGGATGACCACTCTTTCCGAAAATAGTATGCAATCGTTTACAATAGAGAGTGAGTGTCTCCTCTGAAAATAGTGTTGTAACTCGGCGGATGAACAGGAACGTGGCCAACTTGTTTTGTGAAACTGAGTAACCTTCTTGAGTATTGGGTCCCGAAGTGTTTCGGCCCGTACAGCTTCTGCGGTAACTGGTAGACAGTGCAATGCATCAGTTACCAGAAAGTTGACGTCTGGTTTAATCTCCACCGAGGCAATGATTGTGTCTTCATGTTCTTGCTGACGGGTATCAATTAGGCGTGACAGTGCATCTACTTGGCCAATGGAAACTGTCGACTGATATTGGATCTCGAAATGATACCCCATTAAGGTAAGAGCCCAACGTTGTAGCCCTGTTGGCTGTGTAGGCCGGGATGCCCTTGTAGGAGCGCTGCTTAGGTGCGGAGTCCGAAAATAGCCATGTCCCGTCGTTCTTACTGGATGTTAGAAATAAAATCTTGTTGGTATCCCAATGATATATTTTTGGGAGGCTCCCG
>OX104070.1:24491969-24570062 GCA_944474145.2 Dicrocoelium dendriticum
ATACGAAGGAGACCGCAGTAGTATGTGCGGCGGAGAGATCGAGAGAGTACTGAGCAATTCAAAGTAAAAGAAATCGACGTAATTAGATTAAAGGGTGTATGGTCATAGGAAACGTGGTGTAGCCCAACTGCGGTGAAGAAGCATCATGAATGCAACATCAGTCACAGCATGGGGCAGAAACAAATACATGATTAGGCGGCGTCCGTATCCGGATTTGCCTGTCACTGTGTTGTCCATGGGGACAGCCACAGGACGCCTGCGCCTACAGAGGGACCATGGGTGGCTTGCGCTGCACCACCCATAGTTCCATCCACACACCCCATATCCGTTGTAAACCCGAAGGAATAAGACCGGGTGGCATGCGAATTGGAGCCACGTTTCATCCACGGAGCCGGCCCACACTCCTTCCACAAGCAGAACGGAAGCATTCCAGCCTAATTGGGAATTCATACACACCAGACGTACACGAGGCGGTGGCTGGACCGTAGCCCGTTCCACACAGGTTGTATGGAACCACTCTTTGAGCCTAGCACCGTCACGAGGACGGTGCACTCCGTCCCCTCCAGCGACGACCAACTGGCTCCTGGAGCCAATATGGACGAGGTAGTTGGTAGTAGACAGGTAGGCACCTTGTCAACATTCACATCAGGCGCATCCACACAGGGGAGCTCAAGCAACATCTACTTCTGAAACGCAAGATTATTCATCACGCAGGCAAACGTACCACATACGCTGCCTTATTGGCCTGGATTAGTAAATTGAATGGGAACATACTCATGATGCTTCTATTCCGCGTACAATTGTGCCTTCTCCGGCACCTGAGAAACCGCCCTTTTGAGTAGTTCACGGAATTCGCATCGATCAAATTTGTCTTGGATTCGCAACACCTGAAATCAACATGAGTTTGTCATAAACTCACCTTCCTCATGTTCTGGTAATATTATTTTCGGTTTGCTCGAATGTCGTTCTACTGCACCAAGTTAACCGTACAAAAGCGGTATGAAGATCCTCGTGGAATTCATTCGGCATACATATATACATAGATTGGCGTCATCTTTGTCCAATGGCAATTCGAATGCAACGTATGTACATGCGTTTATGCAAACTTAAGTGTGAGCTGTCACAAAGTGGATAGAGACACATTAGACATCATCATTAATGGTACGACAAACGTGTGTGGGTTCCGTTTGGAGGTCAGGCTAACAACCACTTTTGCAGGTATGAGAATAACTACCCCATACGAACGGTTGATGTTTTCTTCCACATTTAGACGTGACTGCCTTAAATCTTGGGCATCCATATTTGAAGGAATCCAATGTGGAAATAGTAAAGCAACTGCTAGGTAGAATGATGACTAGACTATTGGCACAGTGAAATAGCGTGCACTTAGGTGTTGCCCTCTACATGTACAGTCTGGTTTGAGTAGCTGATGTGGGAGATCACACAGCATGTCGAATGCGATACAGTGTCCACTTCTGGCTCTCTGTGTCTCCGACCGGTTCGGTCATGTGCTGCCCGAGGCATGTGCACCTACTCAAAGAACGATTGATGCGCAACCTTTGGTATTGACAAGTGACATCAACTAAGTCCCGCTGCCCAATGTCAAATATGCGACTTTCCAAATAGTGTTCACATTTATTGTGCAAATGTCCAAATACTCAACCGTTTATACCTACCGACCTGTACTCTACTGTGGCCATAAGCTATTTGCTAACGGTCTATATCGTACGTTCCAGGTGCAGCCCATTCGGTACTCATAAAACCATTGTCGCTATGCGCCGATTCATTTCCGATGTTATCTAGTGACACACTGACGTACCATTCCCGTTAGATGCAACCTTTTATTTAATCCATTCAAAAGATTGGCCATCCGGTTAATACGTGTGTTTTCATAGGCCCCCGGTAAATTCAGTATGGCTGAGGGATAACTGGAACTATAACTATACTCACTCTCATCACTAGCCTGCGGACTGGAATATGGAATGGCAATATCGTGATAATCGCTAGTCGGTTAATTGTCGGGATTGTTCATTTGACACAGATTTTCCAGCGAAATTTCTCTTCGAATGCATAATCCAAAGTGGTCACACGAGGGACAATCGTTGAGCATTGTGTTACAAATGTCGAATTTGACATTTTACGCGTACTGTAAACGGTCAAGCGATGATAACCTTTCGATTCAAACGTATCCATCGAATTGGAAACATACACAATAATTTGCCACCCTAGCATTGATCCGTAGCAAGCACACAAATCGCTCGGAAATACCGCACTCACATCAATTACGAATGAGCTCATGGATGGACTGAACCATTATTCTGCGATGCACCGGATCTCTAAGCATCAGGCAAGTTAGCATTGAGCAGCTAGTCAAGCTACAGTTATGGTGAGCAATACCATGGAGCTGACATAGTGATATGAATCACGGCTGAATAATAATACGAAAATGAAGATGTCATAGCTCACTCTCGGTATGTAACCCTACTAGACGCCGCTTGCGGAGGTAGCAAGAATAGCATAGCATAGCTCATGATGAGTACAATATCGTAATGGGCAACACATGAAGTCATCGCGAAATACAACCGGGTTAAATAAGCCTAAAATAGTTGGGTTACCTGTGGCTTATCCATTCTATGCAGGTGCAATAAAAATACCACATTGCACCAAGTCGGTAGTTAATTATTCTAGAATGAACCTACACCCAAGCCCGACTTACACGCGGTATTAGGAATAAGGATGACACTAAAATGAATGACGGAGATGACGTAAGCAATTTTTCACGTTAGCAAGGAAATGATGCGATTATGTCCACTGCAGGCTATCCGTGTCGTAAAGTAAAACCAGAGCCGGTTCTAATCGTCTATTGTCCGAGGTAAGCGAGAATCAACAGGGAGGTAGAACCACCAAGCAGTCCGTCATGTGTTACTATTTATTTCCCCCTGGACATTCGTTCGGACCGCTAACATATCTCGACTAATCCATCAGTGTCTACAATACTACATATGCCCATGCATTTCGATTCAGATGTTACAACGTATTGCCGCTGCTCCGGGAATCAACCTAAATGACTTGTCTGAATCTCAGTGCGTTTACCTGAAGGCGGCAGCAATACAATGGGGCGTATAGAGACACTTGAGATGAGATACATTTACTTCATATTGCAACCCCTGATAAGTCACGGTGTCACACGAGATGAAATGTAATAGCATCCATCTGTCAAGTGGGAATGTATCGAAACACGAACAGATGTTAGCGGGATTTGTATTTTAGGCGAGTCGCATTTAGACATCGAGCCAGCAGATAATGGTGTTACGTGAGTGAAAATGCCATCAGTCTGTCAGGCTGAAGTGTGGTGCTTATAAGTGTTTCTAAATGGCTTCCACTTAGTCATTCAACGTGAGATATCAGTTGACACACCAAAGGTCCCTGGTTCGAGTTACATTACTGCAGTGTTGCGAACGAGCATTTGTTCACACTTGTGTATGGACTACCACAAACTGGAGGAGGAAATAATAACCCTCATGAATCATAGCACAACGTATGTGCATGAGTTTGGATTGAATGAAAGACGAACAGCCATATTGCTCTAGTTTTAGAAAATCGCACGTAGAATCATAAGTAGCCAGTACGACTGTCAGTGGTTAGTTAGCGTTTGGATGAGAACCGAAACGACAGCCTTCAGTTTAGTCACAAGTGTGGGTATCAACAATAGATTGAGACAGATATGGAAATACGGAAACAAATGCCGTGAGTATGGTTACCAGGTAGAATGATGCATAACTAAATGTACTAAATGCACATGTGGAAAAGTCCGCTGCTCCCTGTTCTATCATCGGCTCTTGAAAGAGTGTGCCAACTGGTTTAGCAAACTTACAAGAAGTTCCTTGCCCTCACAGGACGGATTTATTGTGCGACTGTCCGCGCTGTACTGTTGCACGGTTGCGAAACTTGGCCTGTTTGTATCGCCGACCTGCGCCGTCTCTCTGTCCTTTAGCACCGTTGCTTGCGGTCGATTGCCCGTGTGTGGCCGCTGCACCACGTAAGCAATGTGGAAGTTAGACGGCGTGGCTTGGGTGTAGGCAGCCATTCGCTGGAGGAGCTCGTCCCGCTGAGTCAGCTGCGGTGTCTTGGACACCAACTACGTATGCCCGGTCATCGTCTCCTGTGTCGCGTGTTCTTCGCGGCTGCTTGACAGGTGCGGTGGACAACCTACGACATGAAGAAGCCACAGCAGAATTGTCGAGTGACGCATCACCCCCCCAGGGTTTTCACCCAGTGTAACTAATGTATGTATGTTGCTATGGGCTGTGCAATGAATAAATCTGATAGAGTCATGTTACAAAATACAAGAGCAGTGGTACTCCCCTCGCGCACTCTGCGATTTGTGATACCGTTATATACTCGCAAGTACTGTGACTATCCCTTTCTGTGTGTAATTGCTTACTGTGTAACCGTTTTAATGTCAGAACTGAGCGGGTACTGCTGATGTACGTCCTTACTGAATAGTCATGTTAGTTTTTATAGTTCTATTTGAGCGTTCTTACGAAGGACAAAATGGCTAGTTCCATTTCAGCAAAGCCAAAGCATTCATACTTAAAGAAATGGTATCAGTGATTCGACGATGTTAAGAAGGAACAGTTCGCTAACATTGGCGCAAAATTTCAGAGTAGGAAGAACATAAATCCATGTAACATTAAAGAGGAAAACCGTTTTTGAATGAATTTGTAAACCACACACGAAGACTGAAAAGAAAGAATGATAGAAATGGGTAATGAACACATGAACGCACGTTGCTGGAAATAGTGCCAGTCAGCACTGAGGGGCAAATTCCATTATCTGGACACGTGATTCAAGAACAAGCATTATACTTCGCAAAAGAATTACAAAACAGAGACTACATCTTCAACCAGTTAGCTACAGGCTTTCATCAGTAGACGATCTTGTGTCTGGTAAGCAATCGGGCGAAAGCGGGGACTCAGATATGTGTGCTGCATCTGACTAGGCGGAAAAATTGCCCGAAATATGTTCCGGCTACACAGCTCAAGACATTGTTAATTCACATGCAACTGCTTTACTATTCAAAACGACGTCCGATAAAGGCTTTGTGTAAAAGAATAGAAATGCGCAGGTGGGAAAAGAAGCATGGCGCGTATCACAGTTACGCTGTGCACTACCACATTGGGGGAGCGAGAATCGGCTGCAGTGGTTTGGAACTCAGCCACTCTCGAATGTTAGAAGCATCAACAAGAAAACGACCGGCAGTTTAGAGGAATAAAAAAGGACATGGATGACTGCGGCTATTTCTAAAGATTTAACAGCAAAATACAGAAAAATGCAACATCATACCTTCTCTCGACAAAGCCGTTGCCCTCCCTAATTCCACCTACTTAATATCAAATTGCACTTCCTGTCACCCAACACCACTGTGTTACTTCAATCCTACAACCAGGGTGTCATTCAGGCGCTTAAATCGAAGTTTAGAAGAAACACAGCTTCTCCATCCTTTAACGATCATGGAATCCCACAAAGATATGTCCGAAAGTGATTTCATGAGACGAGTACATTTATTAGACGTCGTGTTCTACATAATTTCTACCTGGAAGGAAGAGGTGCAGAACTTAATCATCTCTGATTTTTAAAGCGGGTTTTCCTTGTACTCCAGAAATAGATTCTGAGAGAACAATGCAAACTTGACCTGAGACATATGAGCAAATTGTGCCTCCTACAAATGCAATTGCTATGGATACTCTCTCAGAGGAATTGTTTGGATGCAAACTGGCTAACAGCCATCTAGTTGCTTCTTATTTCCAAACATGTCACACAACAGAAATAAACTGGGACTTGCCAACCACATCAATTTTAGCAGCTGAGGATGTGAATAATGAATCAGACTATCAGCAGGAACAGGATTCTAAAAACGTTCTGAAAACGTATACATTCACAGACGCACAGGGTGAAGTTGATATTTCGCACTCCTACGCAATACGTAGCGGACACACTGGTATGCTTGCACTTCTTCTGGACGTGAGGGAAAATCTAAATTCCTTTCATTTCAATTGCCAAGCAACAGAACGCTATACTTGATATTTTTTCATGTGGTGGATAATGATTGTGATAATAGAAATGTGTGTATGATTAGTTAAAGGTTGTGGATTCTGACGATTTGTAGGTCAGTTTCCAAACTGTTGACTCACAATCTGTGAGGTCGTCGCATTATTATTACTCATCTATCCCACTGTATGTACCACTCCTGAGGTTGTAAATGACGGCGGCCTTGATAGTACGTTGGTGACAAACAGCTTCGGCAGTGTTCTGCAATTAAAGTCATAGTGAATTAGGCGCAGATTGCCATTTCTAAAAGCCTAGCTGTGTGAAGCGCGGTGCTCTGCAGTGTCAGCAGCCGAAGCAAAGCAATCAAATTAACTGGACCTAGGCAGCACACATCAAGCGCCATTGTCTCCTATTTCACCCAGATGGAGCAGTCTCGTTGCAGAGGAACGCGCTCATGGTTGTCAGTAATTTAGCGTTCTAGTGTGTTAACGTATTATATCAGTATATATGTATGTGTTGGTGTAACTGGCTTTTCTTTTTGTTATAGCGGAGGTAAGAATACTCCACCGCTCCCCGTTGTTTTGTGTCTTTTGCCCCACTCACTCCTACTCACCCTACCCTCTCTTCCAGTTCTCGCATACTTTCACTTTTGCCTCACATTTGTGATTAGCTTGTATGGACACCGAAGCTTACGCTTATTCGCTTTTACTTTGTGTAGTTCGTTCGTTCGTCAGGCAAATTATCGATCCCTGCTTTTGGAACTGACCAGCATTGACTGATCGAATACCAGCCTTTCCGCATAGCCTGTGATATGCCCTAATTTGAATATTGTGATTGAGTTGCACAGACAGACACTTGCTGGACGATTTGGCTTGCTGGGTGAACCCTGTTTGTTGCTCGGTCTTTGGCGTTCTCACTGCCGTTTTTGGGTGGAAGCAGTCGTGGGCTCCGACACAACAACCTTCAAGGCATGTTCAATCACAATTACATTAAAATTATTCGCTCAAAACAATCGAAAAGGTAAACGTTCAACAAACTTCTTCAACTGGTCTGGTCCCACTTATCAAACGCTGACCGGTCCACGCCGATATATACGTTGGGGTTACTGCCGTTGTGTGTGTGTGTGTGTGTGTGTGTGTGTGTGCACTGGCTCGCTATACGCCATAGTTCATGAGACCAGGTGCTTGTAGTGTAATTCCTTCACAACAAAATATTACATGTACGCGTACTTACGGAACAAGAAGGAAAGTAATATAATTCACCGTTTAACATAAACTTTGGAAGGAAATTGCAAGGTTGCAATCAAACATCTGTCGCATGCCTCCTTTATCGCTCCATTGATGATTATATCATTCCACTCGGGAGCTATCTTGTCTACATCGATCAGATTTGGCTTGTGTGATTCGTATGGGGGCGAATGTTTTGGAATACGATTACCTTCTACCCCACGTTCAACTTAGACCTGTGGATTCGTCACAATGGTGATATTTCATCTCATAACTAAAGAGGTTACGTGTAGTGATTTGTATCCATTCTGCTGCGACGGAGATCGTTCCGCTCCTTATGTTACTGACAACTTGACTTCGAGATCAAACGGTAGCTTCTACTGAGTCTTCAACTATCCGACCGAACTAGCCTGAATAGCCACCGAATCGAGACAACCTATCTGCGTCTCCTGTTTAGAGCACCTTTTTAGTACCAAGCCAACGTTGTTCGCTGTTGTGCCTCGTGCATCACTTGTGTCCTAGCTTCAGACATATCCTTTGCTCACTTACAAAAAGAACCTGACTCCACTTCAGCCTTATACCCGGTGCTCTGCGCGCACGCGTTTCCGCTCCCTCTGGGACTGTGCGCGCTCCAATAGATGTCTCAGACACCACCCTTGCCCAGTGAGGGCGCGCGGCGCACTGTGCACCGGCTGAGCTCCGTTTAGTAAAGTCTCAATTGTCGTCCATTTGAATTGGACCACGTTAGTCTCACGGTTTTCCTACCCACCTCCGAAAGCATAAGTATTCTGCGCGTAACTGTTTTCAGTCTCTACGCTATACCAAATTCTATTGGCTTGTAGCATCTGCGTACGCAGTGCTACGTGGATGCAAGTTGACGATTATCGGGTGATAGTCTTTGCATTAAGGAAAAAATCTTCTGCACTATGAATGCTAGCTTCTGCACTAAGGATGTATGTGATTGCGGTAATGAAGTTAGCAATTGAGGAATCGTTCAGTATGGTAGATTTTTCAACGGCTGAATACAGCAGCCTTCCGTTCCTCTCCTAACGTGTTACGAAATCATGTTTTCGATTTGTCTGACATACTACTTCCTGAGTATCTTGTGTAGTGGCTGCGTCCGTGCACAATTTGACTGAGTTAGTTGAAGCGTTTGTTGACACACCCTTGTTTTGTGCGTTTATGCACGAGCCAGTATTTTTGTTTTGGTCCATTCGATGCTGTACTCTTTTTTATTTACCTTTACTGAGACCAGCGATGACAAAAGTTATTTTGGCAGGCCCTTCTGTTCTTTTGCAGCTAGGATCCAGGTGTTCCGTAATTCAAAAAATAGACCTATTTATGTACGTTGCTGGAAAGGACATTTGTCCAATTTGTCGATGCGGCTTGCCTCCACTACTGGATTTCTTGACAGGTTTCGGGTTGGCTTGCTCTTTTTCGGTATTAGGACCCGAGGCTTAGTAGCGTCTGATTGAAGCTTCGATCACAAAGTCACAGAGCTCCGCAAGTAGCGCCTATGACAGAGCTTAGAGATTCTTGGTTTAGTTTTTGAGTAGTCATGACGTGTTTGGGCCGTGACATGTAGTCTCCGTTTGGACTGCGAGGACCACATCCGTAGTGAACGTTTTCTTACTGTACTCATAACACTGAGCTTCACTAACAGGACATCGAAGACTTACCTCCGCATGCCGCATACTTAGCTATCTACCATATAATCAGGCAGCCATTCTCTACCATGCTCGCTACTTCCTTGCGGGTGTAAAGGTTGAACTGAAGACCAAGCGGTAACCATTCGCGGTGAAATGTGATATGTTTGGGCCACGATGGTTTGTAGGAGATTAGTAGGAGCAAATTGATGTCAGAATGGAAACTGGCTTCAATTCTTCTCTAAGCATAAATGTTACCAGGAATAATTGCTAGCTGGGCCAAAATAAAGCAGTCCTTGATGGGTGCTTCCAACGTTCCTGAAATTCATGATACATCCTATTGACTGGGCAAATTCCAATCTCACCTTATCCACTACCTAGGGGGTGGGAGTTCTGCAGTATACTTCATTTATTGTGACATTGATCTCAGTAGTAGTAACAGTAGTGGTAGTACTAGCAGTAGTAGTAAGGGTTAGAATAGTAGCAATACTAGTCGTAGTAATAGTAGTAGTACTAGTAATAGTATTATTAGTGATAGTACCAGTACCAGTAGTAATAGTAGTAGTAGTAGTAGTAGTAGTAGTAGTAGTAGTAGTAGTAGTAATAGTAGTAGTAGTAGTAGTAGTAGTAATCTAGGGCAGTCGCAAATTATCATCCGCTTACTAAATATGGTCGATGTTAAAAGTTCCATCTTCATTTATCCCGTTTTCACCAATTCATTTCCGATGTTTACTAGGAAGGCTTCTCCTGTGACTATAAATCAATGAAAGCATAAGAGCATCTCCCAAACCTAGAACGTTATTTGATACTCTATCCTTTGTTGTCTGCACCAAGTGCTACATTGACCGATAGGTAGTACTCGCTGTGGCTTTACGCTCCTTCGGATTTGATTTTTGTTGTGCCGGTCAAAGGTGTTTAGCGTATCGTTGTTCTGGTCTAACTGTGTCAAGCATAAATGGAATTCAAGAACTAGGCTTAAATACTTCTCAGTTTCAATGATGTGTACTCCACAACTCTCGGTATTTGCAGCGCCACAGTTGCTCTCAGCGTGCATGCGGAAGCTGCTTTTCGAAACTGGGTTCCAGTGGCTAACACATTTTGCTATTCGATTTCGAAGCTGAATAATAGTTAGCAGAGAGCAGCTGACGACAAGGTGAGTTTACGTCTCCTCGGTCTGCTTTCACATCGCCCGCAGCCGGGATACTGTCAAAAATAAATTCCGTCATTTGCTCCCTTCCCTAAATCAAGTGGACAAATTTACGATCATCGCGATCATTGGAAACTGGTGGCTGCCAGTTGTTATGCACAACATAAAAATGGATTAAAGTGCTTAGTACGAAAATCATCGGAACATTGTCTGATTTCAACTGCATACAACTTCCCATAGGTATCATACTGCGTCGATACACCGGTAGTCGTGAGATAATAATCCTTGGCAACCGAGTCGAGTTTTCTTCAGATCGAGGCTTCGTTCGGTATATTTATACACTTTATCAAATGTTGAAACAGAAACAGGCTTACAGATGACCGTCCATTGTGGTTTTCTTGAACCGCAAAGGAAACGTTGGCGCATTTGAACATGCCAATTTCGGATGCGCTCTATCGAGTATGGATGTACTAATGAACGTTTTTCTACTTTAATTTTGTCTACTGCTACTCCCAAGGCGGGATGACGATCCAAGGTAACTTGTCCCCTGAGTTCACCACAACATGCGCGGTGCAACGTTTGATAAATATAGTTTAACTAATCATTGTTCTATAGATTACACAAATTTGTGTTCTACTAGATGAGCAGCTTGCTGCTCTCTTTTGATCATACCCAGCCACTATGCCACCGCATGCGTCTGCACGTTTAGGTATGCGCATCGCAATTTCAGTGTGAACTACTGTCGCAGGACTAGGGACTACACACTGGCGGTTTCTCGACCACCGAACAACTGTTGGAATTGATTGATGAGTTCAATTACCCCGGTAGTTATGTTGTCCCAATGTTCACCACTAAGGCGGCTCTTTTACGTATCAGCAAACATCATGTGGATTCTCAGGCGTTGAATAAACTCTGTGTTTGGTGCGATTTTATCTGAACAGTCATGGACAGAATATTCAGCGTTGCATTGTCGCCAGAGTTAGTGCATGGAATCGAAACCTTGCCACTTTGCGTCGAAGACCTACGGGAACTGGTGGTTTTGATCCTCGGTTCTTGGGAGCATTGCTCCCATCCGGTGGAAATATTGGGTGAGCAGGGCTGAAACCCACCAGTTAGTAGGTGGAATGAAACCATCTGACGCTTTACTGGAGCATACACTTGGGTAGCCCATGTTAGTGAATGTCATTTTCTCCGTATACCCATAGTTCACTTTGACGTGCTTTACGTGTTGTCGCTGCACTCGATTAGACGAAAGCGCAAAGTGACTTGTGGATAAATTTGCATAAACGCAGGAAAAACTTACTCAATCTGGTGCGTAGTGTCATTCTTACTGGGCGCTTCATGTTGGAGCACATCGGGGGTTGGGGACCATTTGGGACAAGGCACAGTCTTGTCCTTGGTGGCATTCTTATATTCCGTTAATATGCCATTCTGAGCAACTTGTCCAGTTCCAATCTTGGATGCTTCCATTAGCGTTCTATGCATATTCAATCTCGCAGTGTACACGTTCGACAGGTTTGCATCATTTGGGCCTTAGCTAAAGGCATCAAAATCTTTTCGCCTACTTCTTGTGACGTTCGTGTGACGTAGCCTCTGAGCTAAAGTTGGTGAAAACCCTAAGGCAGAGTTTGACACAACTGTGTACGTCGTTAAGCTTGTATACTAGTGTTGCCTGATAAATACTTCTACCCATTATACGTAAACACCTCCAGCTTGATTACGAAAATTAAGCTTGATTATTTTATGATAAACTCTGCGAGTCTGATGTAGTCAAGCAGTTTCACCAAATCTGACAGACGCCTATGATCTTCTCGTATTATTTCTTTTAGTGTCGATTGGCGTTTTTCAGATGAACGTGTGCAGCCTGATGCGCTTGTCGAAGTGTATTTGGCAGTCTACCAACGTACCCGTTACCTATGGCTGTAAATGCTGTGCTATCCGGAGAAGTAAATCCCAAGAAGTATAATGAAAAATGGTTTTATAAGGGTAAAATGTTGAAGCTTAACAGCTCCCGCAGGATGGTCATGGTGGATACTGTACGCTGTGGAAAAGGTGTTAGCAAAATTAACTTACACTGTGGATTCACCGAGGTAGAGGTAACAAATATGTAAATCCATTTTACGTCCATAAGGACTGTCGACACAGCGAAGTTTGTAAAATCTGTGTCACCTGTTGAACACGTGCAGGTAGTGAAAAACGATGGGGGAATGTTGGGAGCTGACCAGCAGCGAAAGCTCCAACACACTCGTGTTTGACCTAGGGCAATAGGTCATTTGAGATGGTGCAGTGAATGAGTGCATGGTCAACTCGGGTTTCGCACTCTACCAGTTTGGGAGCACAGATGAAAGATTACGGCAGGGAATTCCACGCCTGGAAGCCGCGTGCGGAAACGAAACTCTCACAGCATTCCAAACGACAGTACTATTCTGCCAGCACGAGATAGCTGCCTCTCAGATTACTACTGCGACTGAGCTTTAGTAAATGACGGCATATGTGGCTGCGATGCTTCAACATCCGGTAAGTAGAAATTACTTCCCTAAGCAATCACCGACAGTGTACGCCAAAGACCTCGAGCACTCTGTCGTTATTCCTACGAGAAATATTAAAGACCTTTGCCATTCTTGATCGTTCGGCGATGTGGTATCTCCAAAACGCTGGGATCTCTCCTCAGCCATTGCTGCCAGAGTTGTGCTACGTATTCTACGTATGGATGCATGTATGAGCCGAGAAGATGCTAAACAGTCGACAGGTCGTTTCATCCAAACGTACTCCTCAGGTGGCCCACGTTTTGGATGTCCCTACATGAAGCCTTTTCCTTCTGACTCGAACAGCCTGGATCGGCCTGTATCAAAACACCAAGATCATTTTCGCCGTCGGAGGTTTGAAGCCAATGGTTGCTCAGTTCATGGTAGCCAGCTAGCTGGTGATGTAGGTGCAGCACTACATACTCCCCCATTAAATCGAAGCCCGTTTTAGAATGTTTACGCTTGAAACAGTGTTAAATCATTTAGCGTATTAATCACCGTCTACACCTTTATGTAATCGGGTTAGAATAGGCAGTTCGAGTTTATCAAGTGAGTTATTTTATTGATGTTCGTCCAGAACAACCTCAGCCTTACTGAAGTAGGCCGCAGTCGTCGGAGATATCACTCTCCACGTTTTTCAGGTCATCTACAAAGAGGGCAAACAGCAACAGAAGCAGTTGAGGTAGATCCTTGACACAAATCAGGAACAAGGTAGGCCCCCGGCACGGTGCATTGAGGTACGCCACTGGTTGAAGGCAAGTACTCGATCAGGTAGCAATCGACTTGCAACCTACACTTTCGCGCAACGAGAAACGCGCAGATCCACTGATGCAGTGAGTGGTCAACACCGCATACCTTGTGTAGAAGGACCTCATGTTTTACCCTGCCGAACGGCTTGCTAAAATCAATATAGATCATGTCGAAAGACTTCCCCTGGTTCCCTACTTGCAACTACTCACACCAAGTCACGAACAGGTTGGTGATGAATGAACGACCTGGCGTGAAGCAGTACTATGCGGGTGTCAGGAGATATTTCGGCCAGAACAACTGTAGCAAACTCGTCGTTACAATTTCAGAAATATTCGAGACCAACTGCACGAAATAGTTTGCGGGCAACGTTTCGTTTATGACACAAAAGCCTCGTCAGGCCGAGTGAACTAGTCGAGGCTTCTTACAGCACATGGCGAACTGCGAAGATAATCGCGACGAATGGAATGTAGGCAAAAGTTTAATCGCGTTACAGGTCAACGCATCACTGGTCAACGCTTCACCCCAAATAGTGTATGGAACGGTCACCAGTGGTCCGCGTTACAAACTCACTCATCTAAGCCTTGCAACGATGGGTGTGGGGATGATGTGATGTTCATCCGTTGCCCCGGACGTGTCTGCCGGCGCTCCTCAGACTGGTCGGGTTAAGACAGCCCATCATACATTGGAAACCTCTGCCCCATCCATTCTGTTCACCTTGCTAATCCCAAGCGCCACAGCAGTTAGCACTTGGGACATTGATCGTAAACCCTTTCTAACGACTTCGATGTTATCCAAGTAGATCTTTTACTCTTTATCTATCGCGTGCATCGCTACTGCCGAATCAATTGGTAGCGCCCCATATTCAAACTCGTTGCACGAAGCCGTGTACTGTGTCTCGTGTGTTCTGCTATCCTTGTGAGTTGCTCTCTCGCAGTTTGGCTGACATACATATGTGCGCGGTCTTTGCAACTTAGTATGTAGACGCAGTTGGGTGTCCTTTCTTCCGGAACTGCGTCTTCCAACTGCACCAGTGTCAACGGAGCGTTTGACGCTTCGTAAATAGTAACCTTAGTTTTCTTTCTTTAGGACTATCCGGATGGCCTCCGAAGTTCCATCTTTATAAGGAATACTACCATCCCAATCCCTTCCGTTGTACGCCGTGAGTGCGAATTTAAAATTTGCTGCAACTGGCGTTTCACTAACCGCTTCGACTATCCACTATCAAGCAATTGGTTCACTTCTTTTTTCCGAGCGGCTTTCCTAGGCTCTTCCCCTGTGCACAGGGTCTGGGCTCTGAGAAAGAGAGATGAGGCGATCAAAACGTAAAGATGCTTGGATGCTTTGAGCTATGGTGCAATACACCATCTCTGTCCATCGGCTTACGATATACCGTTGTTGTTAGACTACCCAATCCTGTGAACTAGGCAGTGAACAGATGGCATGTGTCACATCAAGATTCCATTATCATAATGAAAGTATAGTCTCCGTTTTATAATAACAAAATTGTCATCCACGTAGAGCCATCACATTTTCCGTGAGCTACAAGAGTCAATCAGACACCTCCTTCCAAAATCTTCCATGTACAAATTTGCCAATACAAGGGATATTGTCAATACCATTGCAAGTCCATGTTACCCAGTATATAATGTAGATTGAGACGTGAACTAATGTTAAGATACAACTTCATTCCTTCCGTTATTTGATCGACCGTAAGGTTCGTCCTCTCTCCCAAGATATTGTCCCTAGTTGGACTGTGTTTCGCTATCTCCAAAACGTCACTAAGTTGGCTATCGTCATACTTGAGTGATCGTCATCAGGTAGTCACTTTAGGTGATTATCTCTTTTCCCCACGCTCAATCACCAGTGGAGTCATTCAAGGGAGCGGCCTCGGTCCCTTCCTCTTTTTGCTCTGCATCAATGGCAGCACGGCACCTGTAAAACAAGGCACATCATTTTTATTTGCTGACATTTCAAAATCGTCTAGAAGCTACAATATGACGAGCTTCACGGGATATTACAACTCATTCACGATGATTTACATTCCCTTGAGTCATGGTGCTGCACGTGAGTGACCAACCTCGTCTAAGAAATCAGGCATCATGTCTTACGGTTGCTGCATCACCGAAGGACCTATCATCCTAAACAATGAACTCGTCCCTACACAGTTGTCCACGCGAGATCTTGGCATTAGGTACTCGTCTACCTTCAATTACTCCGAACAAGCCCAATACCAAGTAGCAAGTGCTAGACAGCCTATGTGCAATATAGCAAAAAATACATACGATTCGTGCTAGAGTTGAGCCTTTCAAGCTATTTACTCGCCCCATGCTCGAATACTGCAGCATAATATGCGGTAATAGGAGAAAGAGTTGCAGAATTGCTGTGGAGCAGCTGCAGAGGTCAACTACTAAACATCTGATTGGTAAACACTGCTATGAGTTGTCGAGAAGCTTGCAATGAAATTTATCCCGAACCACTTTGGATTCGACGATTGAAGCATAACTGGTTGCTACCTTTCAACATATTACACAAAAAGAATATATTCCAACACGTTTACACTCAATGTATAACATTAATCAACTTGAGCTCTTTGCAATAAGCTTTTACATTGAATATACCGAAAGCTAGAACGAACATCCGCTCTAATTGCTTCCTGATCAGATATAGCTATCTGTAGAATGAACTTCCAAAACACGGGTCATGTGACAACGTGCAACATTTAGAAGCAGCCTCGCCAATTACCTCGATCTAACTGCCCTAAACTCTACCTATCTTCACATAGGAAATATCAATCCATGAGCTATTCCAAGTTTGGTCCAAAAAGCTATAAACACCAATGTGGAGGGTTTCGGTGTGGCTTTCTCCCATCCCTGCACTCCATATCCGACGGTTTCGTCTTTGTTTAGACTCATCAGGTAGAGATAGCCAAGCTAGGAGTGGAACTCGGCGCATAGGGCTTGGCGGCTATCGCTATGATCACTAGGTCATTGAGCTCCGCGAGTAGTGTTCAACACAGCGGTTCAGACCAATGTTTTCATAACTTGGCTTTGGCCTCAACCATCCGCCAGAATGTTAATACATGCAACTCATACCGCAATGCTCCACCTGTGCATGTCACCCAAGCAAGAGCATATATTCTTCTTTACAATTGATCTCTGCCGCTATAGACACAGTTCCTCTCATGAAGGGAAATATACGTATTATTATTATTATTATTATTCTTATTAGTGACACGTGGGTAAATAGCGAGCTAACGTCGAAACTGACCGTGATTTGACCCCAGTCAGTATTAAGACCCGACACTTTCACGCGAAGCCAACCTAGTTATTTACGAACGTATTCGTTTGTTCTGTCAGCAGTTGCAATAAGCTAGTCAAGTATCCAGCTAGTTCATGCGTCGGCGAACCTACGCCATTTACAACAGGTCGAATGGGTACATCAACATTATGTATCTTTGGTAAGCAACGCACTCCTGGTGGGAGGGTTGATTACGGGTATATGTTATACATTTTCCCGGTCCCGGATCCTTCACAACATTCCATAAGTAATTACCAACCTTTATCTTATTCTTATTCACCGCAGACGTGACAGTCTTATTATCGATAGCCTTAGATGATCCCTATACTAGGTGCTTCTCCATTTTTCTACATAATCTGACTTGTTCATTATCGCTGTGGTCTTGCCTTTATCGGCTTTTGTGACCATAAGTATCGGATGTCCTTTTAGGACAATTAATGCGACAGGTTCCTCTGACACAAGCTTTGGCTATCCGGCTGCTGAACTTTTTTAATGTTTATACGTTTTACATTAATGTACTCAGCCGTTGAAGCCGCTAACTTCTTAAGCAGACTCAACAGTAGGAATAATTTCTTTGGCTCTTATGTTGGACTTAATGCTAGTAACTATAAAACTCTTCCCAGTAATCCACACTCTGTCTCACTAAATGCACTGTCTAAATTATCAACTACGTTACAATGTCTGAAGCTAGATCCAAACATGCTTTTTGGACCAGTGGCGCTGTTACGTAGGGACATCAAACGGTTAAACGTACACAATTTTCTGTCTTTCGACGTCTTTCCTTGCGTTAAGTTAACATACGAAGCGTTTTTGTATATGTTCGGGAGAAAGTAACAATTACCTTGGAAATCCATTATTTGAAGTCTTATCGAAAGGAGAATGTTAGAAAGGATGGCGCCGAGTCTCTGTTCATAGTTGTCGCATTCCAAAGCGAATGTAAACCGAGACGCCGATTCATCACTGTGTTGATCAACGGGATCCCGACGAAACTGCAGTTTGACACGGCCTCGGACATCACGATTATTTCCAGACGCACATGGACTCTTATAAAGAGGCCGAGGATGATCGAGTCTCAGAAAGTTGCACAAAATGCATCCGGCGGTGTGTTAAACTTAGTGGGCGAACTCAATTGCAAGATTGCTTTCCAAGGTGTGGAGAAGTCGGGAACATCCTACATTTCAGACCGGCCGAAGTTGGATCTTCTTGACCTCGACTGGATTAAAAAGTTGAACCTCCTCGATTTCCTCTTGAATCACATCTGCAACCGAGTTCGAGCAAGTCCAGACCCATCAGCAAAGTCCATCGAAGAAATGCCACGTACCCTGAAGCGAAAATTTACTTCCGTCTTTCAGGGTGGCTTGGGCCATTGTACAAAATTCAAGGCAACACTGAACTTGCGACCAGGTGCTAAACCAGTGTTCAAGGCAAAAGACCGGTATCATGTGCAGCCATGTCAACCGTTGTGCAAGAGCTCGATCGGCTGGAACGTGCCGGATTCATCACAGCCGTCAACTACTCATCATGGGCGGCACCTATGGTCGCAGTGAAGAAAGCGAATGGCAAGGTTTGCGTTTACGCTGACTTTTCAACTGGCCTCAACGCCGCGCTGGATGACCACCAGTACCCATTACCTGTACCGGAGGACATTTTGCAAAGCTGAATGGTGGTAAGTACTTTGCGAAGCTGGTTCTATCCGATGCTTATCCGCAAGTGGATGTTGACGATGTCTCGAGGGAATTGTTGACGATCAACACTCATCGTGGGCTATTTCAATAAAACTGCTTGCCATTTGGTGTAAAAACGGCGCCAGCCATCTTCTAACAATTGATGGACACCATGCTAGCGGGCGTTTCTGGAACCGCTGCATATATGGATGATATCATAGTGATGCGTCGAACACCGGAAGAACTCTTCAACCGCTTGGATGAAGTTCTTGGTTGCATACAGTCGTACGGTTCTCGGATCCATGAGGATAAATGCGCATTTTTCACGCCGCTCATCAAATACCTCGGGTTTATCCTCGAAAAGGATGGACGTCGACCAGACCCGGAAAATATGGAAGCCATTAGAAAAATGCCTCCACCCACAGATCTACAGTCCTTGCGTTCCTTTTGTAGGCTCATCAGCCACTACAGCGCATTCTTGCCTGAGATGCACCGCTTGCGTGCCCCGTTAAACAAGCTACTAGCCAAAGGACAACCTTGGAACTGGACATCAGTATGCCAGAATGCCTTCGAACGGGTCAAGGCACTGCTGTCCTCAAACTGGCATTTGACACATTTCGATCCCTCCAAAGAGATCGTCCTAACCACAGATGCATCAAGCCATGGGATTTGTGCAGTAATTGCACACACGTACACAGATGGATCTCAAAAAGCAATCGCCCATGCCGCCAGAACCTTTACGAAGGCCGAGAAGAACTACAGTCAGATTGAGAAAGAAGCCTTGGCCATAGTGTACGCAGTTAAGAAATTCCACAACATGCTATCTGGCCGCCGCTTCAAACTTCTGACACATCATTAGCACTTGCTGGCTATCTTTGGTTCGAAAAAGGGCATCCCGGCCTACACAGCCAACAGGCTACAACGTTGGGCCCTTACCTTAATGGGGTATGATTTCGAGATCCAATATCAGTCGACAGTCTCCATTGGCCAAGCAGATGCACTGTCACGCCTAATTGATACCCGTCAGCAAGAACATGAAGACACAATCATTGCCTCGGTGGAGATTAAACCAGACGTCAACTTTCTGGTAACTGATGCAATGCACTGTCTACCAGTTACCGCAGAAGCTGTACGGACCGAAACACTTCGGGACCCAATACTCAAGAAGGTTACTCAGTTTCACAAAACAAGTTGGCCACGTTCCTGTCCATCCGCCGAGTCACAACAGTATTTTCAGAGGAGACACTCACTCTCTATTGTAAACGATTGCATACTATTTTCGGAAAGAGTGGTCATCCCCAAGGCACTTCAGGAGCGTCTTCTTCGATAGTTCCACGCCGGGCATCCTGGAATCAACCGGATGAAGGCGCTTGCCCGCAGTTATGTATACTTGCCCTTCCTGGACAAACAGCTTGAAGAAATAGCCAAACGCTGCCAAAAGTGTGCCAATGTCTTGAAAGCGCCACCGAAAGCAGAACTCTGTTCATGGCCAATAGTTACTAAGCGATAGGGCCGCACTCATCTCGACTTTGCAGAGCCCATCAACGGCAGAAGTTTCCTCATTATAGTCGACTCATACAGCAAGTGGCCTGAAGTATTTCTTATGGATAGCACAACCACCAATGCCACCATATCGAAACTGCGCCAAACCTTTTGCAGATTCGGCTGTCCTGAGACATTGGTCACTGATAATGGCTCACAATTTACTTCAGCGACTTTTAAAGAGTTTTGCAAGCAATACGCCGTCCAGCACCTTCGCTCGCCTCCGTTTCACCCACAGTCAAATGGCCAGGCAGAAAGATTTGTCGATACATTCAAGCGAGCTCTCCACAAATCAAAAAGGGTAGGACGTATAGAGGAGGTAGTTGACCGGTTACTTTTCCTTTAAGGATCAACACCGAATCCACAAGCGCCAGACAGAGTTTCTCCAACACACGCCGTGATGAACCGGAAGCTCCGCATGCCTTTCGACGCCATCCGACCGGGCTCGGAGTCCTCTGTTTGTGAGAGGAACCGCAGAATGGAACAGGATTTTACTCGGAGGCATGGAGCAAAGTAGCGATCTTTCACGCTTGGACAGAAGGTGCCATGCGAAATGGACGCCAGGGACGGTCAAAAGCAAGCGCGGAAACGTCATGTATGACGTGATGGTGGGCGTACAGGTCTGGCCACGGCATGCAAAAAAGGTTACTGCCCACATTGTGCCAGCCAGAACAAGAAAGGCCTACTGAGCTCCCGTTTGATTTACTGGTGGAAAGCTTCAACCTGCCGAAGGTAGCAGTGGACGATTGCACACAGTTGAGCAAAGAATCAAGAACACGGACATCGGAACAAGGTTCTCGGGCACCTCTGCCAAGGCGATGGACCGACAGGCAGAAAACACCGTCCCGAAGACTGCAAGTTAATTCCAGGCTTTCGTCTTACACCTCGGACCATATCTCAGGAGGGGAGATGTCCGGGAGAAAGTAAGAATTGCCTTGGAAATCCACTATTTTAGCGAGTAATCGATTATTAACGATTATCGCATCGATTTAGAACGTTCCTGAATGTTCCAATTCTGCACGTGAGTGAAAATCTCCTGACACCACGACCAAAGATATGGGGAACCACTAACCTCGGTAGATGACCCTCCAATTCTAGAAGTCGAAGGTCAGCAATGGACCTATAAATATGGCCAAGGTCCGCAGTTGTTGTACAGTGTTCGTTGGCGGCGATTAATACGTTATTTTGTCAAGGTCATTCGTGTTTTGCTTTTTTTCCTTCGGTTGGGCTAGGAGTTTTGTGGAGCAGTCAATTGTTATTTTTGGAATTGCGTCTAGTGAGAAGATTATAACAGTATAGCCTGTCATAGTCTACCTGCGTTACGATAGTCTGCAAATCCGACCTCATTAGGCTTACTTGAAAGTCAGCTGCCGGCTTCATGCGCCGCTCCATCACATAAAGGTTCTCTTTGGAAGGTTCTCGCGGAGACCACAACCTGACCTTTGAAAGGCAGACGCTTGCTCGTCTTCTCATTGTTGCAGGTGAGCTGCTGCATTTTATGCAGCTCACAGTCACCAAACAACCCAGAAATAAAGCATTTTCCCACAGTCTGCGCCTCCGCAGAACCCGTTTATCACACTTTGTTGACGAACCAATGTGGCTTGACTTTCTGACACGAAACAAAAACTGGTTACACAATATGGTTACTCTATTCTTTCTAGAAAGTTGGCAAGCTTTAACAGATTTGAGTTGCAACAGGGACCAATCTACTTAGCTCGCAGCTCTAGTCAGGTTGTGGAAATCTGTCTCCCCGTGGTTATTAGCTGACTGTAGTGCATGGGATAGCTGTACCGGTACCTATACGCTGGCGTACAGAACTAAGTGATCGTTCCAGGGTACAATTGTTATACATATGTTGTTCACAGTGTATTAACTTAAGGCTAAACACGATGGAGTTGAGCGCGGTGTTATGCGCATCGATTGGCAGAGGTGTTTTTATCCCAGTTTCCAACTATCCTTACAGGTGAATTTGCTAATGAATGAAAAAGATTCATTTACTACTTCCCGTGTGCTTGTAGTTTGAATTTGTTTCGCCCCTTGCCGGCGTTGGCTTCATGGAATGTCCAGTTATATGCATATTCAATCGTCTTCGCTCCGGAGGCAAAATACTGATTAAAACACTTCTTTTACATTAACTGTGAATCGCAATGTTACATGTATTAGTCCGGACTCGCAGTAGTGCATCGAGTCTAGCAATCTAGTGTTGCGCATTGAGTTAGTCGGCATGGCCCGAACATCTCTCCGATCACAAATGAAATTCAACGGTTTCAGATCGTAGTCCTGTTTGCGCTAAAGTAGTTTGCCTTGGATTGGGGAACTTTGGTGCAAATAAGTGTTAGGCCATCGTAGATACACCTAGTCATCGGAGATGTGTGGCGCTGGGCTGTCTGTGGTTTTACTAGCGTCGACAACGTTGTACCACTTACTTAATCACTGCTGTGCTTGTTGCGGATGAAGCTCCTAAGCTGGTACTTTAAATACTACAGTTGGATAAGTGGATCTGTTCTTAGAGAAGTTCGTTTTCTTTTGGTGATTTGGATGTGTAAGCATTATCGATGGTATTTCAGTAGATACAATGGTTAAGGGAAGGTGGGGGTAGATCAGGTCATGCTTTGATCGTTCGCAATGAACAATGGAACAATGGTTTATAACGGGTATAAAAGCAATGCTTGACAGGTCCCGTAGGATGATGAGAATTAACATCGTAAAATTAAAAAATCGTATCGATGAAAGTACGTGTGAAATGCATGACTCACCAAGGGATTGGAGATGCACATAAACAAGTAATCCAATAGGAATTTTAAGTGGATTCCGTCCACGTTCCTTGTTCACTAATACCATCATCCGATGGTCGCACGTTATATCACATAGTGCAATCGTGTCAGAGTTTCGTCAAGGCGTTTTTTTAAAAGAGATAGGGTGGGAGCGTTAATTACATGTTCTGGAAGGGCGTTCCAAGGTTGTGACACTCGGAGGGAGAAGAAATTGCGTCGACATTCCAGTCGACTGTACTGTGTGATCAACTTAAACTGATGACCTCTTAGGGATGCGTTTTGACTACGTTTCAAAAGGGAATGACACGTGTGGTTGGGGGTTTTCAGTATCCGGTACACCAATATGAGATCGCCTCTCAAACGACGGTAACGTCCACTGCATAAGTTAAGAGTTTTCAGCCTGAGTGGGTAGGGAAGGCTGGAAAGACCATTGACGTATTTTGTCGCTCTGCGTTGTGCAGTATCGAGTGCAGTGAGGTGGCACTTCTGCCATGGTTGCCACGCTTGAATAACGTATTCTGTGTGCGGTCTAACAAAAGCGCTAAGCATTTTCGGAAAGATTGAGGCGTCAAACTTCCCAAACGCTCTACGCAGAAGGCCAAAGTGTTGGTTTGCTCTCTTGGTCGCCTTTTCGGTCTGCATTAAGCACCCAAGATCTTCTTGTCCAAGCACGCCAAGATCGCACTCATGAGAGGTCCGCTGCAGAATGTCAGGTCCTAAGCGGTAGTTATACGCACTCTGATGGCGTATGCTCAAGATTTTGCACTTTGTGGTGTTGAACTGTAGCATGTTCTCGTTTGACCCCTTGTATGCTTTGTCCAAATCATCCTGCAAGGCTGTGTGATCCTCTCCTGAAGCTATGGCACGCCATATCTTTAGGTCATCTGCAAACAGCAGAAAGTTGGAAGATGGTGCAGCTGCAAGATTATTTATGAAAACAATGAACAAGCGAGGCCCGAGTACCGAGCCCTGAGGTAGGCCACATTGAACTTCGATTGGTTCCGACAGGGTATTTCGGGCTCTCACATTCAGGTGACGTTGAACGAGAAATTCGCCTATCCATCCTAGAATAGGATTGCCGATACCACAATGCTGCAGCTTGTTCAGTGAAATCCGATGGTCCAGTCGGTCGAATGCCTTAGAGAAGTCAAAGTAGGCTACATCCACTCCGACTTCGGCGTCCACAGACTCTGTCCAGTTTGAACGAGCAATCAGCAAATTAGTTGTGCAGGACCTGTCTTGGCGAAATCCGTGCTGCTCCGGAACGAGGATGTTGTTTTTCTCCAGGCACTCCATGAGGGCCTCGGCTACAATGGACTCCATGATCTTGGAGATTACCGGAAGAAGGGTAATCGGACGATAATTAGTTGGATCTGCACGGCTACCATTTTTGTGGATTCGAGTGATGATCCCGTGCTTCCACATCGTTGGGACGTGCACCTCGTTAAGGCATCGCTGAAAGAGTGTCGCCAAAGGTTCAGCTAAGCTCGTGGCGGAAACTTTCAGCGCTTTCGGCCGAATGCCGTCCGCACCCGGGGAGCTAAATTCGCGCAACGACATCAACCGCTTCAATACAGCTGCAGTTGTGAAGGAAATGTGGTTAAGGCCTGATGGCGGAATAAGTTGCCTAGATATGGTGCAGGATTTTTACACACACTGGAAAGTGCGGCCGAAGTGTTGTCCTAGGACGTTCGCCGCATCCTGTGCCGTATGTGCTAATCCGAAAGCTGTGCGCAGAGCCGGAATTCCGCGCTTAACGCGGCGAACCTTATTTATGTGTCTGTATAGTAGCTTTGGGTTAACGCAGAACTTTGACACAAGATCTTGTTGGCTCTTTACCTTATCCTCCCTGACGAGTGTGACACAGTGGTTTCTTTGTGTAATATAGGTGTTCCAAGTATCCTCGCTCGGAGAGGCTATATGGGCGCGCCATGCCAGATCCCTCAATCCCATGCATTTCCGGGTCCTGCTTCTGAGACACGACTTCGCGTTGTCGGGTCGGGGGATTTTGGTTTTAGATGCCAATGCTACGAGCGTGTTGAATTTGTTGACAAATTTCCCGCATGCCACTTCTGGGGACCACTCAGTTAAGAAGGACCAGCTCGTAGCACTAATGAGTTCTGCCAGGTTATCGTAGTTGGTTACGAAGTAAGATTCCACGTTGCTTTCATTAGGATAATCTGCATAACACAAGTATAGGAACAATAGTGTCGCATGATCGCTGCTGCCCAAGGGAGTGGATGTGGTTACTACGTCAATCATCAGTTCCTCATTGGTGAAAACGAGGTCCAAGATGGCCGGTTTGTTTCCTGTCCTGAATCGCGTTGGGGATGTGACATGGTTGTACAGCGGTGATCCTGCAATTAGCTCTTGTAGATCGGCTTTGAATGGTTCACTCATGGTGGCTGGGGTTTCTAGGCCGTGCAGATTGAAGTCCCCTACCAGCAAAACATGACTGTATGACCGTTCCAGTAAATTGTTCAGAGCAGAAGACAGGGCCTTGTCCATTTCTAAAGTGGACATTGGTGGACGATATACGATGGCCAATAAGCATTTATCGCCGTGCTTTAGGTGTAGGTAGCACCATAAGGAGTCTACGGTTTGAATCCCAGGGTCATTCATGAGCTCGATGAGAAGGTCTGAACGGTAGTAGAGAATTACACCGCCGCCCTTGGTGGGTCGATCGTTACGCAGTAGTGACATGCCAGGTAGTTCGATCTCAGCGTCACTAATCATGTCGTTCAGCCATGTCTCAGTTATCATGATGAGGTCCCAACACATTGAGCTATGACGAGATCGAAGTTCTGCTGGTCCGTGCTTTCCAAGCTTTCTAATACTATTAGGCCATGTAAATGCCTGGCATTTTCCCTTGATTTCAAGGTGATAATTAGTGGAGACGGGTGAGGGATCCACCGTGCTGCCTCTCCCTTTAGCAAAGTAATGTTGGTATTGAAATAAATTCAGTTTCGGTGATTGCACTGTCGTATTTTTGTGCTATTGCCAATTCAAACTTTACGAAAGGAACCGCCGTACATTAAGAACAGAACCAAAGTGTTAGTTAAGTTGCAAATTAGGTAACCATTTTGACATCCCCATGGCTCAATGACCTAAGCTGCTGGCTAGTTTGCATCTACCTATAGCGGTCATGGGTTCGATTCTCATTAGAGGACGGATGGAATGCGCACCACTGACGAACCCCAATAGGGCGAAACGCGTCTGATGCTTTACAGGACTAGGCTGTGCTATGCAACTTGTGAATTATCGGGATGTTCACCTTACGAAGAACCAAAGTGTGCCCTGCTAATTCTAAATCTGTTTATTGTGATTTGACACAAGCTAGCGCAATTTGGACAGTCCTGGGTGGCAACATGAGAACCTGCCAGTCCTACTTTCACTACATTAGCACGTGCTTGCTTGGCAGAAACCACCACTCTGTTATAGAGGTGTTGTGGGCATAGGGGCCGAACGGCCGCCAACTGGTTTACTCTTCTGTAATCAGTATACAGAACAAACTGCTTATAATGCCATAAGATAATTGGCGGCTTAAGTTTGTTAAGCTCGTCGCTTGGTGAGGGGGCTACCCTGTCCTCTGCACGGCAGTAACGTGTAAGTCAGTGGACAGTGAGCGGCGCTATATCACATCTAGTAACTTATTCACGATGGTCGTTGCTGTCCCCCGTAGCTCAGTGGTCTCAACCACGGACTGGCAACAGTCGAGTTGCAGTTTCGAGCCCTGCCAAGGGTCCGATAGAATGCGCACTGCTGATGATTCCCGAAAGGATGAAACGCGCGTACAGTGCTTTTCCGGGCTTGTGGCGGCTGTCTGAGTGATCCTAGATGTGACGAAATTCTACCTATACCATTCAACTCCCCCTACTACTCTTCTGGTTTACAGTTTGTCAAGACTCACTTGCCAATCGTCAGGTCAAGTCGGATCATTTGGTGCTTTGTGCGTTGCATCCCTGGGTAAGGAGGTTGTGGGTAGGACTACTAATGCAAACCAGCTGTGTATGCCGTTGGCAAATAGAGGAAATTAATTGATCGAACTGATGAATTGTAATGAGGTGAACTTTTATAGTCGGTTGACTAAGAAAGGTTCACTATGGAAACGTACTTCTCTATATAGCTTTCACACACTGGCAATCGAATTGAACATAGTAGAGCTAGTTGAAAAGCTGGGAAACGCTGCTGTTGAAAGCATCAATACTATTGGGCGAGCAAATGTAACAACAAACATATTGCGTGTGTGTAAAGGCGAAAAGATTCTCATACTTATAAATTGCGTTAGAAACAGGCTCTATTTAATTATTTTAGAGAGTGCTTTCAGTAGATGGAGCTCCTCAAACCGCTTGTCCAATTTCGACCACCAATGGTAAGGTCCGCCAGTTGGTTTCTGGCGTGAAGCCTTCTGGTTCCTCCCTCGAGTGGTTACTGAATCTTAATCACTTACGTTGACAAGACAATATCTTCCGGATGCCTGTTCACCAGCTTCCTCTGCGTGCAATATACCCATGACTGCATTAAGTTGGGTGAAACCGCGAAATAAACAGTCCGTGACCGCACATACTGGCATGAACGAACTGCCTGAGGGCAAGTGGGTGCCGTCTTCGTGGATGAGGACATCGGTATGATCCACACCAATGTTTGGATACCGTAACAGACATGGCGAAGTCACGCAGTCAGTAACATTCCTTCCTTCAGTTACTTGCCTCCAGCTGTTAATTTTCCTTCCATTTTGCTTTGTTTAATGCACCATTTGCTTCGATTTGCTTTACATACTATCTAAATTCAATCCCACCAACTTGCTTCCGCTTTTATTTTTGCGATGTGAGTAGTTGTAACTGGCTTCACCGTACTTCTGTGCTCGGATCATGGTCGCTCAAATGAACTGAACAGAACCGCACGTCAAACCGGGACAAAACGGTGTAAACCCATCGACATGCGATGAAATGTTACTGAGAAAATGTGGAAGTCGTGAATCTCAAAATGATACGGTTGTCAGTCTATTTGAGGACAACTATCGTACTTCTTCACAAACACAAAATTGTGGTGTTTGTTCAGATATCAAATGAACGGTACTTAGGTAGGAGGGCAAACACCGTGGAACCATGTTGTCCCATTCATCAGTGTTCTGCCGTGCAAAGGGTTTCAGTAAGACTTTGAACTAACTATTGGCTATTCGGGTCACAAAATGACCACAACCTATGTAGTTTGGGAAACGTCCGAAACAGCATCATTATGAACATGATTTGGATGCGAACTCAGGGAGGACACCGAAAACACTCTTCTCTTACCTGAAGAGAAGTGCCAGAACTGGCAGTAGAACTCCTGCCCTAAAGTCTTCGGAGCAAGTTGATTTAATTGACGAGAAGGAGGCGAAAGTCAGTCCCTTGGTCCTGCAGTAGTCATATGTCTAGTTGCTAGAGATGCTGTTACCCGTTGACACTGCGCCAGTCCATCTTACTGTCGGAGCACATAGAAATCAACCCTGACGTCGTTAGCAAAGGCTCTCGTGAATTAGATCACAACTCATCGCCGGGTCTTGATGGGCTGCACCCGCTCTTCCTTAAGTCTGTGGCCGACTACATTACCGCCCCCTATCCGTCGGTTATTTGTCACTTCTTAATCTGAACCGTCCATGGTAGTTTGGAAAGTTAGGAATATTAAACCTGTATCCAAAGAAGGGAACCGTCGAAAACTCTATATTTAAAACCTATCTACTTAACATCGGTATTGTACTTGGTAGTAAAAATTCTCAAACAGGTCCACCATCTTCGCTTCGAGGAAGCAAATGTCATCGCTTGCAATCGACTTGGTTTCCGGCGAGTAGGCTCATGTACTTCGAACCTACTTATTGCTAGGGAGAACTGGAGGAGGTCATTATATCCCGGAAAAAGACTGAATGCTGTTTTGGTACACTGCAGCAAGGCGTTTGACTAGGTTACCTACGAGAGGTTCCTTCATAAGAAGGAACTCTAGTGTCTCTGAAAACGTTCTTTCATGAAGCACCGATTTCTTGAATAGCCATGTCATGCCAGTCAAGGTAAACAAAACTTACTCCTCACCTGTGCTCATGCCAGACGGTATGCCGCAAGCATCGGTACATGGTCCAGAAATTTCAAAAGTTTCCGTCTATGACCCCCAGTCGGAACTTCAGTCGTATTGCCTGATTTACGCCGATTACTTGGAACTGTAGATAAAGGCATCTTTTCTTAAGGATGTTAATAGTGTACAAGCGTCATTGGACAAGCTACGTGGGTTGCCAGTCAATCGGCGATTTCCTTTAAATAGAAAAAATGTCTGATTATCCCTACAGGTGCCTCTGAGCCTTTCGGGATGTATCATGTTGGTGGTGTGTTACCCAGAACCATCAACATTGAAATGGATCATGGTGTGCTTGTGACATGAGTTACGGACGACAGGAGACAAATCACGGAGGGTTACAGCTGCCAGTACTACATTCCATGCCTTGCGCAGGGCTTTCTTGAAGTCGACTCAGGAGATCTCCAGAATCCTGTTTACCTCCCATGCGCGCCTGATCATTACATACGGAGTACCTGCCATCTGTCCTTTTCCCAAGATCGAATGCGACCTGGTGGGCAAATTTCAGCAGAGTAGTTGGAAATTAATCCTGCAGTTACGGGACTTGCTTTATCCACTTCGACTACAGCAGATGATTCTGTCGCGGTGACCAGGTTCACCTCATGAATACTTGCTGCTAATCAAAGCTGGTGAACACGTGACTAGTAGCGGCAATCTATGTTCAGGTGTCGCTAAGTTAGCTCGGTTGGCAAGGTACTTTGACGACTAGTTAGAACAGCCGGACGTCTAAACACTTACAGCATCATCGCAGATGTTCGTAGAAACACACGCGAAGGTCGGCAAACTCTAGTAAGTGCTCGAAGTAGAAGCTGTTCTGTAACTTGGGCGGTAGTTTGGGATCCAACTTCTCCCAGAGTAACTGATTGTGGCGATAGATTTACGTCTATGACTGACCGATGTAGGTGGGCACAGTCACTCTACGACGAACGGTATGTCAGGAGTTATTGCTCGGAAGGAATGGATAAACATCTTCCCACAGATGGAACATTCACTCACCGTAGGGGAGTCAACACCGTGTCATCCACCCATCGGTGACCAATTGCCACCACAAATATCCTTCTGAATAGATAATACCGATTCGGTCTAATAAAGCACACCATAGTTTGCGTCTCCTCTCTGACAGTGCATTGCTGCCGAACTGAGGCTACCGCTGCTGTAGGACATTACTCCTGCTATCCCATTTGGTCCTTTCAGTGACAAAACTGCTCCCATCGCCTGCTCCAGAATGAATTCTTCCGCCGAAGGTGATAAGTCTGGACCCGATAGCAATGGCTTGCGCAGAGATACTCAAGTAGCTAGTCGAATACTCCTTGTCTTTCTGCCGACCTTTCAAAAGGTTGAAACTTTTGTAGAACCACATTCAAAGGAGCAAGTATCTTGGAAAACCTTTGATGGATCGCCCGCAATATGAAATTAACCCGAGGAAACTATATAACTGTTTGTGTCTGTATAGATCGGTCAAGACTTTGCTTGCTACCTCTTATTTGAGTCAGTTCAAATTCTCTACACCAACATAATGTGCCCAAACTGTACTGTTTCTGTCTAAGGTAAGTAATCCTTCGATGAGTTGTGTTTCAGGCTTATGTTGACCGGACGTTTCAGGTTGTTCAACTTTTCGTGCATTGTTTTCCCATCCACGATAGCATCACCAAAGTAAATGCGATAATTCTGTGGGATACATCCATGCAAAATTGTCGCATCCAACGCTGGAAATTCACTGGAGTGTTTGAAAACCAGAAAACGCAATGGAAGCAGTTTTCGCTGCATCACTCTCTACAACCTTCACCTGCCATTAACCAGAAGCGAGAACAAGTGTGCCGAGTCATGTTGAGACACAAAAGGAGTAAAACAGTTCGTCGGTTCTGAAGTAGCGTAAAACGCCCCGCTGTGTTTTCTGCTTTTGACCTTTAATACTCGCTCAAGCGGAGGTTACTATGCTACTTCTTCGCTAGATCTTAATTGGTATCCATGGGAGGTGCAGGGTTGGACGATACTTTCATCAAGCATATTATCTATTATCTGTACCTCATTACGTCTGTGAGCTGGATTGCATCTAGATGAACACTTTACGGTTTTAGCATCGTTGGTGTCGATTATATGGTTCAAGATATCGGTGCGTCTAGTCTTTCTTGTCTTCCATGCGAAAACATCTGTGTGTTTCTGGAAAATGTTATGCAAAAGAACTTATTTGAATACCATTACTAAGCGACTTTAGCATTCCCAGCAGTTCGTCCATCTATAGGCTTCCTTTCGATCGAGGGTAGGTTGACGGACGAAAGAAATAAGTGCGGTTCCATTTGTACGTCGATCGGTGTCCACGCTAATCCCACGACATTAAAAAGAATCTCGTGCCACCCAAACGCGTTGCACTACGGCGAACCCCGGTTAATTCGTGTAACATTGAACTCGGCGGAGGAGACTGAGGCCGTTCTACTGTCTGCAAATCGTCTCCTCAACGACGTAAGTGGAGTGCGCATACTACCCGAAATCCCATGGAAAGAACGTGCAGCTTATCCCGCTAACAAACAGAGGTACAGAAAAAGTCAAGGTAAGAAAATAGTAATTGCTCACGGTGTTTCTGAGCTTACAGATTTATTTTCCGATGAGCCTCAGATGCACAATCGCGATCAATGGCACTACATCCGGGAGGCTTTTTCTCTCGAAAATGTCATGGCCACCTTGTTGACAAGGATCCCCATAACACCAAACTATAAGGGGTGTGGTCCCATGCTGTTAAAACTTGTGTTACAATCAGAACTAACTGCACAAACCCTACTAAAGAACTGGACTAAATTCCGTTGCAGATTGCCAACAGAAATTAATCTGAAAGCAGCGTGAAGACTAGCACATCCTAATGGCAATACAATGGAGGCACAACTCTTAAGGAAAGCGCCAACTGCAGGACCCGACTCGGGGACGATTTCAAGAGTAGCCATAATATCCGAAGAAACACAGCAGAGTACGAGCAAACACAGGGATCCGGGGCTTCTGACACTTCACTAAAGTACAAATTCGTTTCGAGAGTCTGCAGCCCATCCAAAAAACGATCAGTCGCTGACCCTTTATTGGTCGGCGCAAACTCACGGGCTTCATCCATCCAATGTAACACACTTTGGTCTCCGAGAAGCTCTCATGCATGTACACAAATGCCCAAGGTCTACTCAGCAAATTAGCAGAATTAAGATTTCGACACGCGTCTGCAGCTTGGGATCCCATCGCTGTCATTGGAACGTGGTTGCGCTGTGAGATGACGGACCCTGAAATCGCGCTAACGGGTATGTCCGTTGTCCGGAAGGATCCAGCAAGCAAAGGAGGTGGAGTAGCCCTCTACTTTCGTGACAACATGCAATGCGAACCCATAAAAGATGCGGAAACCGACGTACCAGACGCCATTTAGTGTAATGTCCGGCTGAGAGGGAACGATTTTGGCCTATTGGTTGATGTTTACCGCTCATCATCGTCTACTCCTCAGATGGACTGCAATTTGATGGCTGCGTTGAGGCAAGTGATAAACAGGAGGCCAAGTCACATTCTAGTCACCGGTGACTTAAACTTACATGCCATCGAATCCCGGGCCACATCAGGAGAGCAATTCAAAGCAGAGTTGCATGATCTGGTTTCAGACTGCGCTCTTTATGGCCACGTCACTACGCCCACCAGATTCAGGGGAACTGACAGGCCATCCATGTTGGACCGAATATTCACCAATGAAGAATTGATGGTCGAGAGAGTGATAACCGATACTCCTTTGGGCCGCAGTGATCATGCGACACTATTGTTTCATTACATGTGCTACGCGGATTATCCTAAAAAGCATACCGAGGAATATCATGCCTTAACCAACTATGACGACCTGTCCGAACTCATTGATGCAACAAGCTGGTCGTTCGTAGCTGAATTAATCCCTGAGGTGGCCTGCGGCTAATTCGTTAACATATTTACCAAGCTCGTGGCAAGGACGTCTGAAACCAAACTCTGCCGGCCTAAAAGGATGAAGTTTTTCATAAGACGCAGAACAGGTAAATTCATGGCATTAGGGGACTTGACATGGAACATCTACACAGCCTTCCCGAACGACCATACCTGGGATGTTTACACAATACAAAGAAACCACTGTGTCAAACTCGTCCAGGAGGATAAACTGCCGAACCAAAAAGGTCTAGTGGAAAAGTTTTGCTCCAATCCAAAACTGTTATACAGACACGTAAACCATTTGCGCTGTGTTAAGCGCGGTATTCATGCTCTGCACACAACATACAGGTTAGCCAAAACAGCACAAGAGGCGACCAACGTTCTTGGAAAACAGGTTGACAGTACGTGCCAAAGCGTGCAATCATCATACATCCTACCTAAGCAGATAACGCCGCCATCAGGGCTTAATCACATATCGTTTACCTCCGCAGCTGTACTGAAGAGGCTGATGTCTCTGCGCGAGTTCTGCTTCCCGGGTGTGGACGGCATTCGCCCGAAGGAGTTGAAAGTTGCTGCCATGAGTTTGGCAGGACCACTAGCAATTTCCTTTCAATGATGTCTGAATGAGACGCACGTCCCCACGATGTGGAAGCACGAAATCATCACGCCAATCAGCAAATTATCGCTCGATAACACTACTGCCTGTGATCTCCAAGGTTACGGAGTCCATCCTAGCTGAGGATGTGATGGGGTACCTGGAGAACAACAAAATTCTCATTCCGGAGCAGCACGGATTTCGCTAAAATCGCTCCTGTACCACTAATCTATTGATTGCTCATGCAAGTTGGATGGAGTCTGTGGACGCTGGTGTAGGAGTCGACGAGGCCTATATGGATTTCTCAAAGGCATTCGACCGTCTAGACCATGGCACTCTCCTGCACAAACTCCAGAAATATGGAATCGGCGGTCTTGTTCTGGACTGTATAGGAGAGTTTCTCGTGCAACGTCACCTGAATGTGTGAGCTCGAGGCAACTTTTCGGAATCCATCGCAGTTCAGTGCGGTGTGCATAAAGACTCGGTACTTGGACACCGCCTGTTCCTGGTTTCCATAAATGATATCGCAGGCGTGCTATCTTTTAACTGCTTACTATTTGCTGATGATCTAAAGATATAGCGTACTATAGCTGCGGTGGAGGATCACACAGTGTTACAGGAGGATCTGGACAAAGCGTAAACATGGTCCATCGAGAACATGCTGCATTTCAACGTCACCAAGTGCAAAGTTCTCAGCGTACAGCACAAGAGTATGCACAAGTACCGCTTAGGAACACAAACTCCACAGCAGGCTTCTCACGAGTTCGATCTCGGCGTGATGGTTCAAAATGGCCTCGGTTGTTTGAGGCAGACTGAAAAGGCAGCTAAGAAAGCAAACCAGTACCTAGGCCTCCTTCGCAGAGCTTTCGGGAACTTTGACCCTTCAGTCTTTCCAAAAATGCTCAGTGCGTACGTGAGGCCGCACGCGGAATACGTTCTTCAAGCGTGCCAACCCTGGCTCAAGCACCATCTCACCGTGCTCGATACTGCACAACGTAGGGCAACAAAGAGCGTCAAAGGTTTAACCAGCCTCCCCTACCCACTAAGGCTGAAGACTTTCAAAATATACAGTGGAAGTTATCGGCATCTAAGGGGCGATCTCATAATGGTGTACCTGACCTTGGGAAACCCCAACCACCCATGCCATTCCCTTCTAATGCTCAGTCAAAACACCCCGCTAAGTGGTCACTAGTTTAAGCTGATCACGCAGTACAGCCGCCTGGAATGTCGGCGAAATTTTTTCTCCCTTCGAGTGTCACAGAATTGGAACGTCGTTCCGGAACATGTAATTAATGCACCCACCCTTTCCCTTTTCAAAAAATGTCTTGACGATATTCTGTCACATTTACACTACGTGCTATAACCCATGACCACCAGATGCTGACACTAATGTACAACAGACAGGGGAAAGTGCCATAACCCTACTCGAGAATGAGTCACTCCAAACCCCTTGCACGAAAGTTGATACAAGCTACTACTATGGAAACTAGATTTATGTATCCTGTCGATCCAGGATAGTTACACATGATTAAAAGTTGTCCTTGCTATATATTTATTTTTTCTCGCCTACTGCGTGATCAATAACCACTCCCTTACTGCTTTGTGTGCGTACATTCTCATTTCAAACTCCCTTTATACGGCAATGCAGTTAAATCTGTAACCTCCCGAACTGACGGCTCTATTATCCCTCGATCCATCTTTTCTCATTCTAAGCACTCTACGGGATATGTCAAGCACCTGCTTTCTTACCCGTCATAAATCATTGTTCACTGTTGACTGTTCATATCAGCTCAGCTCCAGTACTCCTCAAATCCAAAGCACCTGTGGGAGTTTGGCGCAAAAGTACCGGATTTGGTGAGTAACTGTATTTTCACTAAATTAAACTAACATGTCAGTCTACGCGATAAATCCAGTTAGACACTAACAGCAAAATGGATGTGGTCGGATACAAGGAACTGATGCTGTAGTGTCCGCTTCTCGGTGAAGTCAGAATGGAATCACGTATGACTCACTTTTCTGCCTTGACGGTTGTTAAACGGCAGATAAATGGTTCCAATATGCATCTCCTTACCACTGTAAGCACGCCGATCTTCAAAAGGTTCTTACATGCCTTGGAGTCAAACAACCCTACAACTTGTGGCACAAAAATTTCAATCGCCATTGTAAAGAAAAAGCATTTTACCCCCTACCAGGTTAGCGATAGCATTATAAACGGGGCGCCGCACGGGAATTCGTCTGATGGTTGCAAACGGCTTAGAATGCGGTCCCTCGCTTGCGGATTCACCTGGTGGCTGAAAGTAGGGTGGCTCGGTTTTCAGCTGCGAAGAGTACTGCAATGAAGTTCGCTTTTTGCCCTCCCTGTCACGTAATTTACATACTGTTGCTATTAGCTACTTGGTTCTGGTACTTGCGGAACCATTCGGAGCATTTTTACTTACTAAGACAGAACTGTTAATTTTCTGTGTTGTAGATGTTGTCCAGTGCATCAGCAACACACTCCAATTCTGTCCTGCTATGCCGCCGTATCCAACAGACCGAAAAGACGCAACATTAACCCTACCAGCCCTGAGGCCCTGAATCTAAATATTCCCTGTAACTGGGCTCCTGAACATTAAAGAGAAAAACCAAAATGATATAAAAAATTGTAGTCACACGCAAACAAGTGGTTGGAATAAGATGGAAGTTGGAGACGAATCTTGCTCATTTACCTGATAAAGCACCAAAACTTAGGTAGAGTGGTAAAGTGTCAGAGTCGGAAATTATCGAAAATTCGGTACAGCCGTCTAGTAGGGTTAACTTCTTTCCGGAACGAACCTCAGCTCCCCTGAGGGGTTGTACCAAGACATTTTTCATGTTAGTCCGCCCTTTCCCAATTATTATCACGTTCCGACAGTCGTTTCTCACACACGAAATTCCTGATGGCCTCTCCAGTCGATTAACACCGTGCATGAAATTGCTGACAGATTTGCAAACGCTGCCGTGCACAGTCGAATAGACCTTGCAGGGTGCCTAATGATCCCATCGTAACTTCCTGCCCAAACATGCCGCTGTCTGCATCAGTGTCAAAGACTTCCCCTGTTAGTAATCTCAAGAAGACAACCCCACTCCGGGACGGATGCAAATGTTACACGAATAGCTGGCATTGTGTTTCCCAACTGCAGTGAGACAACAAGACGAAGGAATTTCCCACGGCGGAAACCGTCGGCATATAATGAGCGATCGATCCAGGCGATGCTAACTTCTCCATGACGTTGGACATCATATCCACAACTGACGGTGCCAGTTTGCTGATAGTTTCCTAGTCCTGTGCGGAGGTTTCATTGTGTTTAAAATGTTCAAAACCAGCAGAGTCATTTCTGTGTGATATCCAATGCAGGTATAACTCCAAGGGTGAACCAGGAACTTATAGTAAGCAACACTTGTTCACTATGTGATGAATCCAATGAAGACATGTAGATAACAAACAGAACAATAGGTTTGACGGTGCTCTTCATATTCTTATCCTTTTATGATAGTAAAGGGAACACAAATCCGAAAGGAAAGTGGAAAGTGCCGTTATAGCAACGGTTCGAGTTCAGTTCGCGCACTACTGTGTTTTGAGCGTTCCCACAAGAAACTGATGCACTTGTGAACTTGGGACACAAAGTGCATGCAAATGGAGCAAATGAATAACTATAGTTGTTCGAGAATGCAACAGTCTGCAGCGCAAAGTACATGCTGCTAGCCGGGAAGGTGTAACTGGATGTGTGAAGGGGCTCTGAATCACGGATGTGAGATGATCTAGTTAGTGCAAAACGTTAGTATCTTCGGACTTTAAACACCTCATACAACTTAACCTCCTGGTCTGTGTCGTTGTACCGGCGAGACTATAACACAGGTTCATCAATTCAAGCAGGAAGAATCGGGGCTGGTTTATCGCCTACATCTATTTGGATAGGTTGCGGATGTTGCAACTGTATTGGCGGTTGCCTAAGAAAATCTACTGGGTGAAACGTCTGAACTGTATGAGGAAATCGACTTATCGTTTTGGTAATAATTGGGTATGCTGTCTTTCCAGATGATAATCTTATCTGTCACATTATCTCCGACACTAGCCAAGTTTAAAAGGTAGATCGACCATGCAGTCAGCCAGCAAACTAAAATGCACCACATAGACATCGATATGCACAATGAACAATGAGTTTATACGGGTTAAGAAGCGTTGCTTTACAAGTCCGCTTGGGTTGTTGGTGGGGATATCAACATAACCATAATGATGATAAAGATAGTAAAATAGTTAATACATTAAATCTGAAATTAAAGGCTGATCGGTTGCTTCGCTGTAGTCCTGCGATCCTCTTAGATTTCCATCACCCATGGTTAACAACAAATAATTCCACGGTAAACTCCAAGTGTAGGATAAAGACGCAGTGTTAGGTAAGAAAGTGTAAGTGGATGAGTGCATTGTCCAACTGTCTTTTAAATACTGTTGTTGCCGGTGCAGTGACGACCGATTCTGGGAGAGCATTCCACGGGTGACAGACACGAATGGAAAAGAAATTTCTGCTGCACTCCAGACGACTGTATTGTTCTGCGAGTTTTAATGAGTGGCCCCCAGGTTTGTATTGCTGCTGAGCTGCAGTAAAGGGCGGCACACAGGATGTGGGTCTCGCAGAATCAAGTATGCCATAATCAGGTCGCCTCGTAGTCTGCGATAGCTTCCACTGAACAATCCCAGTCGTTGCAGCCTCTCCTGGTTGGAAAGACTGCGCATTCCAATTACGTTCTTAGACGTCCGGCGTTGTGGCTGCTCCAATGCATGAAGCTCGTGTTTCAGTCCTGGATGCCAGGCTTGAATTGCGTATTCGAGATGAGGGCGAACATACGCACTGAGCATTTGTCGAAATATGGAACTGTTTATTTGTCCAAACGCCCGCCTCAACAGCCCAACGAGTTGGTTCCCGGTCTTCCAGCCGTTTCAGATTGCCTGGAGCAACCCAAGTCATCTTGAACCAGGACACCCAAGGCACGTTCAAGAGTTGAATGTTGTAGCTTTTCAGTGTTGAAGGTAAAGTCATGGTTTTATAAACTAATGCCCATTTCTGTTGCAAAAGGAAACAAAAAACTGATTCAGACTTTCGTATACACGGACTAGGAAGCAGTAGACCTCTTTACAGAAAATCCATCATCTCTTTCCTTCAGTCGGGTCCATGGAAAATCTATATAGACTGCACAACTGGACTCGTAGATCATTTGTTATAAATCAGCCTTCAGGCATCATAATTAACTAGAACCCCTTCGTAGAAGTACTAACCATGCGCGATGGTGTTCAAACATTTGTGTGATTAAATCTTTTTCTGTCGACCAATGTGTTCAGAACTACCAGACGAGAGCCGTTACAGATCAATTGCTCACCGATAGTTGAGTAGCAATCCATACTTGCTTGCACGATTATCCTATCGTAAATCCGCGCGATCAATAAGCACGGTCGATGAATTCGTTATGCTTTCCACCAAAGACACCTTCATTAACAGGAAGCAAGTTCAAATCGCTGGAAGGAGCATAGCGTGTCATGTAAAGAGTATGTTACTTGATTTGAAATAAATTCGCTAGCGGCTCAGACCCATTTCCTCTTGCTGAGCACAACTTTCGGTGTCACTCTCACCTGGAATCGCCTATGTGACCCCTATTCTTCCTCATGAAATAGTATTTACATTCTTAATGAGAAGTTGTTCGTGGGGCTGCAATTCGGAGCCCGAAAAATGGACGACTGCAACCGGTTGCTATATTCCGTAAAATAGGATTTTCCGGTATTTTATAAACCCACCACATCGAACCTAATTACTTTTGACACCATAACATTTTCATGTTATTGTCTAGCATTTCACTGCAGCTGTTTCTTTCTTAGCAGCCTTATATCAATCGGCAGCCCAGAGCATTCTGCAGGGTAGTTCAAGCTATTTCTGCCCAGGAATATTAATTCCACACATCACAAAAGATAAACGTGCCAGCAAGTTGCTTCCACTATCATTAGGTTGTCCAGCGTCCAACACTGCCCTTCTAAGCGATATCGTATCAAATTGTAGGGTCTAACAACTAGTGTGACCGAATATGCTGACCACACTTTTAAACGCAAAAGTCAGTGGCAATTTATATTCCTTTATTCCTTATCTGCTGCTTATTGTTACCACCACTGTAAGCTCTCTCTGTTGCTTCAGCTTTGCTTTCGCCAATGTTGAAAAGGGAATAAGCAACTTTACTGCAGCTTTACGCTTACTGGACATTAAAAGCGAAAAGTTGACGCGGAGCCTTGCACACTGAATGGAATACCGTTTCATTATAAATATCTGAGGATAGCGGTACTTTTATTTGTTTCCGGTCGAAAATTGCCTCTGAATGTAGCGGCGAGCAGCTTCTGAATATTTTTTCATGTAGTAGACCTTAACTGGCTTTTATATACCCTTGTATGGTTTACAATTTAAGGTATACGTTTACACGTCCGAACGAAGATCCATGTAGTTACTGTTAACTTTGTGAACCCAAGAAGCCATTTGCAGTCAGCGCACACATGCAATTGATGCATGTGAATCCGCATAGTAGCAGTAGTTTTACTGCATAGATAGTAATTCCAGTTCCGGCTGTACCGGCATTGGGTTAGTCTATAAATTTGGTGTTGAAGAATAAATACCACTAAAGGAAAATTCAAATTTTTGGTCATATACCGGATTGTACAAACGGTAACAGCTTTAGCTTAACTATGCCAATGATTCTAGACGCTTGCTTTGGCCCAACCACCTGATTGCATTCGGCTGACTGGAGACTGGCGTGTTAAAAGGGATAATTCAAATGAGAAGCTATGCTTTAACTTCATTTAATACATCTGCTTTTCACATATTTCGTCCTTTTTCGAATAAATTACGTTCTATGCTTCTACAATATTCAATACAGCATGGAATTCTGCTAATCGCTGAAACCATCGTCGTCATTATCTACGCTGTCAAGCCGAGTATAGTAAGTAACCTTGCCTCCTGACTTGCCCATTATTCCCATTGACATTCCTCTTATTCAAACTATAAGTACATACACGCGTTGATTTCGGATAACTCAACCATCCATTGTTGCCCAAGTAAAATTAAATAAATACATACCGCGTAGGTTACAACACATTAAAATGGCAGCATTGACTTGTTTGTCGCGTTTCATCATTCTTAAAACGAATGTCTTTCCGACTACATTTTACGCCACAAACATTCTTGTACACAAAGTTTGCTAGTCTAATTTTAGTTAGGATAATGCTTGGGAGCACATTCGAGCTGAGCGCAACTGGAACTCAGCTCAATTACTGTCTACTTTCGAGTTTAAACGCTAACACAAATTTGTAGAAATCGATGTAAAATAACCTTGGAGACGATTGCAAATACTGCTCTCATGGCTAGAACCATCATACTGCCTCTAAATTCTAAGCAATTATTGACGATTACAAACTGAACCAATACAGTATACTATTAGCCCGCTATTTTGAGCAAGCCTAAGTCGGAGTTATGCGCATTTATATGCAAAGCACCAGCAAAATACTAAATTAAATGGTAATTTATTGTTTTCGTATATATATTGTCAAGATTGTGTAGTCGCAGTCGGGTATATATTTGTGCACGTTTCGTGTTGTGTATCCTTGATAACCATTTGCCACACATGCTCATGATGCTCTTTCACTTAAACATAAGGTCTAAAGCCAGCCTGAATCCAATGAGACAAATAGACGTCAATTCGGAACATCCAAGCCAAACCTACTCTCGTACCTACACCCAACAGATACATTAGAACAAGTTTTGAACTCATCATTCTATCATCCCGTTACACTGTTTTGTGAGTGCTTCCGCCGGCTAACCGTGAAACTGTACCCCTCTTATTTACTATGGATCAATTATCAATGTAAATGTTTTTCTTGGGGTCAAGTGCATCCATTCGGTCACGGTTCTCCATATACGCCAATAGAGTGAGCGAAAAAGGCAACCGACAAGTGCATGTACCAGACATATTAATACAATTAGGTCAATTGTACCAATTTATTTCGCTGTCTCTTCAGTACCTAAAAGCAGTATAGCCTATGGAAATCTACAGACTATTGCATACTGTACTATCCTTAGACTACATAGAGACGTTAGAAGTTAACGAAGTAACAGTTTCTTAGCCTAATACTGACCCACTGAGGGATTATTAAACATATGTAAAGAGTCGTTTGTATGCTCCGTAGGTGTGTCACATGGCGTCTCGTAGTTCAATAATGACAGTCAGTCCATGTGACCTAGAAATACAGCTTTGCTGACTCCCATTATTTTCGAATGTTACGTATACACTCAACTAAAATGGGTGAATTAATACATGCCCTGAAAGAAGTTACATACATATCAGGGGGATGGGCTGTTGAGATAAGCCATAGTTTCTCATACCTGGCAGGCTAGCGGCCAAATGTCATGGGAATGCAGTTTACAGGATATTTTTAAAATGGTTTTGAATAAGTACCTTACATCCATGTACTACATACGGGAGAGACATATGGACTAGTTAAAACTGCGGTAATTGCACAAAGAAGGCGCACCGTGTTAGTGGTAAGGAAGCAAATGAAAACCAAGCGGTAATGGGTCAAAAGCTGACCATGATAACACCACAACAGAAGAGGAATTCCTGGGAATCGCAGCTGTATGCGCGCGACACAGAAGCATGCGCGTCACGCAACCTGCAATCGAAAGTACGTAGATAAATAGAAGCATCGTAGGTCAGAATTGATGTATGCGATTCATGGTGTATTCCACAACGAACAACTAGTATTTGTGTTCCCACAGTACTGTACTTCACTTAAAGTCCAATCAATCGAGGTCATAAACAACATATTCGACGGGTGTCAATGGTTACTGCAAGGTTTATCTCCACTTTGCGGATGGTTATGCGAAGACAAGTGAAACATACAACTATGACATTTTGTCGTACATATCGGTTTTCACAATCAAATCGCGAACAACTGCGTTTTACGTATCGGTCACTTCCCCATGCTAAGGCAAACTGGTGCACTTGCTAACTCCATTCAACACACGCAGAGTTTCTACAAGGTTCCGGTCCCGGTTTTAAAGCCGGTCGCCCAGTACTTGTGTTTCCAGCGGAGGGCAGTATGTATTTAAAACAGTCTATCAGAAAGTCATGGAGATCAACTCTGTGCATCAGTTCTAGCCACTGGTGGACTTGCATTACGCCGGTCTTGGATTCTGAGAACGAATCTTTAATAACCGAAACATCAACTTTGTGTGCAGCATGTGAGACTTTCCAAATGCAGACGTTTACAAGCGAGCATAATGTGATCTACGAAGATGGATTTGGGGAGCCTTAATCGGATTGCAAATCGGCAATGGAGAACGCAAAAAGAATTTGGGAAATATGCCGAGATAAAATGAAATTGCATCGCTCAGTAGCAGACAGTTTAATAAATTGAAACAGCATTTATATGTTCGCTCATGTTTTCTTTTATAACTGTTTCTCCTTGGTGAAATGTACATTACCAGGCCTGTGCATCTAAAGCGACTTGGATTTAGCTTCCTTGATTGTCCTCCTTATCCAGTCACGATGAGCAATGACTGAAGTGTAAACGCCCGGACTTCGTCCACATCCATCAATATGTCCAAAGCTCGTCACTCCGGCAATAAACCAATCGCTAGAATTTGGCACTTGACAATATAGACCGCCACCGCTGTCACCGCGACACGTGTCCTGCGCGAAGTGTAAAACAGCGAAAATGCAATGTTAGTAGAATGTGTGCAACCCGATTACTTTCAGATACAAATACAGATACACTTCCTTAGGAACTCGTGCAATAGCAGCAAACATGTTACTGACATCCATTTAATTTGCAAACAGGTATGCAACAGGGATGGTGCCAACGACGTGGTCCTGTGCACCTACAACTCATTGGTGGTCCGTGCGCTTCTGATCAATGCGTTTTGAAGTGCAGTGTTTCCGCTTAATTTTTAGCCCAGTAGAAAGTGACCTAACTGCCTGCCCCATAATCTACTTATGGCATAAATCAGTTTTCTCAAATCCACTCGATTGTACTTTTTCCACATTAGTAACCTCAACATACCAATAACTCGTGAGTGAAGGAGTTTTCGATGCCGACGGTTAGTGGATTTCTTTGCATAACTTTCCAAATCAAATATTTCTGCACACGTCTGGAAAAGCGCATTAGACGAATGTAGTGTGTTGTCAGTCATGCACATCCATCAGATCCATAAAGATCCGAGCTCATAGTTAAAAGTGGCTCGAAAAGCCAGCCAGACAGCCAGCAATTTATGCCACTGAGCCACAGTGGACAGCCTGAGACCATCATGATCTATAAACTAACTGCGTTTATAACGCGTGCTACATTCCACTGCCAAGCAAGTTACGAACGTTGCAGAAGATAGGGTTTTCTCCGAAAGACATGAGTTACAATGGCAGTGACTAAGTACGACATATTATTTATAAACTTTAGGGATACTTTTTTGATTTAATCACATGTAAACGATATTTGTAGTGTAGTGCTTTTCCTGGTTTCATCCTGATCACCAGCATCACATCAGCTGCTGCTTAGCTGCCGTAAAAGCACGGCGACCTAAGGAAGTACAAATAATAACAGGCACTGAGAGATGACTTAACGGAAAATCTTAATACATTAAGTAAACATTCAGGGTCAAGCCACATGTAACTTGTCAACTACATGCGGTAACAAACAGCTAGCTATACTGCGAAGGCGGCATTAGCGAGACAGGTTTCTTGCGTCATGGTCAGTCATTACCCCTGCAGATAACGCAGCAACAGAAACCCAATAGTCAGGTAGTCCGACTAGGAGACGTCAGCATACACGCCACTGGTACCGACTGCGAGACACGTACTGTAAAGTCTCGAAAAAGCAAAAATCGGGTCAAGTTGACTCCAGTCTGGGAGGCGAGACGGACCGAGGGCACTGAGTATGGCCTTCATTGACTATAATTTCCGCTGCCAAATCAACACCTCCAGCTTTGCACCGCCTTAAACCTCGCATACAAATCAATGCTCTCTTCGGTAATTAGTGACCTTGCATACATTGTACGTACTCAAGCCAACGTAACTTATTCAGTGATATCCGTTGTTCTAAAGAAGTAGCATGATTATCACTGCCTGGCACTCACCTGAGCAAGTCATTGTTGCAAACACGCTGGTACCATGCGACATCAGCAGTGCTTCATAGCCAATGGTGATCAAAGTCTTGAGGGCGCTGCAGGTCCTCAGATAGAAGGGACTAATTCTAACTCTCGTGGAATAAAACGGTCCATACCTTGGCCTTGTAAGTACGGCAGTTAGACCGAGGGAAAACTCTTTCTGTCACCACACACATCGCAGACTCAATATGGGAACTGAGTTTACTGGTTATGTGTCTATCGTTGCTGATGAATCTGCCAGGGTAGGTAAAGGAATCAACTACGAGTGTTCTGTATCCCAAACTAAAGCCAAAGACCCTCAAGGGATTATTGACATAACTGTGTCTGGTTCGTGTCCACGGATTTGGTTGCGCGCATCCGGAGAGGTAGATGCGGCAATCACTGGTCAAACTACAGTGCGTATTGTTCTCTGCTCCAAAGCAGAGTCATCACTGGTTGCTTGGATTCCTGTGAACAGCCGTTTGTATGCAATCTGTTTGAGGACATCAAGTAAAGTTGCTTCACCAAGTAGTAGGAGACCCCGTTTGTATGTGCTTAAGCGTGTGTTGTCACCAATACGAATTCGGATGCTGCCAAGAACGCCTTGAAGCACACACTAAACATGCCAGCACGCAGAGTTGACAATTCGGATATCATGGTTCTTGTGCAGGATTTGAATGCGCTAGTAGGACAACAGCGAACGTCTCTTACAACTGTAGGAGGGGCAGTGACTTTTACTTACTAGCTCCACTTTTTGACACAGATGGTGTCGAATGGCCACTTGGGGTCTACCTACATGCTTATTTGCTGTATATTCTCGAGTTACATTCTGAGATCTCAGTGATTGTCCCAACTGCTCGCTGAGTTTGCCATCTGGAATATGTTTGTGGCATTGTCCACTGGTGCAACTGCATACTCCTGGAACCGATGGGGGATGAAATCAGCTCCATCGACCGCTCACAAACTCTACAAGTTAACGTTCGTTTGAACGAAGCGTAACTCCACGGAGGTCAGAGAAGTCATCAGTCTGCCCACTGCCTCAGGTTACGAAACCAGACCGAATGGCAAACATTAAATAAGTGCATATCCAAAAGGACTCCAAGCTAAGGGTGTTTGCGGGTCAGGAAAAGATAGTCTATTACTTAACCTCGGTTCAATTTGCTTATATTGTTCCCAGTGATACATACAAAAGGTGCTAGCTTATTTCAATGGCATGTGCGAAAGAGGAATAATTCTCAAGATATCCTTTGGTTCAACCATTACCTTGTCAAATATATACTTGTCCCAGTCCAGAAATGCAACCACTTAGTATCCGAAGCCTAGCAGCGAATGAGCACTAGAATCAACGCATTGGAAGAAAGGCTGAACCAGGTAAACCTAGGGACATTTAACCGGGAAATTGGTGCACAATTCCTTGATCCCACACCAAGCTAAACCAGGTCCCGATCGCCGTTGCCTTCCCCATCTTTGCCAGAATACCAGACGGAAATTAGGCGTAACTCCGACAGGCAGTGACCATGACAATTAAAATCAGGCACCAAACAACACATTTGAAAAAGCAATTCCTACCAGTGTTGATTACACTTGTATGTAAAAGAGGCAAATAGTCCGACGACCTAAACCAATGGGAATCACTATGCTTTCTAATGTGATTAACAGGCAAACCCACAAATGTAGTACGAAATACTCCTCACACGAACTCTACAAACTTTGGCTAGCCCAGACTTAGTAGAGTAGCAGTAGAACCCTCAACTGATGTGGAAAACGTTTTGCTCACCGTAACCGCGCTTCAACGTGGACAGTGTGAGATATTTATCTATTCTGATGTTCCGTGGGACATGCGAGAGTAGAAAAAATTCCGAAGAAGGACAAAGCAAGCATGATCGCCTGAACACTATCTTCATCTATGGTGTGGCACAGCTTCTTACACACGACTGTGAAGAGGCAGAAAATCACGATTTAGAGCAACGGTGAATCATCTGCAAAAATCTTTCCTTGGAGCATGTTGTGGCGTGATCGCTCAACAGGTTACCAAATTATAGAGGATGCGGCCCGAGAATTTTTAAACTTTAACAAGGCAAAAATAGCGAATGGACTTACTAGTCTTATAACATCCGCAAGTTGATTACTAAAAATAGCAGTCCGCAGAATAGTGGAAAATACTACCCTGTCTGCAGTAACAATTTACTTTCTAACCTGATGAGCATAAATTCCAAAGAAACAATTCAAGCCATTCCGCTCAGCAACTTAACCGTTTTCCGCCGATTAGACGAGACGGCTAAGGATATAGAAATTTCCTTAGTTACTGTATTACTGCCCAAAACGTTTCCGTTACAAGTAGATGTATCTACCCAGCCAATGGCTACTTGTGGCCCCCAAAACATTTTCTTATACATGGGCCCCTGGAAATGTTCTAGGGAACCCAGAGGGCTATATTGCTCCCGAAGAGAATGACTTATTTAGACAATTGGGTATTATTCAGAAATCCAGCTAGATCACATTATAGTCCTCTCGGATGTCGGCTCACACGGTTTAGTTAACCTATACTATTACTAATTTCATGACATATGATTGTTCTCGGCAAAAAGCGTATGGCTCGGGAACAATAATGTTGCACACTTTCAGATAGGCCACCGATGCATTGGCTATGCTGGACTGTGGACAGCACGCAGAAAAGATACCAGACGGTAGTCTAAAAAACTATTCCTGTTTATTCCAAGTTGGATTGTAGCGATTATCCCAAGGTTGCACACAGTAAGAACCTGGCACCTATATTAGCACCTCTGCAGAAGCTAAGCCAAAGGTACTGCCAGTTATCTTACTGCTGCCCTCGGCTGTTTTGGGTTGCCCGGTAACAAATCCAGGGGATATGTGGTGTGCATTGACATTAGCTTCCCCAGTGTAGCTTTCGTTGTCGGACAGTGTTTACTATTGCTCAACGTTTTCATGAACTCGCGTGTATACTTGTCGTCGGAAGATTACCAATTCCGAAATTCTAATGCAACACACTCATACATAACAATCAAAGTCAACACTTAAATGTAAATTTGTACTTTAGCTACAATAAGCGGTGAAACACTTTCACGTTAAAAACAGGGAGGCTGTACTTGAGAAATATGAAACAAGGAATTCCAATTAGAATTGTCAAGAGAACATGAATGAGGCATGTTGTGCGCTCACTGAAGACAACCATGTCAAAGCAGAGTATACCTCACTTGTTGTAATAATAAACCTGAAACTGTAGAGACAGCTATGTTGGGTGTACTGACCCAAGTCTGTTTGTCAGATTCGACGATAACATTTCAAAGAGAGTTGCGCAAACGAGTGGAATCTATGACATCTGAAACACGTGCATCGAGGTGATAAGTTGTCGCAACCCTCAGCAGTCATGTGTTATGCACATACTACCAGGTCAGCCACAATGCAACATTCAGAATCCCATAGAGCAACCGAAGACTTCGGAGTTTCAAATGCCTGAAAGCCAGTGTTATCAATTTAGACTGCTCCTCGCTCTGTGTTTCAAAATACCTTACAATGAAACTAAGCTTACTTTGGTAGCGCGTAGCTCACCAGTATTCCAAAGATTGGTCGCTAAGTCGATTTTCTGTAGGGTGGTAGTTGAATCCTTTGTTAACTGCATTTGCTTGGACGACTAGTATGCACAAAATGAGGACGTCGGCTTAAGGTCGGCGTCTTATAACTTACTTATTTAGAAACGCAAATGGAAACTACTACTTTTAAGTATCGTCTACTTGACGCACTTTCATCGCACTTCATGTGTATGCTAGGTAAGCATTTCTTCCATATTTCTCTCTGAGGCTGATTGCGTTTTACTATGTAGCTGGCAGCTTAGGATTCATTCTTAGCACTAATTTCATCTCTTGCAGAGCATGTGGATTTGGTTAAAGCAGATGGAAGCTTTCTTCACGAATTTGCTCGTTGTTTAACACTAACTACCCCTGTTGCGCTGCAGGACTTTGCATTCTTCATAAGGGATAAAACTGGAAAAAGATATTGTTTTCCAAATAAGGTATTCACATGCTAAATTTACATGTGGGCAATTCCTACGCATAGTTGTTTTGTCTTCAAGCAACTGGCCAAACCAGGTTGGGCACGAAGGCGCAACCACAGCTTACCGAACGAAGGTCTATATTTCAGTCGGAACACAATTAGTTTAACTTGCATTCGTTTGACGTACTAGTCTATTAATCCAATCCGACTTACGTATGACCCTTTAAATGCCAATAATTGTCAGAAACATTAGGTCATATGATGCATATTAAACTTTGATAAATTCTAGTATTCCCAGTTTTAGTATACTAAAATCTAGTGGTTTTTCTTACTTACCTTTCTGAAAGGGGAGCCAAACTGAATGCATAATTCCGGCCAGTAGTAAAGAGATGCAGTATTTCAGATCATTGTACACAAAAGACTTCAAAACAAAAACTGGAAAATTTTTTATAATGTATGACTGCATTGCTCGTACCTAAAAGAGGAAGTTACTCTCTGTCACAACTTGAAAAAACGGGCGTAAGTGTTTTGCAAAATTTTACTCAGATTTAAAGTACACAATGCTAGAAAATTCACTATGTTTACACAATAATATTGATAAGCTCGTTGATAGCACTAATCCTCTGTTACCTTTAGAGATTGGGCCAATATTTACGTTCTGAAGTGGATACACACTGTGAATGTCTTCCTTACCAGATTGTGTCTTTGGTTGTTTAAAAATCAATGTGCACCCGATATTTCTAATGATCCAGGCTATCATTGATTGCATTAGACTTGTGCGCCGCCGTGAGTCCTAAACAAGGTGATATCCCCCATGGATGAGTACAATTTCCACACGTATGCGAAGAATTGCACACTGTTTATGCTTTTTCACATGTATTCAGATGGATGCAGATAAGACCTCGTGTACTCAAACATATAAACCTTATGATTGGAAGTAAAGCTAGCGGTGGAAGTTTCCCGTTATGGTCGAATGCTGACTCACGGAGTAGGTGTACACTCTGAGTGGAGTATAAGCGCTCTTCGCGGTACTTTTCATCGTTTTAACACTGATGCTAAGAATGTACAATATAGTAAGCATTCTGTGTGAGAAGTACGCCAATAACTACCTTGTAATCCAGTCAATAAAGGTCATGGAGGTAGAATTGTTTTAAACGAATGCCGATTTTTCTTCATCCGAAGAATCAAGGAATGTTCGTAGACAGACGGTTAAGCTTCTGCACCACGCCATATTGAGAAGATGAGAACCAGATGTTTAGTATGCAGAATGGAACGCATTGAGCTACTGTGATTTTTGTTGTCTCAGAATATTAAGCAACAGTGGAAATGTTTGGCCTCCATTCATTCCTGGCAAACACAGACGCACGCAGCTTTAATCGATGTGAATATGTGCTTTCGGATTCATCTTTGCCACTTTCATTTGAACTCACACCATTTTTCGCAAGCGCAAAGGTTTTGTTATGCTACTATTGTGAAGAAAAACTGCATTTCGTGGGGTTTTGAAATTAATAAAAGTTCTGCCAAGGCCAATCGACACGACTCTGCTCTCAAGATTGTACTGAACTTTGCTCTATGAATCTCATATTGTACATTGGCCTCGGAACTTGCTTGTTCTGTTGTACGCGTTCGGTGCCAGCTCAAAAGGAGGTCAGCATCAACTTCACCAACAGCGGTCGTAAAGGCGTAACGAGACAGCATGTTTACAAGCTCAACGGAATAGAATTAGAAGGCAACTCGAAAGTGGTAGGATTCCAGGTTCGTGCTGGAACCCATACCGAACAGGATGATAAAGGAAAAGGTGTTCAGGTAAGTCGATCATGTGTACAATTAACTCAGATGCAGTATTTTCGTTTATTGTTTAACATTTGCGCTTTAGTTAGATTTAAAGGAGAGTATTCCAACTCAATGCCCATTTCGCCTAATAGCCCCACTAAACAATTTAACTTATGCACAAGATAATCGCATACATTAATAGCCCAGTAGGCCGTGGTATACAGCATGCAACTTACAAAGATAGGCAAGATATAGATTGTCGGTCAACAACATTTACTAGTTGAATATTATTGAAAGAACGCTTTTGCTGTGCTTTGATTCAGTGTTCATTTGCTAGAAGAGTTGTGTTATTCTCCTATCAGTATGTACGTTATTTAACTTGGGAGCGTCATCAATGGAGTTTTCAGAAAATCTAAAAGGAAGAAAGGAACTGTGAGTGCAATGAACATGCAGTGTTTACATCACACGAAGTTGAGGAGCTCCTTTGGTCGCACGGAGTGAAATGTCAGATCATGATGGAATTCTTCTTGAACGAAGGGCCACCGACTATATGAATCGCTTACTCTACTAAACTAAGGCAGGAAATCCACTGACTGTGCGACTGTCAGGTCTAATACTGTCTCTAACCAATGATAAGGACAATCCCGAAACGCTTCTCCATGAAGACGGCATTCACAGACACAACGAAGTCTCTCTGGCAGTTTCTTCATGAATTCATGCCATTGGTTTTCATCCTCACCGTTTATCTCATATTGGTACACGCAAGGCCTGTAATGCGAGGCGAGTAAGCTAAGCAGAGAGCATGTGCAGATTATGAGCTGGTCAAGGTAAGCCCTTGAATTTTAGCCGAAGCCCTATTGTAACAATAAATCGTTTTACAGAAACAATGATGATAGGTTTGACTTTACTAGTTGGATGTGATTAATCAAAGCCAAATAGACAATTGATCCTGACAACTAGAGTTCCGTTAATGCGCCTAATGTAGCTGTCTCTATAGCTACAGGTACATCTGTATAAACAGTGAAACATACACTGCCTCGTCGTCAGTAGTTTGATCGAAAAGCTAAGTGTATGTTTCATCGAAGTCAGTAACCCTAATGACAGAATCAATTGAATCGGGATACTGAGCCACTTTGACAGTCCTAGGGAACCACAGGATACCGAGTCAATCCTAACGAGTAGTTCACTGTTCTAATGCTCGATCAGCTGCCGCAAATACTTAGCCTACTGAATGCATCGGTGTCGGTCACGAACGATCGCCGCTGTGTATTTAACAAACAGTTGACTGTAGCTCTAAGCCTACCCTGGTTGCGCAAGAGCTTGGCTGCTTATGATCTCTTTGACAATGTGTTTGTTCCCCTATCATTATAGCATGTCTTGTGATTGATAGGAATGCACCAACTGGCGACGTCAGCTCACAACCATTATTTTTGATACTCCTGTTCGGAATTACCAAAGACAACAGCTTGTTTCAAAGATCTATAGTTTCTGTCAACATGTCTATTTTAATGAATTGCTTGACGGCTACATCCTCCGGAGACCTTCTTGTTCGTCGCTTACAACACTGTAGTGTGGAACAAAATGGCTTGCTCTTTGGAAGTGAATGTACCATTTTCTTAAAAGCTCACGTGATCGTTCACCGCATTCTGGATGAGATTGCATCCTAGAATTTCGATGTTTCTAACTGCTTCCTTTTTCGTTTTTCTCTCAATCCATTCAAGTCATGTTCCGGTAGCCGGAAGGAGAAACCAGCTGAACCTTCATTGTCGGTGGGCATCATTTTTAACTTAAAATCCTACGGGAACTGGTCGAAATGGTCCCACTGCAAGAGAGCCTACTGTATTCAGTCTCGCCTTCGAGAGTGTACCGATGACACGTGGAAACAGCCGAAATTGAAACGCTACCAGTTCTCAAGATGTGCGAGCAGATATTACATAGAAACTCGCCCGTGTGAAGATAAGAAAGCATGCGCAACACCAGGTAAGTGTAGGACTGTTAGAAAGGTTTGTAAATGGGACAACATTTAACAGATGGCTGGGATGAACATATGAACACTTAGTTATGGTTCTCAAAGATACGACGCTTGTTTGGTAATCAATTATCACAGAAGCTGAGCTTATTCGTTCATTACTCTTCGTCGATTAGCCTCCTGGGAAAATATTCAAAGAGTAGAGAAAATCAAATTAAAAATTTAGCTAACAAGTTTCTTTGGCATAAAAGTGACCTCTTCCATATTAATGAGTGAAAAATATATGTGATTTTATTGCAGATGGGTTTTAGCAAAAAACGAATACATACCGGTGTTATACATTGTTAAAGAAACTAGGAGAGGTCAACCCACAAACCCCAGTAGGTTGTTATTTTTGGAAAATTAACTAATTCCCTTATAGTGAATCTTGCATTCCAGATCCTGTGCGTAATGTCTATACGATATACTTAGTCTATCGTATTAGGCCCTAATATAAGACAGTTGGAATCAAGCTACACTTACAAAAAAGTGGAACATCAATCTGTACTTATCTGATTATTTGGAGCTTCCAAATATGCATATTTGGTATTGATGGTTAGGATAGATTCATTCATCACGGCCGGTCCTAACACCAAAATCGACCTCGTTAATGTCTAGATTGGATTTTCCCATTGATCGGCCTGAAACACTTGAGACGCGAATGCACATTGACTATCAGTCTATAACGTAGTGTAATACAGTGCAGTGTTGCTCAAAACATTTTGAAATGCGGTCAGAGTTGGATGGATGTTCAAATGCTAACTTGTCAGACTAGGTTGATAAGCTAAACGCCCAATATCTGAATCAAAAAGAGCGATTTCAGCATTGCACTAGGTTCTCTTCAAGTATTCACTCACAATGAACTAGTTCACTATCTTGCGCTGAAAAGGATAATTGGTAATAAACATATAATTAGCACGAGAAAATGTAGATGATGGCTAGATATATCCTCTAGAATGATTAGAGTAAAAATTACAAAATCAAACGGCATGTGATTTCTCAGATAGAGAACATGCCGATTTCAATGAACTGCTGCCTGGTGCTAGTGTGGAGTGGGAATTGAATGTAAGCACACAAATTCAAAGTGGACGCTGCTGTATTTAAAATATTTTGTACAGAACAAACTTAAAACTGCTCAGTCATGTGCCGCTTACTTGAGTACATGTGATACTTACATAAACATATTCCACAGAAGCACAGTTTAGTTCGTAGGGAAAAGTAAACCTGCGCTTAATGTTTGGTGGTATCGATTTGACGCTCGTGCTATGCGATGTATAGCATAATTTAAATGTAAGAGTATATCACACATACAGTTGTAAAATACTGTTAGTGTGGGGAGAGGAAACAACCTAAGTGCGGGGGGATTTCAAGGTTGGCAACGAGAAGTGAAAACCGATTGTGATGCCATGGCAGAGGGAAATGCTGTGTAGCCCACTTTAGTTAGTGTCCACTCAGATTGGCAGCGTGAATCAGTTTCAGGTGACGCCAAGCTTGGTTGGGATTCCTCGGGATTATATATGTAGTTACCAAATAGACATGTAGGACTCGACATTGTCCAGTGTAGTCCCAAGTGGTTTTAGGCCACAGATTTTAAGAAAGATTAAACAGACTCTTTTGGTTCTTGGTCGTTCTTTTTTGTGACATTTCAAGTGCGACAAGGTCGCATCTGTGGGAAGGCTACCAAGCGTATGCATGGCCTATTCCGAATGGGGCCTAGCATAAGCGTTGTGCATCTGAGAGAAGATGGAAGGATCAAATCGCCTGAACGACCTCTACAATGGGCCAAAGTGCTGTTTTGCTTGTTGAATGTTTTCTCGGATTGACGTGAGCAGCCGGAATTGCATTCTACCATCATATCTAGGTTAACTTTAGTAGAGACGGGTTGTAACGCTTGTGCTCCCAATGTGTATTCGTAAGTGGAACGACGACACATGCTTAGTGCTTCATACGTGGTGGCGTTGAAGTGAAGCGAATTCTGAGTCGCTTACTCGTATACACCTATCGGGATCATCCTGCAGTGCTCTGTGGCCACTTGGTGTTTTAATGACTCACTTCATCTATAGATCAGCAGCGACGGGTCATAATTTTGAGGTGACCACTCTCGCGAGATTGCTTTTATTATTCAGTATTAGGCGCGTACCAAGTATTGAGCCCTGGGACCCTCTGTACTAAACATCGATATAGTCAGAGAAGTCGTCGTGAATCTTCAAATTTAGATGTTATTGAAGCAAGTCGTTAACTATAAATTCGAGTATCGGGTCACCAATTGCACAACTCTGAGGCTTGTAAAGAGGGATGCAGTGGTTAAAACGGTCCTAAGCCTTTGAGAAACTGAAAGGTACTGCGTAGACTCCCACACCGCAGTAGACCGCATCAGTGCAGCTGGAACGAGCAAGCAAACCTTTTGTGATGTAAGACAGGTTTTGGCGGAATGCATGTTGTCCTGTTGCTATGACATTACGTCGGCCAATGTACCTCACGAGGGCTACTGCTATAATGTTCTCCACAAATTTGGGAAGCTCTGAATAGAGGCTGCTAGTCGGCTGGAGCTGCACTACATCCCCATTTGAATGGAATTGATTTCTCCGTGGTTCCACGTTGTTAAAACGCGCACCTTCTAGAGATTTTGTGGGAAGGAATGCAAGACTGTTTCCGCTGATTTCATTGTAATCAATTTTAGCGCCTTTGTGCGGATATAATTAGCACAAGGAACTTTATTCTGGTGCAAAGTAATTAACCTCTTTAGCATATCGGCAAACTTAAAAGAACTATGGCATTTGCATCGTGAAGAGCGTATAAGAGGAGAATTGCTTACTCAAATCTCTGATCGCTTCAGTTGAAGTTGATATTTGTTTTGGAGAGGCGTGTAGGAAAATAATCCCTCTTTGCGTTTACTGAGTCTGTTAGTCTGTCTGCAAAGTGCTTGAGTTTGACCAGGAATTTCTGGCCAGATTTATAAAATGCCCTAGTTTATCCCCGCTTAGCGGGTTCACGTAGTAATATCTTTTGGATGATGTGGACCTCCCATATTACAGCACCCGGTGATTTCCGTCGTCCCCGTCAGAGTAAATATCTTATAATCATACAATTCCGCGTCCTACTCCGTATGGACGACTGTATTTCCATCCAGCGAGTCTTACTGTCCCTCAAAGGACGCCTTACGAACTTGTTGATTTCGCCGACAAAATCACACCAGGCCAACTATTGGGATAGTTCGGGAAGAAATGTGCAGTTGCTTCTGTACATAATTGTGATCAAAACGCAGTAATTGGCTATAATCAGTGGGTCATCAGGGTTTTCTGCGGAATACTTTGCACAACAGATGTAGTTGAACAGCAGGGTTACATGGTTGCTCTGGCCTAATGGAGCACCATTTTGAGCATGGGCTCCTCAATGATGAACTTGAATTCCAAGACACTCAGTTTGTTCCCCGTTCGGAGTCTTGTGGGGAAGTAACTTGATTTTAGTGCTAATTCAATAACAGGCTATCATATTTCCAGTTGAAATTGTTCACCGTGACAGATTGGTGTTTACAAAGTGTGGAGATTTACGTCACCAACCAGAAGAGTGTTGTTGTGTGAGGACAGTCTTCAGAGTTAAGGCTAAGCGATTGTCCATTTATGATGTGCATGACAGAGGGGGTACACGATACCATTAAACATGTGTCACTACGACTTAGGTGAAGACTGCACTAGACTGTCAACCATCTGGACCATCAGGTATTCCTGACACCAGGATACCACTCATTGCGTTGATAGAATAGTACACCACCTACTCTATTCTGTTGATCGTTGCACAGAATATACATCCCAGGCAGTTAGATTTCAGCGTTCCTGCTCACTTCACTCAGTCATGCCTTGGTTAATATTATGAGGTCCCACGAGGTCGGGCCGTGACACAACCGGAACGCCTTCAGTTTGCTGAAAGGGTTTTGTGCGTTAATACAAAATCAAGGCAGCGTTTTGGATGTTAAATGCTTGTGTAATGTGTAGACGAGGGTTGTGTTAGTAGGCCGACCGTCGTGAGGTTGGTTGATATCCCTTTCTGCTAATTTGTTGGCTCTCAAGTTGCTAATTTGATATCTTGATTCACTGGATACTTAAGTTCCTGCTGACTCAGATATTCGTTTGCAACCTGCGGTGTCCATTCGGAGGTTATGTCGACTGTTAGAACATTCTATGCGCAGAACTGCACAACGGATACTGTCGCTGAGTATGTTGCCCATTTGTGTTACCAGTAGCCTGTGGTCGTGTCCCTGCTGCCTTCAGTTGAGTTTCTGTTGACAGCCTCTGACGGAAATCAGCCCAGTTTTATAGACAATTCAGTATGGCTAGCTCAGGTTCTAACAATAACATCAGCAACCTCGGACTGCATATTTTGCAATTATGTGGCGAGGAGATCCTTGTCAACTAAGTAGCAGCGATATTTTTATAGAAGATACCTTACCGATGTGGCGCCAGCACTCCAGGTCGTGTGACAGCATCGTCGGCAAAGAGAGCTTGGGGCTCGAGTACACGTGAACAATGACGGTTTTCTTATCACCGTGCTTTGAGTTCCCTCTTGTTTATACGTCTGCCTTAGAGATTCCTTACACGGAATATCCGGTAGTATACACACGCTACATTGTAGAGTCCATTTACAGACAGTAGAACAACCTCCGTCTCATCCGCGAAATTTCATGTTTCTCGAACAAATCGACGCTCACCACAGTGCTATGAGTCTGCGTTACTCGTTCTGCTTCTCACTGTAGTGAAACCAACAAGGATACCGATGTTAATACAGAAGTAAACCCAATGATTTTGATCCTCTATCAGCTTAAACTTATTGTGTGGGATTTGAATTCGGGTGAGTCAGGGAACACAAGACTAAGGCAACATAGTGGAGCTTGGTGATTATCAGCTTAAGAACGCTACTTTATGATGCTTATCGTGAAACGGTGGGCGGCGCTAGTGAGGACCATCCATGCGGCGACAGTTCATATCCAGTCAGGTAAGCGGAGTTATGAGCATTTTATCCGGCGTTTTACTAGAGGCAACTGTTCACCAACTTTTATACTGTGGACTGACTGCCGTTTTGGAATTCTAATGTAGCAATTGAATTACTGGGTGGGACACTGTTGAAGGGATTGGGAACAGGTAAGCTTTAAACGACTTGTCCAATTAGGAGGGTTAATAGAGTCGGGACAGTTGGAGCCTGGACGGCTATGGAAAAGCTGAGGCTTCCGGCTCTGTTCTCCAACATGGATGGGGATTTGTGTTGGGTATTTGTGATTCGGGCGTACATTCCAAGAAACTTTATGTTTTCAGTCTCCTTATAAATAGATTATTTTATAGGCTTTATTTGCCAGCTAGATTTCTGTTTTCAGATTACAAGTTATGAAGCTTGATACCTTAAGTATAAGCAAGCCAACAAGAAACGGATTGTGTTTCCAACACTAATTCGGCACTATAACTCGATGCGAGTAGTGATGTTGAGGCCAAGTAAGGAGCTACGTCTAAGCCTAGAACAAATGCCTCTTCGGTGTAGTAATACCTATGCGTAGATTAACGCAGTCGAATACATGGTGTTCTGTACATCATTAGAGCAACATTAATTATTATTATCTGTCACTTCGGAACAAACGTCATTATGACTGTGTAGCAATTGTCTAACCTGTACATGTCAAATGAAACATTGTTCTCCTTGTTTGTGCAGCGATGAGAAAAAACTGTGGGGTGAGACCGGGATTTGTTGGACCAGCATTCAAAATTCTGGGTGGCGAAAGCAGTGAGCCAAACGCATGGCCGTGGGCGGTGAGTTGATTAGTTCAGAAGATTAATTATGCCCACGTTTGTTCGCATCAGGATCTTCGTTATCAAATGGGTTCAAGCACGCTATGCTTGGCATACCTAGTACTGTGTGGGCTGAGTTGTAAAGTGGTTTAACAGAGTTGATTTTATCTCACCTACTAATCAATTGAGCTCAGTTGCAGTAGGCTGTGCGCAGTTCTAAGTGCATTTATTCGACGGCTTAGATGAGGCCTGCAATGTGAAGTCATAACCTCTATCAAAGCAGTAATGTCCGACGACTGTTGATGCATAATTCTTGATGATAACTTACGTTACCACAGTAAACTAAGCTCCTGCAGTTTCCACGGGAATTTCGGAAGCATGTGCATTTGTACGTTTGATGCAAGCTAACAGCGTACAACACAGCAGCATCTGAGTGACCTCATTCCTACTTTGCGTACCTCAGTTCATTTAACAATAAAGGTAGGACTACGACGCTGTTGAACTAAACGCTGCGAAAACTGACCTAGGTTGCACCAACCTATCCAATTTTCCGTAAGCATGTCTTACCAGGATGCAAATTCATTCTCTCTTGAAATTCTCATTGAGCGGCTGTTCACATCAGGCGTCTCAAGATTCTTCTGAACGCATGTGCAACTTTACCATTTGCACTTGCAGAAAATGTGAGAGAACTGAGACCTTAGTGCATATAAGTTGTCGTTTGAGTCAACGGAATACGGGCTAATTGGTCTGTTAAGCTCCGATATTTTGATTGAGCGCCACATGTTATCATATCTAACATGGTAGTATATCGTCCGTATGGAAGTGTGTTTTCCAACATGTCGAATAAAAACGTAAACAGAATAACCATACGAGTGTCCATATGGATCCTTATGATATAGTTGCTAAATTGAAGTTCAAATGCGGTCCTTGTGATTGAAATGGTGGATATTTACCTCAAAACAAATCGCGGCCCCAACTGAGATTGCGTGTTGTAACAGAAAGGCACTTGGGTGCCCCAAGATCCACGCGTAACAGCAAATACTGTTAGAGGGTAGACAACATAAGTGTATGCTGTTGCCCCCCAAATGACAGAAGCACCTCCCATAATACCCCGCTCGCTGACAAACTAGGTTCAGTTATTACTGCCAATACCACCACGGGACTGAATGTCCAAACAAAGAGACAGCTATGCGTCCCTCCAAAATGGGAAACACGTGACAATACCATAATTTGCTGACTTATATGCTTCAAAATGAATGAATCCAGGGCGGAATCTATAAAGATAAGCTACTAAACGACACGATACAGGGGTCTCCCCGTGTCAACAAATAGGGGTTCAAGCTAAACCAGGCAATATGATGCGCCTCGTCTGTCACTCGAACTCAGTACACTACGGAGAACTACACACACACACACACACACACACACACACACACTACACAGTGTCCCCGAGCTCCAGACATTCAACCAACTAAAGGCCAAGGAGCATGACTGCGAGGAATGGCGTTTCATCCTTAAAGAGCCCTCACTCGAACAGGCTATGACTAACTCAATATCGATGTTACCGCGAGCACCTAACTACACAGCATGTGGTTCGCGAGTGATGAAATAAACATTACACTCCAAACTGAGGGAAGCAAATGTGATCAAAATGTGACACAAAATGCATAAAATACTGCCAGCAGCATGACTTTCCTAAGAGGAGATTGACCCAGCAAGGGAGGCAACCATGTCATCTCTCCCATGCGATTCAAAACAGGTGACGCACCATCTGTTTTGGACCCCGTGCACACCAGCGAGGAAGTAATGTTAGATACTTTGTACATAGATGCACCACTTGGCCGTAAGGATCATGCGACGCTAATCTTCCATTACATTTTCTATAAGGAATCTATCAGTGAGAACAACAGCGAAACTTACGTCGTCACGAATTACCCATTATCCGACCTCGTTCTAGAAACCGACCGATACTTCCTAGCCGAGCAGCTGCTGGATGTCGCCTGGATGGTGTTTGTCCCGCAATTCACCTGGCCAGTGTGTAACGCGTTGGAACTTAAGGTCTTTCGCCAGAAGCAAATAAGGTCCTTTCTTAGGAGCAGCACTAAAAATGCATGGCTTAGAAGGATTCAGCGTGGCGCGCTTACAAAGCCTATCCGAGCAATCAGACCTGGGATGCTCATTCAAATTAACGAAGCCACCGTGTCAAGTTAGGCTGTGGAGACAAACGCCGGCGCCAACAACACTTAGCGATTGAATTCAGCTGTACTCTTAAAGTGCTGCGCAGACAGGCTAAAAAGCTCCGGAGTATACAGCGCAGGATCCCATTTCTACGTACAAAAACTGGTCCGCCGCACACAACACAAGAGGCGGCCATTGAGTTTCTCCAACAACTCATCCGCACCGTCCAGAGTGAATCATCATATCATCAGCTTCTGGCGCAGGTCCTGCTGCCACCAATATAAGGCCACGTAACGTTCATGGTAGCGAATGTGACGAAAGATCCTTGTCATTGCGCACGCACAGCTCTCTTGACGTGGACTACAACAGATCGGAGGTATTGGAGACAGACGCCATGAGCATTGTCGAACCAGCAACTTAGTTATTTCAACGATGTGTTGATGGAATGTAACTTCGCATAATGCGGAACCATTGGATAAGCAATACAACCAAAAAGAGTAGGAATTGTGCAGAGCCCTCGAAATACCGTCCAATCACATTCCTACAAGTCTTATCCAAAATAATGGAAGGTGTTATCCCAGAGGCCTGCATGGGATACCTTCAGAGCAACAACAACATTGTGTCACGAAATAATGGATTCAGCCTAACTCCGCCTTGCACTAAAAACTTGTTGCTAACCCGAGAAAACTGGACAGAATCAGTCGATGCCATGGGAGTAGACGTCGTCTAGCCGGATTTCTCCAGAGTGTTTGATCGTTGACCACCGCATCCTCATCCACAAGGTTAGAGGCCACGCAATGAAAGACCGTGCTGGAGTGGATAAAGAAGTTCCTCGTTCAACCTTAGCTGCTTGTAAGAGTTCGCGACTCTATTTCTGACCCAACTGTGGTTCTGTGTGGTGTTCCACAAGCATAGGTACTGGGGTCACATTCTTAGTAATCATCAAAGACCTGGCTGGTGTACTCCAGTCGAACTTCTTAGTATGTGAAAATGATGTAAAATTCTTGCATGAAATCAAGCGAGTGGACGATCGCACGGCACTGCAGAGCAATGGAACAATGGTATAATACGGATAAAAATGCCAAGACTTAACAAGTCATGTGGGATGTTTTGGGAGAATAAAGTTAGTTCAGTGGAGCTACACAAGAGAGAAAAACGCATCAGTGGGCTCATCATATTATCCACGCTAATACATAAGTATATCCGTCTAATAAGATTTCATGGAGTAGGTGAGCACAATGTTTTTCTGCGTCTTGTTATCACTCAATGAACAGAAAGTAGAGCAGATAATGTAAATGATGTAAAGCATCGTCGACTCGTTTCTAAAAAGATGGGTAACGAGGGCGCTGTAATGACGGAAGTCGAAAGAGCGTTCTACGATTGACAAACTCGAAGGGAAAGGTAATACCGGCTGCATTCAAGCCGACTTTACTGGGTAGCAAGTTTCCACCTCTGACCCCTTATTGCTCTGTTGCAGCCAAGCTTCAGCTGGTGGCGGCAAACGGGAACAGGGCTTTTCAAAATCTGAAACGCCAAGATAAGATCACCTCGTAGACGGTGATATTTTCCGCTTTACACTCCAAGGGCTTTCAGTCGCCTATGGTATTGCAGATAGGACAAACCCTTCACGTTTCTCGTTTCCCGTCGCTGTGCGGTCTCCAGTGCAACCAGGTCGCGTTTTAACCAGAGTTGCAAAGCCTGCATGGCGTACTCCACATGGTGCCTCACATACTCATTGAGCAGCTAGAGGACGAAAGAGGGATCGAACCTCCCGAACGCCCTCCGTAACAGACCAATTTATTGGTTCGCAGTTTTGGAAGCCTTTAAGGACTGCGCCGAACAAACGAGGTAGTCTTGGATCACCACTTCAAAGTCCTGCTCTTGTGAGGCCGTGTTCAGCATATCGTCTCCAAGCTTAGAGGCGTACGTGGGTTTGTGGCGGACATGTACGGTTTTGCACTTGTCTGTGTTAAACGGAAGTAGATTTAGAAAGATCTCGTCAATGCCTATTCGTGATCATCCGACAACCAGCTAGAGTTCACGGTGACTAAATGCAACGTCATGAGCACAGGCCATCTGCTTACACTTGGTTCTCCATTTGGGGACCAGTGGTTGTGAGGTGCTTCCCGGAAAATCACCCCGGGTTAATCGTGAAGGATAACGTAGACAGCTCGAAGCAAACTGAAAAGGCATCAAAACGAGTCAGTCAATAACTTGGACTCTTACGGAGTGCTTTCGGAATGTTCAAGACATCGATCATCCCGGCAATGCTGAGCGCCTATGTGGGGCCCCAAGTGGAATATGCGATCCAGGCCTGACGTCCGTAGGGCGAGCAACACGCTGATGCACTTGAAGACTACCGAAGTAAAGCAAGCAAATACGTTAGAGCATTTTTTTATCTCCTGTTAGCACAGAGTGCGGACCCTGGGATCGTACGGTGGTGAATATTGAAGTCAGCGTGCAGACATCATAATTTAATTAATACTGACGAATGTAGTTCACTCATTTCGACATCTTGCAGCTGAACAGAAATACCAAACTAAGAAGTTACCAGCTCAAACTGACCACTCACTAAATGCGACTTAATTGTCGACGAAACATTTTCTCTCTTTGGGTGTCCCGAACATGGAAGGCCTTTAAAACTTACGTCATCCATGCCCCCTACACTATGGCCTTCCGAAAACGCTTTGATGCAGCAGTTTCTCACTCGCATTACGTGAGCTAGTCCGCTTCCCTCTGAGGACGAAATAAAGCGAAACAAAGCATGTGCACAAGAGCTCTCTCCGTAACGTGGTGGTGATAAGACATGTATAAGTGTCCTTGGGAATAGGTTGGATGTGTCTAAACTGGATTAACATGCCACATCGTTCAAATAAAGCGGCACAAAAATGAGGGTTGGCAATTCCGCTGTTTATTTCTCACGGAGTGCGTGAACCACACCTGATTACCATACTAGTTTGCGTGTGCACACATTCCATTTCAAAATATTGTTAAGCTGCAGTGCACTTAACTCGGTGGACGTTTAAAACGACTATTCACTGATTCGTTGATTTTTTAATTTTACTTTTCACTCTAACCATCCTACGGCACTTGTGAAGCATCTGCTTTTTGACCCGTCGTAAATCATTTTTCATTGATGCGCATGACTAGGTTTACCTGTGGTCACTGATAAATAGATCATTTTACCGTTCACCTGGGTCTAATAATACGAAATAATGCTGTTGCAGTTTAACATAATTGAGGAGTATATATACTTTATTTCCGGTTGACTTAACTCACACGTTATATTAGAGGTGTAAAAGCTATCCCTAGCTAAAATAAAACTGTGCACTACAGTGATGTCTGTCCTAAATAATTATGGGGTTCAGCGCAATCTCCTTGATCCAATGTACCAAGACCGTCCAACTGCCTGGGCTCAATTCATGCTATCTCGCTTTTAGGTGATGGAAAGTATAGTTTTGCGTTGCTGTCAGGTACATTTTAACGTAGATTAGAAACAATTATATGTCAAGCGTACTGAACGATAATCCATAACGGGTGAGAAAGCGAGTTTTGGCAAGCTCTATAGAGCAACTGGATGAGGATTATAAGGTAGGACACTAACTTGCTGATCGGCTCTTCTCGATGCTTTTTCAGCCGGTTTCGAGCGGACAAGGTCGTGCTACACAATTACACCGAGGTCGCTTTCCTGTTTATCGTGATTCAACTGTTACTAGCCTGGTCGATATTCATGGACAGAATGATGTCGTACGCTCAGAACTTTGCATTTCGTCAAGTTAAACTGGAGCCGGTTTGCGGACTGTCATGTGTATGCTCTGTTGAAATCACTTTGTGGTGCCACATGGTCGTTCACAATCTCAGTGTCATACCAGATCTTAACGTCTTCTGTAAACTTAAGAAGCCAGGGTGGAGCACACTGGCAGGATTGTTAGCGAATAATTGAAATAAACATTATCCCAATATCGGTCATTGAGGTACACCACACTGGAATTCAATTGGTTCGGAAATAGCGCTGTAAACTATCATATTCAGCTGACGCTGAATAAAAAAGACTGCTTATCCAATCCGGGATGGGGTTTCCGATTTCAAAGTTTCAAACCTTCTGAGGCAGAATGCGGTCTCTCAAGCAGCTAAATGATTTATAGAACTCCATGTGGACGACTTGAAAACATTTCGTCTACCTTGTTTGGGTTAACAAAATGTTCTTAGCGCAGGACGGACTTTGACAAAATCCGTTCTGTTATGACATTGTGATGGGGTTATTCTCAGCGTATCCCATCAGCGCCTTTGCGATTATAACTTTCGTAACCTTGGATAGCACCGGGAGGAAAGTGATTATATGGCAGTTCGATGGCACCGCATTAGTGTCACTGTTGTGAATAGGAATGACTAGTTCATATCTCTACATTGTAGGTATTGCTGAAGGAGCTGAGTTAATGGTTCGACGACGTTTTGGAGACTGCCTTTATTACCCTCGGTCTTAAGTCGTGCACCCCAGGAGAACTGTGCATGTGTTAGCACAGTGTTTTTCTCATCGATATTAATCATTGGTACTTTGACCTATTGTCGGCTGCGAGTTGATCTCACCTTGACCTACCGCAAAAATACATTCCGGTGATTTCACCATGTTCAGGCTGCTGCTTCATTTACGAGCGCCATGCAGCACACGATGACTACGTACAAGGTCACAGTCCCCGATTTAGAGCCAGTTGCTCAGTACCTGGGCTTTGAAATGAGAGCGGTAAATTTTTAGGAAATTCTGACAGAACATGTCGTGAAAGCTAAATCTGCGCAGCTTTTCAAATAATCGTAGGATTTACATTTCGATTAAGGGGAGAATTGCACACCATTAATGACAACCCACATTGGTGAGCCCAATGATACACTAAATAAGGCAATTTAAAATATTACATAGGAAATTAAAGTGTTCCTATTAGCAACATATATTTTTATAGCAACTTTGATCACATTCCGATAAAGTAACAAGGAGTTACATTTCTACCTGCTTTCGCAATATAGTATTTAGTATTAAACTTTAATTCAAAATAATTGTGTGCTTTATAAAATACATAGTGGTAATACAAATTGTTGAAAACTGCATGTATGAACCCTAGATTTTGAACTGACGTGGACTGAGTCAAGTGCAACGTTATGACCCAAACCAATACTAGTATTGCGGCGCTATACTTCACTGAGATACGCAAGTTTGCATGTTTGTGTACACCCACATTTGATTCGAGACTGCTGTGACGCTCTGCATCACCACCGGCATATGTCTAAGTCAAATCGTTGCTCCGCCTTTCGCTATAGTTCTTTGATTCATACACTCAACTAGACTGCACCTGAGTGCTGAAACAGATAAATTGCATTACTATTACGTACTAGCGGCACCTGCTGTTTTGCCAGCTGAGTAAGCTAAGCAAATATTCTTCTTAACACCTCGACGAATTTAGCTGCATGTCACTGATGTCACATGTGTATTGCCTCATTTTGCCTTCAGGTGAAACGGATCTATTGAAGCTTGACGCGAAGATGTTACAATTTAAGCAAATGTGTTATGTAGTGCTAATATACTGAAGCATTTTTTGTCTGCTAACTAGTTGACACTAAATTGCCATCCCTTTGACAGCTTGAGCGTCAATAAAATTTCCTTATCTTACATCGATTATTTCCTTGTTGTTCCAGCTGAAAGATTCCAGATGGTGCTGATGAAATTTCGTTTCTGCATAAAAATTAACACGCGCTCATCAACAGAACCAGTGTTAAAATACCTGCTTTGTATGGGTACACATGCAGTCCCATCCAAACTTAGAACCTCTTTGTTTCCGTGGTGTTGCTCCATTCCTATTGTGCCAATGGCATTCGGCTTAGTCATTTGGTACTACAGGAACTGTGTGAGCAAATAGAGATTCGCGTGTCATACATGAAAGATGTGATTTTACAATGTTCCTACTAGGTCAGAATAATGCACATCCGTTTACTTACATAACATTCACCACAGGTTCGTTTGACGATACAGTCCGGGGTCGAGAATGCGACTACTCTGTGCGGTGCTACGCTTATCGACCCACGGTGGATCGTCACTGCTGCTCATTGTCTAAAAAAGCTGATCGATATTAATCCATTCGACGCACCGAGCAGTACTGTGGTGTTTTCCAACATTTCTTTATATGCGCACTTGGGTGATCATCGGAAGAGCAAACTGGAGGTGACTGAAAAGATACATCTGGTCCAGAAAGCTATTCTTCACCCAGCATTTCTCCCGGCGGACGTGACAACCGGCGCCGACATTGCTCTACTATATCTAGCTGAACCTGCCAAATTGCGTGAGTGTTGATTTGCTCCAAAAATGATGCACTTTATCTATGAGTCAATAGTCGTCTGACGCATTCCGCAGAATGCAGATTGTAGTACCTCCAGTACTGTGCAATACGGGTGTTACGGAGTCTGTGTTTCAAGGTTTCACCCACATACATAATGCAAGGGAAAGTTAGTCATTCTCCCAACGGTGGCTCCTTAGCCTAACGAAACGTATTCAAGATCAAAATATGATAGGAGCTAATCGGCTTGAGATATATTTACTTATATGAATAACAAGTGCCAATTCTATTTTCACGAACGCAAAAGTGGAAGCTACAAAAATACGTTGTTTTAATATTTTTCTTTGCGCTTTCGATACAACAGGTAGTCGTTTCATGATAAACGGTTAAGAAATCTCGGATAAAACTTAGGCTACCCTGATGTGCATATTTGGTGTTATTTTTCCTTAGTCATCAACCTATGGGTTCAGTGATTTCATATATTGTTAGGCTGTTTTTATGTCAAAAACAAAAGCTCAAAAAAGGAATTTGTGCTTTTACATCTGGTGATAAATTACCAATCGTAGGCTAGTTGATGTCATCCAGGGCACGTGCATAATCCCTGAGGTAAGACGTGTGAATATGACTTTGTATTGATTTTTCACCATCATTGTGATGATCAATCGCATGCCCAGAAGATCCATGAAAGGCCGTTAAGCTTGAACGTGTTTCATCAACTATACGCATGTAACTACCCACTGATGAGTTCCACTCATCAAACTGCTGACTTCAAGATGACATCCGAAGACGCCGATCAAAGGAGGATACGGTGGCTGCTCTCATTGCCTACTAAACAGTAATGTAGGCAGTTTGTTCACCTTTATCTTGAGCCTTCCGATTGGCGGTATTTCCCACAGCGACTCGATTAGCATCATGAGAGGATATAACCCAGTATCTCTACGAGCCAATTGAGTTTAAGGCGGTCAGTCCGGTACTAGCATGCTCAAACATTCACTAATTCAGTATCCACATTATTGGCTTTCAAGTCAACTCGGAAATCAGCGTTCACATTAACCTCGGTAATTTTTAAGCACTTGTTGATGGCTTTAGAATTAGCTCAAATGATCGACTGTTAAACGATTGTGTAGAAACACAAAGTCTACAGTGAATAGTGTGGAGTAATATTCCGATGACAAGAAGAAGCTGTAGATCAAGTCACTCGATTTTCTCACTATCGATAAAACACTTCTCCGAAGGTTATGCTGGTGAATCAGTCATTCGGCGAAATGCTGTGTGATCGGCTGATACAAAAATTGCAGGGAGAGGTTCAACTTTATAGACACAATCATGTTGAGTATTATGGGAATCGAATGCCTAGGAATGTTAGGTGTCGAGTGTGAAGGTAACAAGAAAATATTTGTTCACGTGCATGTGCATAAAAGAAATTTGTTGCTTTCTACTACCAATTGCTGACGGTTGTCACTACAGCGTGAACAAGTAGTCTAATGCTCCGATATTGCTTTTTCCTGGTTGTAGTATGCAAACTGATTGTCATGTGTGATACAGTGTTTCCATTTGCACCGGATTGGGATGATGAAAATTCGAATTTGGTAACTTTTGGCACCCCGAATACTGGATTCAGGATAATTGTAATTATTTACCTGAATTTAGGGTAATCCAGAGTTGCGCCAAGATTTGTTGACATTGTTATCACCGTAACGTTTGATGATTATTTACTAAAGTTTTTTGCCACAGATTGTTTGGAAGTACATGTCCGTATGTGGCCGATGGCACAGTTATCAAGTGCATTCATACATTCATGTTGCTTGTTGGATTAACGTATATTCACACAATGGTTGAGGAACTAGGAGTGTCAAGAACAAAAGGCATTTGAGGAGCAAGTACTTTAGGTCATTACAAGCATATATAGGGGCTAAACAAATGAAATCGACAAAGTTATTTCGGATTACTTCGATCACTCGAGGGTGAATGTCAGAGACGGGAAAACTAAATAAACCATATTGGATTAGTTGTGTGCTACGGAGTTTGACCAAAGACCGTCGACGTCAGTGTCCTCTGCTTTTACTGGCCTGGGAAGGTGAAAAGCCTAAATTCGCATCTTTTACGATCATGAAGACAGCACACAAATTGTTTCGGCCGTCGCAAATGCACAAGGATGGAGAACTTTCATTCGATGTGGAGAACCTTGTACACTATGCTAAAGGCACGTTTCAGATCCATCTGATGTCCAGTGTACACGATATAAACTTTTTAAGGCACACAGAGTCGCATGCACTACAGCTACATGTTGGAGTTGTCGAAGCATTTTAGTCCGACGACAGCTACTGCTTGTGTGCTGCATGTCTGATTTCCTGAAGGACCAGGTGTAATAATTGCGCTTGAGCAACGGTACCCGTGAGGAGATCGCGCCTGATGCGGCAATTCGTTGCCATCTCTTCCCAAGCCCTTAGGTCACCACTTACTCTGAACAAACTAACCTTGATATTGCCTTGGTGGCGCAAGTTTATTTTGCCTGCATTCCGGCCGCCTGCACTCAGTTGCCCAAACAGCAGGTGCTTCTGGATTCTCGTTAGATCCATATGGCGCACATGTCAAAGCCACCGGAGGTGTCGCAGCAGTAGCATGCAGTCCAGGGTGTACACTTCGCTTCGGCACATTGTCGTACCAGTGGATGTGCAGAATCCAGCAAAGCCATTGTTGTTAGGCTCGTTCCAGAAACCGGAAATCCTTTCTGCAAAGTGTCCACTTTTCCGATCCATTTATAAGGACCGAGAGAATCATGGATTTGTACGCCACCGCTTTCCTGTTGCATCAAAGTGATGAGATCGGTCATCGCAAATGAACTGACGCGATAGTTTGAAGTCTACAGATAATTTTTAACGCCCAACTAGGTTTCAAAAGCAGACGATCATGTTTCACCAATTTGCTGATTACTGGGGACTCATGGACCACAGCGGCTGATGCACGCGTTGGATGATGTGATTTGCATGCATTTTTCTAGAGCATTCGACAGGGTCAATAACTTCTTTGTCCTTCGAAATATTGCTGCCCACAGTCTCAACGGCTCACCTGGTTAAAAGACTACATACAAGACAAAGCAAACAAAGCAAGAGTAGCCGGCACCCACTCTGAAAGCCTTACGTCTCCAGTAGCGCACCGCAAGGATCCGTCCTCGTCCACATTAATCACCTTCCAGCAGACATGCTATCCCCAATGCATATATATTTCCAGACGATGATAAAATTTGGAGGGCAAACCGCCCAACATCCGATCGTGTCTATCCTCAGGCAGATCCAGCTAGCATTAACGAATTAGCAGTAAAGAACCAACTCCCAAAGAACCCTGAAAAGTATCAACTGCTGATTGCGCAGCGGTTTCATCAACACAACTTCTGGGGCAAAACGTCCTGCAACAAGTGACTGTACCATTTCTCACTTGCTAACATCGTTAACGCAATCCTTTACATCATTAACGCAAGCACTTACATCCTTAGTGCAGAAGCTAGCATCCTTAGTGCAAAAGCTATCATTCTTAGTGCAGAAGCTTTCCTCCTTAACGCAAAGGCCATCATCCGATAATCATCCACGTAGCATCCACGTACCACTGCGTGGGCAGAGGCTACCAGCCAATAGAATTCGGTATAGCGTAGCAACTGAAAACAGTTAGACGCAGAATACTCAAGCTTTCGGCGGTGGATAGGAAAACTGTGAGACTTGCGTGAGACCAGCGTGGTCCAACTCAAATTGACGACAATTGAGACTTGACTAAACGGAGCTCAGCCGGTACACAGTGCGCCGTGCGCCCTCACTGGACAATGGTGGTGCTTGACACATCCATCGGAGCGCGCACAGTCCCTGAGGGAAAGGAAATGCGTGCACTCAGGACACCGGATATAAGCCTGAAGTGGAGTCAAGCCCCTTTTGTAAGTGAGCAAAGGAGATGTCAGAGGCTAGGGTGCAATTGATGCACGCAGGACAACAGTGAACAACGTTGGCTTGGTACTAAAACGATACTCTAAACAAGAGACGCAGATAGGTTGTCTCGTTTTGGTGGGTATTCAGGCTAGTTCGGTCGGATAGTTGAAGACGCAGTAGAAGCTACCGTTTGACCTCGAAGTCAAGTTGTCTGTAACATAAGGAGCGGAACGACCTCCGTCGCAGCAGAATGGATACAAATCACTACACGTAACTTCTTTATTGATGCGATGAAATAGCACTTTTGTGACGGATCCACAGGTCTAAGTTGAGCGTGGGGTGGAAGGTAATCATATTCCAAACAATTCACCTCCATACGAACCCCACAAGTCAACTCTGATCGAGGTACACAAGACAGCTCCCGGGTGGTATGACATAATCACCAATGGAGCGATGAACGAGGCATGTGATAGATGTTCGATTGCAGCCTTGCAATTTCCTTTCAAAGGATGTGTTAAACGTTGTCTTGTATTACTTTCCTTCCTTTCCGCAAGTACGCAGACATGTACCATTTTGTTGCGAAGGGATTACACTGCAAGCAGCTGGTCTCGTAAAATATGAGGGTATAGCGAGCCGGTGCACTCTACGGCAGCAACTACCAACCTTTACACCGCCGTGGACCGGTCGGCGTTCGCTAATTGCAACCCGGCCCGTTGAGGGTGTTTATTGAACGTTTACGTTTTAGAATGTTTCGAGTGAATAATTTTGATGTAATTGTGATTGAATATGCCTTGAAGATTGTTGTGTCGGAGCCCCACGACTACTTCCACTCACTAACGGTAGTGAGAACACCAACGACCGAGCAACAAACAATGTGCACGTAGTAAGCCAAACCGGCCACCAAGCGTCTGTCTGTGGAACTCACTCACGATATTCTAATTAGGGCATATCACAGGCTTTGCGGAAAGGCTGGACAGTTCAAAAAGTAGGGGATCGATAAGTTGCCTCACGAACAAATGAGATTCACAAAGTAAAAGTGAATAACCGTAGGCTTCAGTGTCCATACAAGCAAATCACAAATGTGAGGCAAAAGCGAACGTATGCGAGGAACCGGAAGAGAGGGCGCGGTGAGTAGGGGTGAGTAGGGGTGAGTGAGGCAAAACACACAAAACAACGGGGAGCGGTGGAGTATTCTTACTTCCGCTATAACCAAAAGAAAACCCAGTTACACCAACAAACAGATATAAAGTGATATAATATGTTGGCTCACTAGATCGCTACATTACAGACAACCATGAGCGTGTTCCTCTGCAACGAGACTGCTCCATCTGGGTGAAATAGGAGACAATGGCGCTTGATGTGTGCTGCATAGGTCCAGTTAATTTGATTGCTTTGTTTCGGCTGCTGACACCGCAGAACACCCCGCTTCACACAGTTAGGCTGTCATAAATGGAAATTTGCGCGTAATTCACTACGATTTTAATTCCAGAACACCGCCGAAGTTGTTTGTCACCAACGTACTATCAAGTCTGCCGTCATTTACAAACTCAGTAGTGGCATATAATGTGGGATAGATGAGTAATAATAATGCGATAATCGCATAGGTTGTGAGTCAGCAGTTTAGAAACTGTCCTTCAAATCGTCGGAATCCAGAAGCCTTAAAAAGTCACACACATTTCTATTGTCATAATCATTATCCACCACATGAAAAAATATCAAATATAGTGTTCTGTTGCTTGGCAATTGAGATGAAACGAATTTAGTTTTTCCATCACGTTCAGAAGTTGTGCAAACATGCCAGTGTGTCCGTTATGTATTGCGTAGGATTGCGAAATATCAACTTCACCCTGTGCGTCTGTGAATGTATACGTTTTCAGAACGTTTGTAGAATCCTGTTCCTGCTGGTAGTCTGATTCATTATTCACAACCTCAGCTGCTAAAATTGATGTGGTTGGCAGGTCCCCGTTTATTTCTGTTGTGTGACTTGTTTGGAAATAAGAAGCAATCAGATGGCTGTCAGCCAGTTTGCATCCAAACAACTCCTCTGAGAGGGCATCCATAGCGATTGCATTTGTAGGAGGCACAATTTTCTCATATGTCTCAGGTCAAGTTTGCTTCGTTCTCTCAGAATCTATTTCTGGAGTACAAGGAAAACCCGCTTTAAAAAACAGAGATGGTTAAGTTCGGCACCTCTTCCTTCCAGGTAGAAGTTATGTAGAACACGACGTCTAATAAATTTACTCGTTACATGAAATCAGTTCCGGACATATCTTTGTGGAATTCCATGATGGTTATAAGATAGAGAAGCTGTTTTCTCCCAAACGCCGCTTTAGGTGCCTGAATGACACTCTGGTCGAACGGTTGAAGTAACACAGTGGTGTTGGGTGACAGGAAGTGCAATTTGATATTAAGTAGGTGGAATTAGGGAGGGCAACGGCTTTGTCGAGAGAAGGTATGATGTTGCATTTTTCTGTATTTTGCTGTTAAATCTTTAGAAATAGCTGCAGTCATTCATGCCTTTTTATTATTCCTCTAAACTGCCGGTCGTTTTCGTGTTGATGCTTCTAACATTCGAGAGTGGCTGAGTTCCAAACCACTGCAGCTGATTATCGCTCCCCCAATGTGGTAGTGCACAGCATAACTGTGATACGCGCCTTGCTTCTTTTCCCACCTGCGCATTTCTATCCTTTTACACAAAGCCTTTATCGGACGTCATTTTGAATAGTAAAGCAGTTGTATGTGAATTAACAATGTCTTGAGCTGTGTAGCCTGTGGCAACGCGTACGCGCGGGCCTTACCACGACCGCACTTCGTAGCTTGTGATTGGATGCCCGTCCGTTCGCGATCAATACCAGGGTTGTTTTGAATGTACTGAGTGTATGTACGGTTGGCGTGAATAGAAGTTTGTGTTGCCTACCAGTAGAGTTCCGCTTCCTCGTTCGGGGCTTTGCTCGTGCTTGTTCAAGACTCTGCGTGCAGGGGACTAGTGTACGTGTACATACAACAGTGGCGTCGCGGGCTGTGCACCATTACAGTGGCATTTACGCTTCTACCTCCAGAAGCCTTTTGGTGCGATCCTGCTACTAGACCTACGGAGAGTGATTGGATCCAATGGAGAACGTCTTTCACGAATCACTTGGACCTACTCCCAGCAACGACTACTTACGATGAGAAGCAAAACTGAAACTACTTCGTCACCTATTGGGCAATGAAGGTCAACGTTATTTCGATGCGTTAGATCTGCAAAAATTCGATACACATACAAAGGCATTGGATGTACTCGATCAGTCATGGGGTGCACGGCCAAACATTTTTGCTGAACGCTACAAGTTCTGCTGTTTGAGGCAAGAAGATGCAGAGCCACGGAACAATTTGTCGCTCGTTTAATTCGGTCTGTAAAAACCTGTGAATTCACTAGCATTCCGAAGAATAAATTTGAGAGTGATATGCTGACGCAGCAGTTAATAACCGATATAAAGGATAATCGTTTACGCGAAAAGCTATTTTCCGAAGATCCTAAAAAACCTACCTGGGAGCGAGCCATAAAGATCGCAAGACTGATAAAAGCCGCCGTCGAACATTCGAGCCTATTCAAGTCGAGTGATATACTAGAAGTCAGTAAGATTCAGCACAAGGGTTCCAGTCAACCTCAGAATTCGTCTGTTTCGTGCTACAAGCTACAAGCTGACTGTCAAACATGTCCAGCTCGTACAGCTGGGGGTAAAAGCTGTGGTAAACTGGGCCACTTCGCCAGATGCTGCCGCTGGCGTCGAGTCCCGTTAATTGACCAACAAAATGATGTTTCCACCTCACCAACTACACCGATTGTTTTTGCTATCAGAAGACAATTACAACCAGAAACACGACGAAGTGCTTCGCTGGAACCCAAGCTCCCTGCTCCTGACATACGTACCGTTAAACTCCATGGGCTTAACACTTCTGTACCAGTGACTATGGAGCTAGACTCGGCATCGCCGATAACAATTATCCCGTCCAGCATTTACGATAATTACCTGCAAGACATTCCATTACATTCTACGTCGTATAAATTCGAATCGTACACAAATTCACTTGTGTAAATTCGGGGATATATAATGACGAAACTCAGTTTACTCTCAGTCGCATCTGATGTTGCTGTGTATGTTGCCTCCGAAGACAGTCCAGCCTTGCTGGGGCGCAATGCTATGGTTGCCCTCAACATAACACCATCTGTCGAGCGAATGCGCATCATGACACTCAAAACATCAGTACTTAAAAGCTTATATCCCAAATTATTTACTGCGTTGATTGGCCGGATTCCATCTGCTGCCCATCGAATATGCCTTAAAAAGGACGCTAAACCGTTTTCGACTTCGCAGCCACGTCCTATTCCATTGGCCAAACGTACGATGGTAGAAAAGGCCATACAAGAGATGATTTCCAACAATTTGATAGAGCCAGTCAACTGTTCCGAATGGGTGCATCCCATGGTCACGGTGTTAAAGAAGGACGGTACTGTGCGCATATGCAACGACTTGAAAGCGTTGAACAGTCAGATCGTCGTCGAAAAATTTGTTCTTCCCACAGTTGACGAGTTGTTGGTCAAGATAACTGGCGCGCGATTTTTCTCTAAACTAGACCTGAGGAAGGCCTTTTTCCACATGCCATTGACTCCAGAATCCAGACCACTTACGGCTTTTCTGACATCGAGTGGTCTATTCCAGTACAAAGTTTTGCCGAAGGGACTTAGCTGCGCTCCAGCAGCTTGGCAGAAGTTTATGAATCACTCACTAGCAGATCTACCGGGACAAATCGCTTACATGGATGATATATGCGTTTTCGGGAAATCAAGAGATGAGCACGACTCAAGGCTGCGCGCTGTGTTGCAGCGATGGGAGAGCCTAGATCTTCGGCTAAACCTGGAAAAGTGTATATTTTGTGCTACGGATGTCGAGTTTCTTGGGTACGTCTTATCAGCTGGTGGAATTAGACCATGCGCAGCTAATACTCGAGCTATCACGGAAGCCCCTGTACCGAAGAATACACCCGAGGTTAAGCACTTTCTTGGTTTATGCTCGTACAACTTGCGCTATTTTCCCGATTTTGCAACTATAGCGGAGCCATTGAGAATGCTGACAAAAGAAAAAGCTACGTTCGATTGGGGCTCTTCGCAGCAGTCGGCTTTTGAAGAAATTAAAAGACGCCTCGTCTCCACCCCAATGCTGGCCATTTTCGACGAAAACTGCGCATCATTCGTCTCAACGGGTGCGGCAAACATCGGTTTAGGAGCGGTCTTGTCTGAAATTCAGAACGGTGAGGAAAAAGTGATTGCATATGCTTCTAGAAAGTTATCCCCTACTAAACTTTCAGATTCCGCAGGTGAAAGAGAGGCCCTTGCCTGCGTATGGGCCTGTGAAAAATGGCACCTGTTTCTGTTTGGTCGAAGATTTACATTGCGCACGGATCATGCTGCTCTAACTACCCTCCTCAGCCGAAGAACCAATGTTCACAGGCCACTACGGATTAACCGCTGGTATGCGCGGTTACTGAATTATGATTTTCAAATCATCTTCCGCCCTAGCTCGGAGGACCGTATGGCAGATAGCTTATCACGTCTCCCATTAAATGATTCCGACAAGAATGAAGACGACGAAGAAAAAGTCATGATTTCTGCTTTACAATCAAATGAGCTCTCCGCGGTTAATAAACAAGAGCTTCAAGAAGCTAACCGGAGTGATTCATATGTGCAAGATGTCATTCACTATTTCTCTCAAGGCTGGCCTCGCTACGCGAAGTTGAATGGTGAACTACGGGCGTTTTATGTTTTACGACATGAGCTAGCGGTCGTTGATGATTGCCTTATGCGAGGATCGCAATTCGTAGCTCCACAGAAACTGTCATCAAAAATTATCCAATGTGCACACGAAGGACATCCGGGGATCGTACGGACGAAGCGCCGACTTCAAGAATACTTTTGATGGCCAAAAATGAATAAAATGGCAGAGGCGTGTGTCCGGTCTTGCGATGCATGTCAGAAGGCCGACAAGAGCTCCAAACCAATCGATGCCCACATCCAACCTGTTACTTATTCAATGAAACCTTGGTCGAAGGTGGCGATTGACATCATGGGACTGTTTCATTCTGCGCCACAGCACCAGAGGAACTGCTTAGTTGCCACGTGCTATTACAGTAAGTAACCGGAAATCCATTTGTGTGGCTATGTGACCACCTCAACCGTTATACGGTGGCTAAAACATCTGTTTGCTATATTTGGGTTTCCTGAGGAAATTGTGACAGACAACGGACCACAATTCACGAACTATGAGTTTAAACGTTTCTTACAACTTCGTGATATGAAGCACGTACATACTGTCCCGTACAACCCAGCTGCCAACGGCATGGTTAAGCGCACTAATCGCACGCTAAAGGAAACTATACAGACAGCACGTTTGTCCGGCAGGCAGTGGGAAGATGCCGTTTTGTAGGCTCTGTTTACTCACCGAACATGGCACCACAGAGCGACTGATCGCACGCCAGGTGAGCTGATGTTTGGCAGGAAGTTGCGTACGAAATTACACGCAGCTATATCGCCTGCAGAAAATAACGACCCCCACCAACTGGAACGTCGCCGGAGTTATCAGTCATCCTACGAAAAACGGGCCACATCGCTGCGTCCTGGAATGTTGGTCAGGCTAAAGAAGAGGCAAACACGTAAAAGGAGAACCGGCACTGACGAGACTCATCAGAATTACTCGTGCGCTAGGGCCAGGAACTTATGGGTTAGCAGACGGCCGACGAGTCAACGCCAGACAGCTATATTCAGCACTTCAACCGAACAATGGAACAATGGTATATGACGGGTAAAAAAGCATACACTTAACGAGTCCCGCAGGTTGGCAATAGAAATACTAACAGATTGGCAAACCACATAAGTGGTTGAAGTAAGGAGCGTCTGTGAGATAAAAGGTAGCAGTATAACAGTTTAAGGGGGATAAGGTGGTAGGACGCAAAACTGGCTAAGAAATTGTTATCGTTGGTGATGGATAAAAATGGAGCACTCACCGGTTCGCACAGATTTACGACCGTGAATTTGGGGTATAAATTCAAAGAGGCTGGTCAGCCTAAATATATACAAGCGTTCTCGTTCATAAAACAAAGCGCAGGGGCTCAGTGCGACGTCCAATCGTTTTTTAAACGTGTCTAATGTGGGGGCACAAACAACTGAGTTTGGATAGGCGTTCCATGGCCCGCAGACCCAGAGGGAGAAATAGGTTCTCCGACAGTCTAGACGACTGTACTGTTGGCACAGCTTTAAACTGTTACCGCGAAGGTTAGTGTTCGGGCTGAGCTTCAAGAGGTGGCGGCATACGTGACTGGGATCGCTCAATATTTGGTACACTATTATGAGGTATGCACGGAGTCGCCACTACCGTCCGGCGCAGTGTCCTGAAGCGAGGGCCACCGCAGTGAACCAACCGCTGAAGAGGGGGAGTAGTGTGGCAACGCGTACGCGCGGGCCTTACCACGACCGCACTTCGTAGCTTGTGATTGGATGCCCGTCCGTTCGCGATCATTACCAGGGTTGTTTTGAATGTACTGAGTGTATGTAGGGTTAGTGTGAATAGAAGTTTGTGTAGCGTACCAGTAGAGTTCTGCTTCCTAGTTCGGGGCTTTGGTCGTGCTTGTTCAAGACCCTGCGTGCAGGGGACTAGTGTACGTGTAGAT